>OX359266.1:12149097-12719097 GCA_947179155.2 Hedera helix | reverse complement strand
CAAATCCTTACAAATAACTCCAAATATATTAATGATTACTACACCATAATAAGTTGTTGAGCTTGGATCCTCAAATCCTCCTTCATCTTTCTTATAAATTCATCAAATTTCTTGTTTAATTCTTCTGTACTCAACAACCCCATCGATTCTCGTCTTTCTTCTTCTTCATCTTCAAATGCAAAGCAACTCTCTGAGTCCTCGTCATTGTCTTCATCATTTTCAACAATAAAAGTTCTTCCATTTATTTCTTCTTGTTCTAGTTCTTCTTTATCTTCTAGTTTTGCTTCTAGAGGTGAAATAGGGTTAGTAGAATCCATTAAAACTTGATTCTCTAACGAAAATTCGTTCACCGTTGGTTCGATTTGTATTTCTTGATCTCCAAACTTCTTTATCCATCGAAGGTCATTGAGATCGAAATTCGATCTAGAACAAAGTAAGCCAGAAGTCTTTGCAAGGACCACTAATATTCCATTACAAATGAGAAATATCATGTTTTTGTCTAGGGTGTGGGCTAAAAGTTGGGACGGAAGTACATACAAGTTTGAGTGTTTAAACGAATTGAGGAAGAATGAGTACCATGATGAGTAGGAAAAGAGGAAGGAAAACACATAAACAGAGAGTATAAATTGGGTAAACTTCTTCAAGGACTTGGTTTGCATGTTTTGGTGATGATCATCCATAATGATTTAGGATGACAAAAAACGATTTTTGAAGAGGGGTTTGAAGGGAACAAACTTGCGATCATTAAAAGATGTTTGGTATGTATAGTTATGAGGGTGCATGCAAAATTGCAAATGCAACGAAGCCAATGAGTTTAGTTTAACTGGTGAGGCCTCTCTTATATAGGGTTTGAGATTGTGGTGAGCGGATGGTTTGGGATTTTACGGATTCTGATTTCAGATAATTTAAAAAGAACAATTTATTTAACCAATTTATAAAAATAAATTATATTATAAATGACATTTAATTTACAAGTATTATATAATTATAACTTTTTGTTATATAAATACAATTTATTTCCGTAACTACCCAAATATCCAAACAAATTATCCATTTTGAAGGTTATTGATATTTTTAGAGTAAAAATTATAATATCAGAATAATACTGTAAGTGATATTTATTATTCTAATAATATTATTTATACTTTAACAATATTATTTATATTCTAATAATGTAAATCGTTGTTTTAAACTGTCTGACATTAGGATCGTCCATGCTAGAAAGTTGATGGGGTTAAGAAAGGAATTGTTGGTAGGACCATAGAATATCTTTTTATTGGTTATCATTGGGCGGCCAACTAGTTTTTGGTTGACATGTGGAAGTGGCTGTTAAAGTAAATTACTCGTATGTTGAGGTGTCAAGTGTTAAAGCCACTTGTAGTATAGGTAAGAGTGATCTTCATGTACACGAGTTCAGTTTTTGATTGATGATCGGGTTGACTTCTTCTTTGTATACATAAATGATTGAGAGATGGTCGCGTCTACTTAATTAGGCTGAGCCTATCTATTTATCTACTCCCCCTTTCCTAAAATTAAAGACAAAATTTACTTTTTGATCTGTTAATATATTTTGAATTTTATATTTATTCCGTTACAAAATATAGAATTAATATTAACTTTTGAAATTAATTTATGACACCTTTTAATTCAAAATTAATATATATGAAAAAAATTTAATTTTAAACAACACAAATATAAAACTTGCAAACTATTTAAAAATTATTAATAATGACAAAATTTATTACTTTTTAAAATTAAATAAATAGTATTAATTTTAAATTTTAAAATATGTCAAATTAACTTTAAAATGTTAAACTTGATTTTATATTTATGAATTGAGGGTGTTATAAAGTGAACTTAAGTTTGCAGTAAATTAAAAATTATCGTGCATGTCAACGTTACTATATTTTTAGTAAATATTAAGAATATATTTATAAAAATAATTAGTTTTTATAAAAATCATCATTTTAAAATAAATCTATAATTTTAAAATAGACGAAAGGAATATACGGAGAGAAGTAAAAACAAAAAACAAAGGGCATAGAATAAAGAGAATAGAATATGAGAACTATGAAGGTCCTTTATGTAGAAGTAAAAAAGCAGCAACACTGTCTTTGCTCCTAAGTTATAAACATCTGAGTGCCAGTCATTTCATATTTTCTTAAGGACAATATAAATTATATATATATATATATATGACAAATAAAGGATTTGGGAAAATCTTGGGAGTCTTCAATTATATTGTACATGTTCTAATTTGGTAATGCAGTTGCAGTTGAGAAGAAATTTGAGAATTTTTTTCAACAAGAATGAGGCCTTGTGTGTGGTTTCTTAAGCGTTGATGGCATTTAGAGGTATAAATGCAACCTCTTTTATTTTTTGGGTATTGTGTTAGGACAAAATAAAATGCATTTTGTGACAATATAATCCAAAAATATCAAACTATAAATATTTTTGAAAATTTGGAATTAAATGGCTAGTTATGAGGAGAATTGGTGAATTGTCCGAAGCAAGATGCATATTGTCATTTTCTTAGAAGCAAAAAAAAAAAAAAAAAAAAAAAAAAAAAAAAAAATATTGACTTAGTACTTGTTCGTCCCCTAATTTATGGAATATTTAGTGGTTTTAAAAACTTAAACGCACTTCAAAATTTTATTTATTTTCAAAACATAATTTATTTAATTTATAAATATAATATTTAGAATTTAAACACAACACAATAAATTTATAATAATACATTTAAACTTACAAATAAATTAAATATTATCGCTGCGAACGCGATAAATACTATCGACTAAACATACCTTAGTGCTTGTTGATTTAAGTTGGTAAGGAGAAAAAAGAAAAAGGAAAGAAGAAGGAAAGGTAGTTTAATGTAACACGTACTGAATAACTTTTATGAGATTCTAAAAATCGGGAGAGTACAAATTAGGGAACTTACCCTTGTTCTGGACACGTACAAAAATTTTGGTCCGTATGTCATGGCCCATGCACAATTGCTTGTCCAATAACCTACCAACCTTGGAGCTTTATGAAAGCTTCCCCCTCTTTTTATCAACATTCAACCGCCTAACTCTTTAAAATTCATCCGCACGATATTAGAATGGAATTACAATATCCGTAGACTTCGCAATCTGTGAATGAAAATAATTCTCACACTTGGAAGAAAATAGTGAAGGATAAATCTATACGTACGTTTAGTCTACTTCTTATTTTCCAAAACGCAAATACAGTGGTCGTTTTGGGCCTTCCCCCCCCCCCCCCCCCCCCCCCCCCCCCCCCCCCCCCCACACCAACTTTTCTGCTTTTTTCTTTCACTTCTTTCCCCTCCTATCTCTATCTCTATCTCTCACCAAATACCCTTCTCACCCTTACCCTTTTCCTCAAAACCTAATCTTGCTACAAAAGGGAAATACAAAGATTAGAATCGAGTATGGATTATTATTATTAACTAGCACGATAACACACATGTTACATGTTACGTGTAATTTATGTAAAATAATATAAAATCTTAATACAATTTAAAAGACTAAATAAGAAAATAATATAAAAAAGACAAAATAAGAATTATCTCAAAAGTTAAAAGATAATTTTGATCAAAAACTCGTTTACACCAAAGGGAGCCTTCGGGCTTTATATATTAAATAAGATAGATGCCACACCTGACTAAGTCCCGTTTGGCAAAATTGTGTAATGTGATGTGATGAGATAAAACACTTATAATGTGAAACTTTCGTCAAAAGTATTTTTATAAAAAAATTAAAATAATATTTTATTACATAACTATGCAAGTGCTTTTAAAGATAATAATGAATATTTTAAGGTAAATGTGCAATATGAAATTTTATTTCTTTTTAATAACTTAATGATAATTTTGTACTTTATAATTTTACAAAAAGCGCTCAAGTTAAAAAGCACAAATTTTCTGCTTCAATTAAAAGTGTTTTTAAACTCAAATTTCTATTTTTCAAAAGTGTTTTCAGATAATTACCAAACACTTCCATTTTAATTTAGAAGTACTTTTACTGAACCTAAAGACTCCCCCAAACGGGCTCTAACCGAGAATATTGTCGCAGATGGGATTTTTGCTATTTCATGTGGGCATAATAATAGGGTAGTAGACTATATATCCATAAATCATCTGGTATTCAAGGCCACACACCTCACAAGTCCACATTACAAGTTCTATTCCAAAATTTGGTGCTAGTGAAATTATAAATGATTCAATCTTCTTCTCCGAATCACACCTACATTATTCTCTTCTCGAACAACAAAATTCCATAACGCAGAAAGAAGAAAAGGAACGAAGTTATTACTCAAAACCTAATCTTGCTACTTCTGGGGGCAGAAATGAAAGATCAATGCGAAAACGAAAGAAAATTTTCCCTACTTAAAGCCCATGTTTAGAGCATAAAATACAATCGTTTATAAATTTGAAAGTACTCACCTAAATATCAGTTACTGTTTTCGTATCTAATTTGGAAGACCACAAATTTAAAAATTAGCCACCAATAACTAGCCTGAAAATTTAAAAATTCCTACCAGCCGTAATGGTTCAGAGAAATTTGCAGCAGTATAACGTTCTCAAAAGTCTGTATTAGCTTTTCCGAGGCAAAATGACAATATAATAGGACCAGCCAAATCTCCAACCGCACAGCCTGCAAAAGAAAAGATCATTAAAGTTGAAAGTATCACAAAAGGTTCGGCCGGAAAAAAAAAATTATGATTAAATGAAAAGAATAGAATACTTGCAAGTTTTCTTTCATGTTATTACTAAATTAATAAAGGAAACAAAAAATAAACTCAAGTTTTACATTTAGATTATTATTTTACCTCTATGTTAATTTTGTTGTGTTTATAATGTAGAGGGTATAATAGAGTCCATACGGATTATAAGATATTTGCTTATGTTATGTCGTTTTCCATCCAAATCCGTCCATTTTTTGGTGGAAAAGTTTGGGTGGAAAAGCTTGGCAAGAAAAGTAAACAAGTATTCCACCCATTTTGTTTTTTCTACGCTCGTTAAAAAACTCAGTAATAAAAGAATTGGACAAAAAGCTTATGATTTCTGTCCGTTTCTTTTCTTTTCCATCTATTTTAAAACTCAGAAATAGTGCAAGTTGTAGGTGATCTGTACATACCAAACCATTGACCAACCGAGGGGCGAAAAATCAGTGCACCTACCCCCGCTCCAATTGAAGCAAAAATCAATTGTGCACCACACCTGACAGTTACAACATAAACCTTCTTCCCAAGACGCTGAACTTGTTCTGCTCTATTAGTTGTGTTGGTCTCCTCTTTAGTGTTGAATGTAGAAGATAAGAAGCGGTATACCTCAATGCCGACTGTGACAACCCATGACGCAGCAACTCCAAGAAAATGTCCTGCTTAGCCATTAAAAATATGGGCCACTACACAATAAGATTAAAACTCAATTAATCAAACACTTAAGAAATGAAGAGGATGTTAATTTATTAACCTTTGAAAGTTGTTCTGCTAACTCTGAAGAAGTAAACTGTCATTGGCATTCCTCTTCCAGCCTTGCGCACAGCTGATCTGGGAACATCTGCATTAATTTATCGAAGCATTTAGATACTGAATACAGCTATAATCCATACCATGGTACAAGCTAGTACCTTTCAGAAGTTTCCATGCCATCTTCCGTGAGACATAATGGACAGCGAGCCGTTCCAGAATCCTCCTAGTCGTTACAACGGTTGTCTGAAATTTGACGGAATTCAGTACTCAGTTTATTTTGCTCATGATATTAAAATCTTAACTAACATAAGGAAAATGATTTATATGTTGACCAATTTTATGTCAAATGTGGATAGCACTAACATGGAAATGTAAGGGATAATATAGATTAGTAATATGTGGGTTGCTTTTGTACACCCTCCTATCCCATGTATCATCCACGTACATCAATATTTAATATCAAAAAAAATCTGTCATCATATATAGCAATTCTCCTAACATAACAAACAAAACCTCTTGGAGATTTCCAAGCACATGTTTGTATGAGGCAAGAACAAGGACACTGCAGCTTATCCACCATTGACAAAGCACAATCAGGTGCAGCAGGTAATTTCAATGAAAGAGATACACTGATCTCCTTGTACCTTAATCAGCTAGATTATTATATTTCCTAATTTGAAGCCTAAGAAGGCTAAAGATAGTTCTAAAATATTTCAAATCAGAATTTTCAAGTTAGCATGCTGGCTACCCTATGCTATCATCAAGTGAGAAGAGTGCCCAAACAGATCCGCCTATCATTCTCTCATAACTGCTATAGCTTTTGCTCCATCACTGAGAAAAGGTGGCTCCGTGATAAGAAACCATTGGGAGGTGTTGACTATTGAATACACAATAACACATCGAGAAAACTTCATTAATCAGAACCTTTTAAGTTTATGCTTAAAACAAAATTTTTACATTAATTTGACTAAACTAGGAATAGATTTGATAAATTATTAGATTAAAATCCTAAAATATTCAAAGAAAGTGTTTATATAGGTTGAAGACAAATCAAGTAAAATCTTTGATAATATTAAAGTCAATGTAAGCCCAAGGGAACTTCAATATTAGATTCAATGGAGAACCTAGGTAACTTCAATATTAACATAGTTGTCAAATCGTGAATCGTATCGTGTATTGAAAAATTTCATATCTTGTTTCATGTATCGTATCGTGAATCGTATCATAAGATACAGAAACAAAATAAAAATGTAGTAATATATATTTAAACATATAAAACACAAGCTTAACTATATATAACAGTAGTCAAGTAAATATTATTATAAACAAAAAATAAATTGTAAAGTTAAACAGGCGCCAAAATATTCTAAATTGATTTATTATATATTATTTCAATAATTTTTATAAAGTAACAAGAAAAAATGAAAATTCAGATTCACCTTTAATCTATTAAACAAAATAGAATAATTCAAATTAACAAATAGGGATTTATATATCTACTTATAGAAAATGACGTAAGAAAAATAGAGTTACATTTTTAATAAGATATAATACTCTAAAAAGTGATTAAAGGCCCATGAAGCGATATAGAATATGTTTGTGCTAGAACATCTCTTCAATTGAAAAGGTAAAAAAGGCTTAAAAGTTTTGTTTGTACTCTTTTAGATCTACATAGAAACTTTTTCAAGTTGATTGTTTTAAAAAAAATCGTGCATTGTATTGTATCGTAAGAATTATATCAAATCGTAATTGAATTGTACGATACGGCGTCAATTTAGATTCACCCTGCGATACGTATTGAATTATTTTCGTATCATATTGTAAGATACATATCGCATATCGTAAGATACATATCGTGTATCGTAAAATTCTGACAACTATGAATATTAGAATAATACTTGTGTCTCCCACTAATGAAACCAAGCATGCAAATTAATGACACTTGGCACAAGACTTATGCAAGGCTTGTGTGTGTGTATATTAATATTTATACCTCACCAACATTTCAGATGGTAAACTAAAGAGGGAAACAAACTAATTGAGAAAAAGAAAGAAAGGGGCAGCCGGCAAGGAGGGAAAGAGGAGAGAGGAGAAAAAAAAAATCTCTCAAACACCATCTTATTCCTCCATTGAAGCTAGAGTTCTTGAAAGTTAGGCAAAGATTTAAAGCATTCTTAAAGCCCTTTTTTCCTAATCTAGCTATAACACAAGGTAAGATAATCATCTATTACTCTTGAATTCTTAAATTTTACGATGATGTCCTTATGGGTTTATGTTGACTTACAGTATAAATTTCATAGAATTTTAAGTTATAGGCTATTTATTATGAGTTTTGGAAGTTAACTAGCCTTAAACATATAAAATACATAACTTTTGATATACAGACCAGAATAATATTAAATTTTAGTATCACACTCTCAGGACTAAATTTGACTTCCTTTATAAAAGTCGTAATTTTATGGAATGTGTATTATATACTAGACATTTTGAAATTAAGAGTGGGTTATCTCATCAATAAATCAATTGCGAAAACTTTTCATGTGGACGTATATATGATATAATGACATACGGTATAAGTTTCAAAATTTATTGGATTATATCCTCTTTTCTAGAATATTTGGAATTCAAGGTTAATTAGTTCATCCATAATTCAAAATAAATAAAAACAGTAATTTCTAGATTCTAGAAAATTCTGAGGGAGTTCATGGCATGTATTTGAGCTCTCATATTTGGTATTTACATTTTTTGAACTTATTTGAGTAATTTATGAATTTTGTGTTATATTTAAGTTTAAATATTTGATAAATGGTTATATGTGGTCAATATTGTCAAACTGACATAATATTTTTATGGGACACTTATTTGAGTATATGCTGAGTTATGATATGATAAAAGTGGATTATATAATCAGTTTGGTATTTATTGAAATTTTGGGTGCTTTTCTTCGATAAGAAAATAAATAAAAAAATATAATTGTTGTTCAAAAAATATGGAAAATTATAAAAAGAATTATTTTATACTCTGAATCAGTAGATGAAAATATAATTAAAGTTTTAAGTTCTTTGGATAATATGCTAATATGTATGTCTTATTTAAATATATTTAATGTGATTATTTGAAATGTTTATGGAATGAGCATTTAGGTAATGTTGTGATAATTATGAAAATAGTAATTGAACTAGTTTGACAACCAAGAATAGTTAAGTTATCCTAATTGAATATAAATAAATGAGGCTAAAAGATTGCATAGTCTATGTTTTTACTTGAAAAATATAACTTATCTTGTTATAATGAATTCTTGGATAGGTTTCTAAGATTGTACGTTGAGTTAATTCACCGGAGAAGGCAAGTGCCTTATGCTCTATTAGAATTATGCAAGTACACAATTCTTATCCTTTCGTTGCAAGTACTCTTACTTCTTCCATTATTGAGTTAAAACTATATGTGATGAATTATCATGATATAAACTTCAATCTCTAAACGTTATTATATCCCATGTTATGTTTGTTAAGATCGTTACCAAAGTATTCTTGTTGATGTAGGACAAAAATTGAAGTACAAATAGTTAACTGGTAGTGGCAATTCAATAAGAAAAATTAATAAAAACTAGGGTGATCCAACTACAGGAGAACCACTATCCCTAGAGTTTCTCAACCGCAGTAGAGAGGAAAAGTACCAATAATTAAGATAATCTCAGAATCAATAATCAATAGCGTATATCTATTTAATCTGAGAGTATATCAACCTTTAAATAGGAACAAATCCTAATTCAATTAGGACACAACCCCTAATTACCCTAAAAATATTAAATGACAAAACTATCCTACTAATTAAATAAAACACTTAAAATATTAAAAGTACCCTAACTAATAAAATACTATCTACCTCTGAAAATTAAAACAATACCATAAATAAATAAAAACATTAAATCTATAAATAAATACTTAATAACTTAATCTTGATCCCCATCATTTCTCCCCTTGTTGGAGAAAACTCGACCTCGAGTTTTATAGAATGAGATAATGAACCATGAACTCTTTTTCCTTGAAAAAACATTGTGAAACACCGACGATGATGTCTTCACGCGATAAGGTTCAAAAACTTTCGGAAAGAGAATTATTGGGAGCACCACTTTTGGATTCTGAAGCGTTTGGAGTATCCTTTCCGGAATGACGAACTCAACGTGATCAACTTGGATGTGATCAATCTCTCTAACCAGCTTCTCTTTGGTAACAAGCAACTCAAAAGCAACTTTAGAATTTTCCTCGATTTGTTGTTCACACATAATCTCGAGTTCAACTTGTGAAACTTCAAGAATCTCCATATGCACGTCACAGCTGTCTGTAGTCTCAAGTGGTTCACACATAATTGTTGGTTCCACCTTTGTAGCTTCCAGAATTTCCAAAGATACGTCACAATTGTTTATAACTACGAAATTGTGGACATCCTTGTTTTCCTTTTCTTGTTCTTCTTGCTTTTTCTTTTGTTCCTCTGCTTGCTTTTTCTTTTTCTCTTCTTCTTGTCTTTTCTTTTGCTCTTCTTCTTCCTTCCATTTAGCAAGAATTTTATGTGCAGCCTCTCGAAGTTCTTTGGATTTAGCTTGTTGACGTTTCTCTGCTTCAACTTGTTGATGTCTCTCTATCGCAGCTCTTCTTTGTTCATCTTTGATATCGCCATTGAAGTCGGTCAAGCTTGTAATGTGCATTGGCAATATACTGTCTAACCTCTTCTTGCTCATTTTTCAAACAGGTAGTCCAACCATATATCTTGATGAGGTAGTCTATTCGGTCACTTTCATCACAAAGAAACCGAATTTCCTTTTTTTCCCTTTCAATCAATTCTTTTGTGGTTCGGAACATTAGTACAATAGCTTAAAACTAATATAAATAAATAAAATAAAAAATTTTAAAAAAAATTATTAGGGACTAAACTGAAAACTACTAAAACTTTAGGGGCTGAAACTGAAGAAAATGAAAGTACAGGGACTGAGACCTAAACGTTGGAAGGTCAAGGGCTAAAATGTAAAAATATAAAAGTATAAGGGCTAATATGTAAACAAATAAAAGTTTAGGAGATATTTTAAAAATTTATGAAACTTTGGGGACTAAACTGAAAAACTATAAAAACTTTGGGGTATAAACTGTAATTTTGTAGCGAAAATAAATTTCCAGCTTTAGGGTTACCAAAGCAGCCTCCTTTCCCCTTTCTTCCTATGTGCAGCAGCCTCTTTTCTTTCTTTCCTGTTAAACACAACAACTTGGAAGAGAGATGCAGCCTCTTTTCTTTTCTTTTTCCTTGCAGCAGCCTCCTCTTTCTTTCTACAAACAAAAGTAGCTTCTACTCCTTTGGTTTCTGGTTTTTTTTTTTTTCTGGAGGTGAACAATAATTCTGGCGGGAACAGTGCTCCGGCAGTGAACAGTGCCTTTTTTTCCCAACCCAAGATCTCCCAAAAATTAAGGAATTAATGAAAAAACCCTAAACTCTGATGCCACTATGATGTAGGACGGAAATTGATGAACAAATAGTTAACTGATAGTGGCAATTTAATAAGAAAAATTAATAAAAACTAGGGTGATCCAACCGCAGGAGAACCACTACCCCTAGAGTTTCCCAACCACGGTGGGAAGGAAAAGTATTGATCACAACCAATTATTAGGATAATCTCATAATCAATAATCAATAGCATATATCTATTGAATCTGATAGTACATCAACCTTTAAATAGGTACAAATCCTAATTCAATTAGGATACAAACCCTAATTACCCTAAAAATATTAAATGACTAAACTATCCTACTAATTAAATAAAACACTTAAAATATTAAAAGTACCCTAACTAATAAAATACTATCTACCTCCTAAAATTACAACAATTTCATAAATAAATAAAAATATTAAATCTATAAATAAATACTTAATAACTTGATCTTAATCCCCATCATTTGGGGATCAAGATCAAATTATTACTCGCACATACTATCATCAAATTATCATAAGCCCAATTCAACCTAATTTGTTGTGAACTCGAGATAAGTTAGTTCATTAGCTATATTATTAAGAAATTGACTTGTATTCGTGATGACAGAGATGAACAACCTCGAATTATTACAAGGGGGAAACGTGGGAAGGTCGGTACCCTGGTAATTAAACCATATTATAGAACAACAAAGGTGCCATTATAACTAAATAACCGAAACCTACTACTAGGATATTCCTAACAGAAAACCTTGGTAAAGTCAGTTATCAAGCTTGTTTTCCTAAATAAAGTTGACATCTGCTACCAACTAGCTGCCTTTTTTCAACTCTCAATTCAGCTTATGACACAGGAGAGCTAAAATTTGAGTCAACTAAGCCTCAAGTGATATCAAACAATTTATTACATACTCACAAGTAAAACAATTTTAGATTCTTGAAAACCTAATCATTTAATTGTTGCACTTGCGGTTTAAAAACAACAACCTAGATATTACATACTACTGAGGGTCAAGGAATTCGTATTACTTCATTTAATTTGATATTATGTCAAATTAAAGTATATATATCCAAAAAAAATAATTATTTATAACTTAATGGATTACATATTTTAAGAAAATTAACTAATGCTCATCAATGCTCCAAGAAATTCAGCCAAGAAAGCCTGGTTCAAAAAAACCATGCAGTAGGAAACCAAAATGGGGAAAGATTGGTTAAACTTACCTCATAAATGATATTCTTTACTGATTTCTTGAAGGGAACAACTAAATCTACGCTTTGCTCCCCAGGAATGTCCTCTAAGAAGTCATCATCGTCCTCTTCTATGTTTGCACGAGGCTCCAAAAGAGGCAAATAAAATAATAGGAAAGACCTCAGCGAAGTCAGAGCTAAGAACTTCCACTGAAAAGCGGAGAACAATGATTTAAGCTCAATGTTGTACTCTTTGGTACTGTATCGCAATGCATCGTGTTGAAAGATACTGCCAGATGCATATCGTATACTAGATAGGACATCTTCATTTATTTCTGCACCAGCATCACAGTAAGCAACTGATTTTCCACCGATACTGTAGTGAAGATAAGTGATCAAGGATTAACACTTAATGAGAGACATAATGTATAGAAGATTCAAATATAGATAAGCAGATTATAGAAAAGTAAAAAGGAAGACACGGGACGAGAAAACAAATAAGTCAAAACACAATTCGCTACATCAACATAGAAATAAACTATCTAATAACCAAATGCTACAACAGATTCAGTTAATCCGACTTTCGAGAGTGATCATTAGAATAAATCTAATAACCAAATGCTAGAACAAATCCACTTTATCTGACTTTCAAGAGTGGTCCTTAGAATACATTGTCAACTTTTAAAACAGTAGCACAATCAAGTCCAGATGAAGAAATAGTTAGCATAAGTAAATAGCTGATCTGCAACTATAAACTATCTGCTTCCCTCAAAGCATTCTCATATTAGTCGACAAATATGAAAAAGCTCAAACTTTATTCCTCTAGCAACAACTAACTTCAAATATAACCATAAATTGGTCATTGAAATTATTTGACAATGCCCAATTGTGAAACTAGTATAAAACCAATGTTCATATATAGGATGGTTCAACCATGTATTTAGCTACCATTACCAACAGTACCTTACATAAATTGAAAATCACTTGCCTATAATACCCAAAAGGTGAAAACCCACACGCACAACAGACAAACACTTAAAAATCACCAATTACTAATATGATAACACTCACCAAACTAAAGCCTACAAGTGTATATTAAGATAAGGGTTTGCCTAAAACCCCTGTATTACCATCATGCTACATGGATTCTCAATCAGACCCCACAAAAAATAAATAAAAACACAAAAATCATATAATTCTGATCATAAGCACATATACTAATACACTTTTAAACAACAAGTTATATATATATAATTGGTAAGACAGAGAAAAAGGGTACCCGAAAAAAGCCCTAGAGACGAAAGGGGAGGCGACAGTAGCGGCGGCAGTGGAAGCAGCGAGACTGGCAGAGAAGAGACGAGAAGTGTGAAGGGTTTGGCCGTTAAAGCTTGGATTTTTCCTTACTAGATCCAGTACTATGGCTATTCCCGCCATTCTTTTTTCTTTTTTCTTTTTCCTCAAATCAATAACAAAAAGATTCAGTCTTTCTTTATATTTTTGAAAATTGAAATCAAAACCATACCCAATCCACAATACTCATCAAACAGTATGAATTTTTATTTTCCACGCCCCTTTTAACCTTAAGGATTTGGTTTGTTATTCCCAGAAATATGTATAAGATTACAGTAAATATATATGCGTGCGTCTATAAATATTTGTCAACTGAAACAACGAAGGACAGGGAGATTTGTAACAGCCTCTGGGTACTGCTGAATTTCGATTAAGAGAGAGAAGGATGCCTTAAGCAATCGTGTTCGTTCCTTTTGGGTGTATAAATCAATCGGGTTCGTTCAATTTTGTTAACGAACATAGGAATGTTAGAAACAGTGAAGTACTGGGTCGGTGGTTTGGGCTGACAGCTGTAAACTTGTGTTTGAGACTTGAGTGAATTAATGTCGTACCTATTTGACTTTGGGGGCCTACTGGATGCAATATGTAATATCATCAAATCTACTTTTTTGGGCCTACTTTGGATTCAATACGTCATTTATTTACTTTTCCTTACAATTTCGGCCTAATAAATTTAACCCAATAATCCGGGACATATTTGTTCACACATGCGAACTATAATACTAAATGGGTTAAGGCCGAAATAACTCTGAAGGTTATCTTGATCGGGTAGACAAAATGATTGATCGACTTTTTCCTAATAAAGAAAATACATTCAAAGTAAAGATAAATAATTAATTGAAATATATATATATATATATATAAAGAATGATCTATAGTTAATATTTGTAATGTGAATTATTCCAACAAACGCATCTGAGACCGTTGATCTGATTATCTAGAGGTCCTAATTAATAGCAAAATTCTCCTAGTCGTTACCTAAGATAGTGACTGAAAAAAAAAAAATACTGCAAGCCATTACCTAAGATAGCAAGCTGGGGTTTTTGGGCTGATCGTTATCCTAGGTAGGACTAAGGTCAAATGAAGAGTTAATTATTTAGTTCACATATATCAAATATTATAAAATAGCAAAAATTAAATTATAATTTATCAAAAATTATCAACAATTAAATTATAATTTAATCCATATCAGAAATAAATCAGATTAAGGATAATCTTTTATTATAAGCAAATCAAATCAAATCCAACAAAATTCATGCGTTCCTTTGAAAATCAAATTCTCAAAGACTGTTAGCATATTTTTTTAAAAGACTGTTAGCATATTTCCAACCAAGAGTAATATCATTGGAGAATACTGTTAGCATATTTTTAAAAATTATAATTTCTGATATATATTAACATAATAATTAAATGATTATAATTTCTAAAAATATGTTAATAGTCTTCTACAAATTACTTTTGATATAACTATGTTTTAAATAAATTCAAACTCTTATTCTCTCAATTACACATATTTTATATATCATCTCAATCTTTATCTATAAAGATTTTATTCTTTTTGAAAATAACTTAGATTATATATTTTCGATTAATTCTTTTATATATTTTTTTAGGACTTGATTTTCAAAGGAACACAATTTTTTGATAAATTATAATTTAATTTTTGACAATTTATAATATTTGATATATGTGAACTAAATAATTAACTCTTTGGTTTGGCCTTAGCCGCTACTTAGGATAATGGTCAGGCCAAAATGAGACAAAAATCTCAGACCACTATCTTAGGTAACGGCTGGGAGTATTTTTTATTTTTTTTCAGTCGTTATCCTAAGTAACGGTTGTGAGTATTTTACTATTAATTAGGATATTTGGATAATCAAATCAACGATCTCAGATGTGTTTACTAGAACAGTTCATATAGCAAATGTTAGTTATGAATCATTCCCTATATATATATAATAAGTTCAATCATAACTTTATAGTATTAAGTATTATTTGTGTCTAATTTTATTTTTGGAAAAGATAACATTTTTTTTCTTCATGGAAAAATTATGAGTTTCGTGAATTTTATCTTTTTCCTATAAACTCTCTAATTTTGTTGATCGTTCTAATAAAATGGTTGTACTTTTTTATTTTAAAATTTTGTGTTTTACCATGTTGTTATATGGAATAGGTCAAGGCAAAATAGATAAACTAAAAATAGGTATCATTTATTGTGGATAAGTCGGTCGCTTATTGTTTCGTTTTGAGAAATAGAAGGTTCAATGCATTAACAAGTCAAGTAAGGGAAACTATACATATTGTGAATGTTTACAGTTACTTTTTTTTTTTTTGTCAATTATGTAGATAAGTATTAGTTAATAGTGATAATTTTTTTAAAAAGATGTGTAATAAGTGGGACTTTTTATTTCTTCCATTAATTATCTATTTTAGATCATGTAAATGGTTTGTAATGACTAGTTAGTATTGTATCGGTTGCTCATTAGAGTTAGAATTGTTGATGTTTTGTTGGTTGACGAAGGAATCGAAGTGAGGTTGGGGTTAGAACTTACTTAAACGAGTCATAAAATGAATAGAATTTACAAGAAATAAATTTTATCAATGTATGATTGCAAATTGCAAGTATGCTAGAAATATTGTATGATTGCGAATAAGCTACAAACAAAGTTGAAAATTTAATTGAATAACTTTTGAAATTTGGTGAGTGATAAAGAATATTGGTTGTAAGTGTAAGAATGAATCAACTCTCTTCTTGAGAAGGAAGAGACATATTGAAAGCATATTGCACATGACCCATCGACCCGAAATAGTTCTAATACCCAGCTTATAAGAGAAGGTTTACAAACTCATTTACATAACACCCAAAAACATCCTCGTTAACCGATGTAAGACTCATCATTAGCTTTAAGAAGAATATTGGAACACCAAATGGTTTCAGTGTCGAGCTTCACAATGTCGTCGTTAAAATTATATCTCATGCCTTGAAAATAATGCTGGCGAGTGAAAAATAGAGGATGGTGATAATGAAAATATTATTGATTCCTATTATTTTGATCTATTCTCTTCCTCCTCTCCAAGTAGGCTTGATGAACTTTTTGATGGTTGGAATGTGGAGTTACCAACTCAATGTCTTAAGATTCTTAACAAAGATTTCCAAGTGGATGAGTTGCACATAACTCTGTTTCAAATGCACCCTTCAAAGCCCCTAGGCTAGATGGATTGCCTACTTTGTTCTATTAGCGGTATTAGGGCTGCATAACGATCGATTTTGTATATAATAAAAAGAAATCAAAAAGTCAATTATTAAAAACTAAAATCGCCCAGACTTTTACTCTGTAATCGGTTATCGTCCTATTCAGCTATCGGTTGATTTAGATGGTTTGGATAGTTATAAAACTTAGCTTGAATATGTATAACAAAATGCTCAACCTCTAATTAGCCTTAATCTTTTTTGGTGACCAAAGAACTTATTTGCAACTGTATTTATAACTTGTGTTGTTTTTGGTAGGGGTGTTCATTTTAACCAGAACAATCAGTATTTTGGATATATCAGACAGGTCCAAAGTGGCCGGTTTGAGACAAAAAAAAAAAGACAAGTTCGGCAATAGTTCGGTATAACAATCCAACCGGTTCTGATACCAGTTCAGAGTTTTGGGGTCCTGTATTTACCGAACCGTACCGATTTTTCTATTTTATTTTATTTATTTATTTATTATTATTATTATTTTTTTTATTGTTGTTATTATTATTATTATTATTATTATTGATAAGTGAATTTTATTCTTATTTATTAGATACTTTTAGGCTTAATTATTTGTGAATTTTTAAGTATTTTAATTTATTTTAGGTCATTTGTGTTATTATGTATTTTTTTTAATTTTTTTTATTTCTTTTATAGGTAAATTAATGTTCAATGGAAAAATAGTAAACAATGGACATCTAGTGGCAATTTTGTAATTAACTTGAACAAGGTATGTCGCGTCATGCGCCCTTGGATGCTAAAAGCCTTAAGCAGGGAACGACGTCATTCATGGCTGTGGAAAGAAGAAAAGAACTGCCACGCGTTGCGCGAGTTCCTCAGGCGCGTGGAGCAGGTGCATTGAGCGCGATCTTCAGAAATTTGATAAGGCGCGTTTGGCGTGAGTGAATTATGGAAGCTTGTTTCTTTCTTTTTAGGCATGGGTCCTATCTTGCATATGTCTCATATAGCGT
Organism: Hedera helix; assembly: GCA_947179155.2. Lineage (NCBI taxonomy): Eukaryota > Viridiplantae > Streptophyta > Magnoliopsida > Apiales > Araliaceae > Hedera > Hedera helix. The sequence continues at coordinate 12,701,394 of OX359266.1, read as the reverse complement.
GTTTTTTTTTTTTTGATTCCGTATGGGTCACCTGACTAGCGACTAATAAATAAAAGAGAGTTTTAATCAGATTTGGAATAGGATATAAAACTAGAATTTTAGTTATTAATTTATTTAATTTGTATTTTATTTTTTATTAAGATTAGGAAAAATTGTGTAACCTATAAATAGATATTTTGAGGCACAATTAGGAGCATCTCTCTAGCACTCTTTTCTACAAATTTATTTTTTTATTTTTCTTTGGTGATTCCATGACTATGCGTGGCTAAATTCTTGTTCTTGATTTAAATTAGCGGGAAAGTCATCAGAATTCATGCACTATGAGATCTAATTATTTTTAATTGTTTAATTTATGTTTTGAGTATTAGATATTCTTCTGTGTTTGATTTATATGATTAATTCATTTAATTGCTAGAGTACACATTATTTTATTATTCGTTACAATCTACTACTTAATTAGATATCAAATCCGTAATTGTTTGATCACTTTAATTTATGAAGCAACCAAGATTAATAATTGAATGGAGGTTCAAAAGATTATTATATTTTAGCAAGACTATTCAACTAGATTAAATGCAATCGCTTGTGCTTGTGTTGTTTAGTTTCATCGATCTTTTTAATTCTTAAAGTTGTTACTAAGTTAAATCTTTAGCGCTTGTCTGAGGTTATTTAATAGTTAGAGTTATTCTGATTTGTTTTATTATTTTATTTGCATATTTGATTTCTTTAGTTAATATAATTTAAATTATTTATTTTAATTAAAAACCCCCAAATTTCGGCTTACATAACATAAAAATTAGATTAATTATTCTCTATGGGATCAACTCTTATTTGCACTACTATATAAATATTTATCAAAGTAAGATTTTATTTTTGGTTACTTGCAACAACACACCAATTATTATTATTAATAAATAATTAATAGCAACAACAACAACAACAACAACAACAACAACAATAATAATAATAATAATAATAATAATAAATAATAATAATTTTTGGTATATATTCGGTAAAAACTAGTATTGAACCGGCTTACTAGTTCGATATACCTGTTCAACCGATACTGGTATCAGTACAGAGTTTTGGATAGTTTTGATACTGGTCTGGTTTGGTACGATTTTTACCAAAGGCAGACCCCTAGTTTTTGGCATTTTAGAGAATAAGCAATTTATCTGTAGCCAATATAAGTACTTTAGAACATAGTTCTCTCTAGGTAGTATTGGAGCCTTATATGGTGTTTGTGGCCAATAAAGAAAGTAATACAGGAGCAGTATTTGGAGACCCCTCGACATGTATCTATTCCTCAGAATACTTATTTGTAGCAAAGATGTGTTTATGTCTTAAGCTAAATATTATTTTCTCATCTTTCTTTGCATACGGGGGATAGATGAGGTACTGCATGATTAGTCTAACATGGCCTTTGATGCAATTTCTAGGTGTGCGATTTAGGGCTGAATATTTGGCAACTATATCAGTAGTGCTATTATTGTGTCAAATAACAATATTTTATCATATAGAATTCACTTGTGAAACTAGCTCCATCTAGTTGTAGTTATTTTCTGTTATTTGGGTTGAAACATGATAATTATTTAAATAAATAATTATTAGAAAAGTATATGAATTATATAATTATATTATAATTTTAAATAGTTTAGTCGGCTTCATTTTTTGTGAAAACTAAACCAAAACCGACCGACCGAGTTTCTGTTTTTTGTTTTTAGAATTTTTGGTTTTTCGATGTTGTTATTTTTGGTTTGGTTTATTAACGGTTCGATTCAGTCCGTTCAGTTTTTCAGTTATTTTTAGTTTTATATGCACCACTAAGCAGTACTGGAGCATCATTGGGTCTAGCATTGTGAATGTTGTTCTTCAAGTTTTGCGAGATAATGCTGACTTAAAAGGATTCAATCACACTAATGTGATCTTAATTCCAAAGGTTCCTTCTCCTCAAAAAAATTTCCAATTCAGACCCATAAGCCTTTGTTATGTTTTTTATAAAATCAATGTTAAAGTGCTTGTTAACAGAATTAAGAGGCTCTCCCATTTATTATTTCGGAATCTAAGAGTGCTTTTGTTTATTAACGTTTAATTACAGATAATGTTGTTGCAGCTTTTAAATCTCTTCATTTTCTTAAGCATAGATGCCAAGTCAAACATGGTTCTCTACCTATCAAACTTGATATAGGAAAAATATTCTCCTAATTTTTCTTTTCTTGATGCAACATTGGGACATAATCCTTTTTTCTTATAGCGTAGTATTGTTTCCCAGAGGCACTAAGAAATCTAGAAGGAGGGGTTAAATAGATCACTTTTAAAACCTTTTCTTTTAAATAAGGATTACCATATTATAAATTAAGGAAGTTAATTTATTTAAGCACATCGGAATATTAGTTTGAAAAAACCCTTCAAGATTTATGGAAATCTCAATTTTTGAATTTAGTTAGCTTGTGGAAGTGAGTCACAATGGATATAAATATAATACAAAAAGTGAAGTGCCAAAAGTAATTGAGAAACATAAATTTTAAGTGATTTGGAGCACAAAGATCTCCTAGTCTACTCTTTTACTGCTCGAGTAGAAAATCCACTAAGGATAGGGGTAATCACTAAGATCAGTTCACACAGAACTATTATAATCAGCTGAATCACTAAGATTCCTTCAAGCCACTAAGACTCGGTAAGTCACTCAGACTAGTTCATAAAGAACTCTTCAGGTCACTTAGCCTTGGTTACAAAGAGGTTATTAAGACCAATAATCACAAAGAAAATAAGTGATTTTAGATGTGTTGCTAAGTGGTTTTAGGTCTAATGAGTAATGACTTAGCAGCAGAACAAGTTGTTCTTGATTATAGAGTATAACTCTTAAGATTTAGGCAGCAATTTGGCTTGTAATTCGTTTCTGGCTTGGCTGACTCTACGATTTATGAGCGCTACGATCTTCAGACTCTACGATCCTTTAGCTCTACGATCTACAGGCTCTACGTGTTAGTACATTTATATGTTAGCCTATTTGGATTTAATGGCGACAAAACAATGTTAAAATGTTATATTAATGCATACTGATATGAATTGATTTAAATAGGGGTAGATTGTTTTGTAAACATTAATAGTTAAACTATTTTATATTTATAGAACAACGAATAATTTATAAGAAGGAAGAAATGAATAAATGTAAAAGTAAAAGTATAAGCATTTATTTTTTTACAGCCCTTGAAAGAACAATCATTGTAAAAGGACTTAGGGATCAAAATATTAGGTTGATCCGAATTGAAAAAATAAACTAGTTAGGGATCAAACTTGTTAAGTTGATCCAAATACAAAAAGTTATGATGAAAATGTAATAGATTAGGTTGAAGATCAACTAATTAAAGAGCAGATCAGAGATTGAAGATCAAGAGATCAAACCAGAGTTAAAGAAGTAGAAAAAAAGAGTTGAGAGGTCACACATTGAATGTTCAGAACAACTAAAGTCGTATAGTAACGGATTGTTGAGTAAAATGCCTTAGGCTTAACTCTTAGATCGTCGAGTACAGAAAGGAGAAGAATCGTTAAATGAGGAGAAGATCGTCGAGTAAATACTCAAAGCCCAATATCGTCAAATAAAGTAAAGATAGTCGAGTACCGAACAAAACCCTAAGATCATCGAGTGAAGAGAAGGTCGTCATGTACAGAACGAAGAAGAATCGTTGAGTGGAAAAAAGATCAAAGAGGAAGACATAGCCACTAAGGGGTTAAGAGCTAGAGGGCCAAAAGGAGATTATAAGAGGCTCTATGCTAAGCATTAAACTATTAGAGAAGAATGCTTAAGCACAAAATTGGAGAAATCAAATTAACTACTAGGAAGGAGACTAAACCAGAAGAAGAAAAGGTTATCCCACAAGATCATCACAAAGATACAGAGCTTGTAGAGTTTTGTCAAGCAGGCTCATCACCGCAGAGTAAAGACAAAAGGCTTTAGTAGAAGAAGTGAAGACAGGAAGCTCACAGATGCAAAACAAAGTCAAAGTACTCAAGATCGTAGAATGGGGCTGAATTGAATATCATTAAATCATTGAGTCACTTAATATCATTGAGCTAATTCTGAACATAGAGTTACATTATTGATGCGCTACATCAGTGCTACCTATCAGAGTTCATAATGCCAACAACACTGAGAGACGGGTTCGCTGCAATAAATGATTGGGGTGTCCTTATAAAAAATTCTCCAGCAAGAAGTAGTCTGAGGTAAACCAGTCCAAGAAGAAAAGGAGCAGAGCATTATTCAGCAACGACTACTTCATCAGAAGAAGAGGATATGTAGTATCCACTAAAACAGAAGCATTGCACTGAATAGAGAAATAGTGGAGTCCACAACACTGCAATCAATAAATGTCCAGATAAGGAAGCCAATCAAGAAAAGGAGAAAGAACTTGAAAGAGACAGAAGTCCAAGTATAAAGAAGGAGAAGTCTTAGTTCTTAGGAAGTGAACTAAGGGTTAATGAGTGTGTTTTATACTTACGAATCAGATGTTTTTGAGCTTAATTGTTTGCTATCTTTGAGTAATTTTAGATGGATTTCACTTGTTTTATTGTTTATTTTCCAAAAAAACGACTTTGGAAAGGCAAAATGGGAAAATTGAAGCTAAGTGGCAATTTTGTAATTCTGGCAGCAGTGATAGTGTCGGGGAGCTCTTCCATAGTTCAAAACCAACATCGGGGAACTAATCGACGAGATCAGTTGGATTAATTTGTTCGTTTCATAGAAGTTGAGCCCAATAAGGATTGCTATGCGGCTATGTTACAAGGACTTCTATGAGCATTTTAATACTACTTAAGATGATTATTAGAGAGAATTAACAAGGATTGAATTTTTACAATTAGAGACTTAAAGATTGAAGGGAAGAACACGTGAAGATCACAGTGAAGGTTAGAGAAGAAGAAATTCATCAGAGTTTATTCTTTCTTCTTTTCTTTATTTTGAGATACTTTGGGATGTTATTTTCTTTGAGGATTTCAGTTTTTAATTGCACCAAGTGGAACTAAACTTTTTATTTAAGATTATAATGGAACCGTTGTTTGAACTTTATTTGATTCATCTTATTTTCAGTTAACTAATCAATATAGGATTGTTTATTATATCTTGTGCTTTATTTATAATCGTTTGGCCATCAGTTATTTGATTTCTTAGATGATATTGAGAAATGAAGTCTACGAATATATATAGATATAATAACATGTGAATTTATTTATTCTTTCTAGGAACAGTAACAAGATAGTGTATAGGATGAATATATCTATATGTCACGCGTAACTTTTGAGAGTTTGATCTTAGTGAATTTATTTCAAGTTAATTTGCGTAGTAATATAGAAATTTAAATTGTAGTATATCTTTTTATTAATTCTTGAACAAGGTTCGTAAATAATTAAGTATTCTCAGTTAACAATCCATTTGGTTAATTATTTGAAAATAAGATGATGAGATTAAAATTGTAATCTTAAAGCTTTTTATTATCAGGTATTCAATCTTGCTAGTTAATTTTAGGGATTAGTTTTTCATAATCAAAATTTGCAATTGTTTAAATAGAACTGAGTTGTCATAAAATTAATAGTTGATACAATTATTAGTACTTGTTCTTTTTGGGTTCGACTCGACTTATCCCTATATTACCTGTTGATCGTGTATACTTGTGCGTAATTTATCAATAATGAAACTAGAAAATAAGTTTTTGGCGCCGTTGTCGGAGAACGGTTCTAGTAATTATTTCATTATTAGTTTTTCTCAATTCAGTTTTAATTTAAACATTTTAATTTTCTATTTTTGTTTGCTTTTGTCGGCTTCCATCTATTCGAGTCTATCATTGCAAAGTAATGATCTTAGTTACGAGTGTGAACCAAGTGTTACCTTGCCCATCTTGGGTATCACAGATTACGTAGTTACCAAAGTCGCAAATTTCACTAACTTACATAAAACTACATTTTTCCGTAGTTAAAGCTTAGGTAATTCTAATTTGTGTATGCACACGTAGTCTAAAGGTTCGGAACCACTACCATACAACTATGAGATCGAACGAAGGTTTTAAAGGATTCGTAACTTTGTTCACAAGATAGTACATAATCAGGAAAGGATGACTGAAGAAAAGCATAAATCATTGCGGAATTATGCCATGTTGTAAGTGATAGAGATTCAGTCGAGTATCACAAGGCCTGTAATTACTGCCACGAATTTTGAGATCAAACCAGGCACAATCCAAATGATCCAAAATTCTGTTTAGTTAAGAGGTTTGCCAAATGATGACCCCAATGACCATCTTGTCATCTTCTTAGAGATTTGTGACACGTTCAAATATCTTGGGGTGACGGAGGACGCAATCAGATTGAGACTATTCCCATTCACTTTAAGAGACAAAGCCAAGAGCTGGTTACACTCTTTACCACCAGGGTACATTACAACTTAGAATGATTTGGAGCATAAATTCCTTGCTAAATTTTTCTTTCCTACGAAAACCACGAAGATACGGAACGATATCACCTCTTTCATTCAATATAATTTAGAGTCATTGTACGAAGCTTGGGAGAGGTTCAAAGATTTACCATGGAGATGTCCCCATCACGGGATTCCCAAATGGCTATAAATACAAACTTTCTACAATGGTTTATTCAATCAAGTGATGACATGTATAGATGCAGCAGCGGGTGGAACGTTGATTACGTTGATGGTTAAGAACTATGAGGAAGCCTATAATCTACTTGAGAATATGGCAGCCAAAAATTACCAATGGCCTATGACATGGACTTATCAGCTAGAAGCAACAGGTATTCACGAGGTTGATCTAATTACAGCTTTGGTCGTGCAAGTGGCGACTTTAACAAAGAGGTTCGATACAATGTCAGTGGTGCCTATTCAGAATATGGCCATGGTATGTGAGCTCTGTGCGGGAAGTCATTTAACCGATCAGTGTGCAATTAATACCGAATCAGTGCAGTTTGTGGGCAACTATAATAGGCAACAACAGTACGACAACAATTCCAGTACCTATAATCCTGGGTGGAGAAATCACCTGAATTTTTCATAGAGAGATAATCAAGCCCAACCTCAAGATCTACAACAAGCACATCCACCCGGATTCCATAACTAACCCCCTCCACAAGCAAAAAAGCAAAAATAATTTGGAGGAAGTGTTAGCTAAGTTTATAGTAAAAACTGGATCAAGAATGCAAGCACAAGATAAGATAATGTTGTAGATGGATATGAATATTAAAAGTCAATCAGTTGCAATTTGGAATTTAGAGAATCAGATGGGGCAAATTGCAAACACATTGAATAATTGCCCTCAAGGAACATTGGCTAACTGTAAGACCCCGAATTTTATGAAATATAAATTTAATTTTTCTTCATATATATATATTTTTTGAAACAGTAAGTGGTTAAATCGATAAAGTTAAAAGTTAAGGATGTTATGTGCAAATTTTATTTTGTCGGACAATATTTGCTTTGTCGGGGAATATTCGTTTGGTCGGGGAATATTCGTGTCGTACGACGGCGCCGAAATAACAAATTATTGGTGGACCCCACAACGGAATATTTTGTCGGATATAGAAAACGACAGAAATAACCTTTTTAAATAAAAATAGTCAACGGAACTGTTAAAATACCGGTGATAAAAGAATATTAGCATACGGTAGTTTTTGGTATTTTCTGTAGCACACGGTACTCTACAGTAACACACGGTATTGCATAGTGTCTCATATTATTGGTCTGATAATTGACACCGTAACTGTTACGCATCATTTCATCGATAATTGTCACTGCATAATATTTTATATTATCAATTCAATAATTATTGTTACACAGTATTTTGCATTATTGATTTAATAATTGTCATTACACTGTATTTTATATCATTGAGTCAATAATTGTTGCTGCACTGTTTTTAAAATTATTGAACTTAATAATTGTCACAGTAACATATGCACAGTAATTCACATTATTGAATCAATAATTGTCATTACACAGTAACGTATGCTTTCTTTTACATTATTGTTATCTCTATTATGATGTTATTTAAACAGTTGTATTTCATTAATTTATTGACTTGATATCTAAGAGCTAACTATACTGTATTTATAACAATTAGTCATAATAATTGAATTGATAAAGTTATTTGTTTATAATATAAAGTTAGGTGATATGAAATGAATGGTGTAGATTAAAGTGTGAATTATTGTTGAATAATTGAATTGATAAAGTTATTTGTTTATAATATAAAGTTAGGTTATATGAAATGAATGGTGTAGATTAAAGTGTGAATTATTGTTGAATAATTGAATTGATAAAGTTATTTGTTTATAATATAAAGTTAGGTGATATGAAATGAATGGTGTAGATTAAAGTGTGAATTATTGTTGAATAATTGAATTGATTTGTTTATAATATAAAGTTAGGTGATATGAAATGAATGATGTAGATTAAAGATAATATAAAATTTGAAATGGATGGTGTAGATTAAAAGATGATCTTTAAATGAATGGTTTGGATTAAATTAAAATTTTTTGGTTATGATAAGATTTTTGGCTATAAATAGAGGACTTAACTTAAGAAATTTTTCATAACATTCTTACATACATTTTCTTCCACTCTCTAAACACTTCTTTGTGTAAGTTCTCTCTAAGTGTTCTTAAGTCATTCCTAGTTTTGAAATCTTTTGCATTCTTCTTTGAATTCCCGAGTGGAATTTTCTTATGTACAGTAACTCTTTCGAAAAATCATAGTAAATTCATTATTTATCAGAATTTAATGAATTGAAAGCCTGTCTCTTCAGTTTTTCGTCCTCTACAACTTTGAAGAAGGAAGAAAAGTCATCTGAAATCATTTTCATGCCTTAAAATACTAAAAACCGTAACCTATTGTGATTTTCGTCACTATTTTTAGTCTTAGTTTTGAAAATTCATAACTCATTCATATTAACTCCGAATTGAGTGATTCTTGAGTCTATGCCGTCTATCTTTTCGAGAGTAACATTATTTTAAAAACATAAAGAGATTTTAAAAACTCTAGAAGACTCAAAAGTCAGATTCTTTACTGCTACAAACAAGGAAGGATTTGTTCGGCTATAAACTTGTTTCACAATATTACGGTAAGGAATATCATTCTTTTCACACTCTTAAATTTATTACGGTAAGGAATATCATTCATTTCACACTCTTAAATTTACTACGGTAAGGAATATCATCTTCTTTCATATTCTATTGTTCAAACTTACTACGGTAAGGAATATCATTCTTTTCACACTCTTAAATTTATTACGGTAAGGAATGTCATTTTCTTTTCTTACTTGTAAGAAATATCATTTTCTTTCATACTCTTAACCTTATTATGGTAAGGGATACCATCTTTTTCATCTTCCATTATTCAAACTTACTACGGTAAGGGATTATCATTATTTGATTCTCAAAAATAATATCGTTTCTTTCTTACTCATAAGATGTGTTATTTATTTTCATGTATTAAATTGTGGGAATAACCTTACGGCGTGGGTTTCCGCCTGTTGGTGAATAACCTTTCGTATTCATTCATTATTAATCTCTGAGAATAACCTTACGGCGCGGATTATCGCCTGTTTGGTGAATAACTCTTTGTACTCAAATTCTATTAAATTGTGGGAATAACCTTACGGAGCGGATTGCCGCCTGTTGGTGAATAACCCTTTGTATTAATTTCCTTCACCTTTTGTTAATCAAACCTGCTATGGTAAGGGATATTATTTTCTTTCATACTCCTAAATCGAAATTTATTATGGAACTATTGCTTCTATAATTCCTGAAAATATTATATGTTCCATAATAGTTGAACTTCATTATTTCAACTGAACCTTCCTATTTTCTGAACCTTTCTATTGAACTGTAACCGTTATTCTGAACTGTGGATCTTGAATATCATTTTTAAATTTTACTCCACATCATGTTGACAATTTGGACATTATTTGAATCTGCACAAAGTAAACTTTCGATATTTATTGTTTATCCTATTTCTTCTGTTCATCAATTGTCTCACTATCATTTGAACCTTCAAGAATCAAGCTGTTGTGAATATCTGTGGCCGGGGGCACAGATGTGATATATTTGTTGAACAGATGATAGGTTAAAGGCGATATAATAGGTTAAAGGCGATACATCTGTTCGGTGTCTTTTATGGCACGTGGTGAATGTTCTCTTTGGCCCGTAGTGCAAAGATGAACTGTTGTTTGGTATGATTATGACCAAAGGCTGAATCTGGTATAATCATGACCGTTGGTGCTATATTGAATATCTTTGGCCCGTAGTGAAAAGATGAACTGTTGATGTGCATCAGGAACTGTGAATTTATATTATCATGACTAATGGTATTTCAGATGATAAAAGTTGATGCTGTTTTTACGAAAAAGATAAGCGAGTGGACATTATAGTCTGCATTATTCTTCTAATAGATTGCTCATTCCGCTGCTATTATTGATCTGAACATTGTTCAAGAATTTAACTACAGTTTTTGATATAAACCTTGTAGTCTATTGTATTCTATCAAGAACTCAACTGTTGAAGGCTAATGATAATTTATTCGTCATTATCTTAGTCATGATATTTCTTACTGGGCTATTTGAGCTCACCCTTTCTTTTGTTCCATTGTTTTTCAACAGGAGATGAAAACATAACAGGGTCTAGCCGGGGAATGGAGTGAGGGTCCGAGGAATAGTTATCATAGTCTTCACGTTTTGTAAAATAGTGTGGCAATAATAGTGAAGACTTAGTTGTGTATTATTATACACTGTATTGTAGTACGTTGTGCTTTGTTGTAATAATTTTGTTGTAGTCTTTTGATGACTCAAGTTTGGGCTGTGTGGGCCCAGATTTGGGGGCGTCACACTAACGACACAGAAATTAATCCAATGAGGGACAAAAAAGAGCATTTTAAAGCAATCACCTTAAAGGGTAGGAAAGAATTATTTGAAACAGTTGAGGAGATCCCAAAACAAAAACAAGAGGATGATAGCAAAGTGTGTTGACTTTGTCACACTTCATCCTTGGGTTTTGATGATGACTTTCTATTTGCTAAGTTTTGTAGTTCTACACTAACCATGAAATAGTCCTATACAACACATGGAATGTGAAATCAACTATATGCATCAATACAGCAAGCTGTGAGATGAACTGAATTTAGCAGAACAAAGAAGCCTAATATAGCAAGCTGGGAAAGTCAACTGGATTGAGAAGAATAAGATCCCACTATACAGCTGATTGAATAGCCTTACTGAATGCAGTGCAAGATTCTAAAGGGGTTCTTTAAGAAAAATTAATGTAAGATGTTAGCTTGAGTTATTACTTCAATCAAGGCTCTGATAGGTTGCATTACTCACATGAAATTTATTTTGCCTTCATTTGAAAATAAAAACGGTAACAATTATTTTCAAAAGGTAATATCGGTTCCTTCTAAAAATCAAATTTGTTAGAACATAAATTGCTATTTCTACCAACTATGATTTATAGTTACCTTATTCAGTAAAAATCTATTTAAGCTAAAATCTTGAGATTTCTATGGTTGAATTAAATTAATTAGGTTGACTTATTATTACTTAGTTTCTATAATCGAATTAATTCCAAAATAAATTAATTAAATATTTTTTATGGGATTAATTGAATAATCAGTATGACTAATCAATTTGTGTTACCATAATTAAAACTGGGTCTATATTAATTATTTATGGTACGAAGCAAAGCATGCGGAAATTACATCCTACCATATCATATTTCTCCCATCTACTACTATTAAAGTTAGATAAATTGTAAAAGGATTTGATATATTATTATAATTGATTTTGACTAGAGTATAACGGTAATATATGTTGACATTAAGCCAAACAGACTGGAGCTTGATATATTTTCCCATAACGGCAGAAAGGGTCTGGGTATAAATATTATATGTTAAGCTAAGCAACATGGTGTGAAGAAAAATGAAATACAGAAGTACATTCAAAAAGCTATTCACTGTTTGCTTTTATTCTTCACTATTTCGGTTTTGAGCTTTGTATCCTGTACGTAAAGAAGTACATAATTACTGAATTTTCAAAAGGATAATCTGGTGGTGCATTTTTCAATCGTTAACAGTTTACTGGTGATATATTACTATATTATTTGATCATAGCATTTAGTTTGAGCCTTGCATTGATTTATTACTCTTGTTATTGATCATAGACTATTTTGTACTTTCTTTGTTATCTTGTTTGAATTGTTTTGCTTACAATTAAGTTCAAAGTGAGCTTAGGACCTTAGTGAATAAACATACTCAAGGGGTACAAAGGGTTGCACAAGGAAGCATAAGTGCTTGAGAGGATTTGTCCTCAAGGTTGAGAACTTAAATTGTATAATGGTTTTTGTAAGTCAAAATTAATTAATAAAAGGAGTCTCCGATACCATTTGGTATTGGAGGTGGAGTAGGTCACTAGAGTAGAGGTTTGAGACCGAACCACGTAAAAATTCTATGTGTTCATGTGATTTGTTTTAAGTTATATATCATTTTATATGATCATCACATAAATAAAACTCTGAGAAATCTTAAACTGATCAAAATAGCTTCATGTTAGACTCACTGCATTGAACATATAACATTTGTTTTATTAATTTATTAAACTGTCTTCATATTCTTGAATACAACAAACTGTTTTCATAATCCAATAAACTGTATTATTAATTGTTTTGTTAAATTACAAAAATTGGATACTAGTTATCCACACACTTATTCAACCCCTCTTCTAAGTGTGCCTATATACATTTCAAAGTGGATTAGAAATCAAGTGAGGATGAGGATCTTACGAAGCAGAAAAAGGAGAAGACTGCAGAAAAATCTAAAAGAGTCAAGGTGGATTCATATGTACCACCAGTTCCATTCCTACAACGACTCCAGAAAGCAAAGGTAGATAAATAATTTTTAAAGTTCTTAGAAGTGTTCAAGAAACTACAGATCAATATACCGTTTGAGGATGTTGTAGAACAAATGCCAAGCTACATGAAATTTATGAAGGAGATTCTGTCGAGGAAGAGGAAATTGGAGGATTTTTAGATAGTTGCACTCACGGAGGAGTGTAGTGCCATTCTTCAAAAGAAGCTACCTCCCAAACTCAAAGATCTAGGCAGCTTCACAATACCATGTACTATTGGGGATAAATTTTTTGGGAGAGCGTTGTGTGACTTAGGGGCGATTAAAGGAAGTAAAGCTTACCATCGTCACGTTGCAGCTAGCAGACCGATCATTAACTTATCCGAGGGGTATAGTGGAAGATATATTGGTCAAAGTTGATAAGTTCATCTTCCCGATAGTTTTTATAGTTTTGGACTTTGAGGAGGACAAATAAATTCCTATTATACTTGGGCGATCATTCTAAGCCACGGGTAGAACCTTGGTCGATGTGCAAAAAGGGGAGCTAACGATAAGGGTCCATGGTCAAAAGGTCAACTTTAGTGTGTTTAAAGCTATGAAGTTCCCAAATGAGGCAAATGAATGTTTTAAAATTGATTGGTTTGAGGTGGTAGTGGAAGAAGTTTCTGTAGCCAATTCTCGTTCGGATCCACTTAAAACAGCCTTAGTCAATCTTAGAGCTGTAGATTTTCTAGACCCATTAAAGTACTTGCAACTATTAAATGCATCTCCACCATTTGTTCACTTTTTAAAGCAGCGAGAGTTGTTGGGGAAATCAAACAAGTCTAATAGTCAGGCAAAGACGTCAATAGAAGAACCATCTGTTTTGGAGTTAAAACAGTTGTAAAATCACTTGAGGTATTCTTACTTGGGTGAATCTTCTATGCTATCGATTATCATCTATTCTTCACACGATGAGTCATAAGTGGATAAATTATTGAGTGTGCTTCGGGAATTCAAGATCGCCATTGGTTGGACCATAGCGGATATCAAGGGAATAAGTCCATCAATATGTATCCACAAGATTTTGCTCGAGGATGATGCTAAACAGTTATAAAGCGACAATGAAGGCTCAGTCTAATCATGAAGGAGGTTGTCAAGATGGAAATAATTAAAATGCGAGTATCATTTATCTCATATCAGATAGTTCGTGGGTTAGCCCAGTGCAATATGTAACAAAGAAAGAAGGGATGAGTGTAGTTCCTAATGAGAACAATGAATTGATCCCGATGAGGACAGTGACCGGTTGGCAATTTTGTATGGACTGTCGCAAATTGAACATGGCAACTCGCAAGGATCACTTTCCCTTTCCCTTTATTGATTAAATGCTAGACAGATTGGCGGGGCATCAATTCTATTATTTACTTGATGGTTGCTCGGGCTATAATCAAATAGCAATTGCCCTTGAAGATCAAGAAAGACCTTCATGCCCGTATAGAACATTCGTCTTCCGAAGGATATCTTTTGGACTCTGTAATGCACCGTCGACTTTTCATAGATGTATGATAGCTATATTTTCATATATGGTGGAGTAGAACCTCGAGGTTTTTATGGATGATTTTTCGGTGTTTGGAGACAGTTTTGATCTGTGTTTAGCAAATTTGATATTAGTGCTCAAGAGGTGTGTCAAAACAAATTTGATGCTCAAATGGGAAAAATGCCACTTTATGGTGCAAGAGGGAATTATCTTAAGATATACAGTATCTGCCAATGGAGGTGGACAAGGCAAAAATTGAGACTATTGAGAATTTACCACTTCCGACGTCTGTTAAGAGAATCCGCAGTTTCTTGGGCCTTACGGGATTTTATCGACGGTTTATCAAAGATTTCTCCAAAATTACAAAGCCTCTTTATGCTTTACTAAAGAAGGATGTTCCATTCAGATTCATCTCAGAATGTGATAAGGCTTTTGAAATTTTAAAGAATAAGCTCATACCTGCTCTAGTTATAGTCGTATCAGATTGGAGTTTACCATTCAAGCTTATGTGTGATGCAAGAGACTATGTTGTTGGCGCGATCTTAGTCCAACGTAAGGAGAAGGTGTTTCATACTATCTATTATGCTAGCAAAACTCTTACGGATGTCCAATTGAACTATACAATGACGGAAAAGGAATTACTAGCGCCTTTGACAAGTTTTGAGCATATTTGATTGAGACAAAGGTAATAGTATTTATAGACCACTCTGCTATTAAATATCTCATCTTTAAGAAGGATGTCAAGCCAAGGTTAATTCGTTGGATCCTTCTGCTTCAAGAATTTGATCTTGAGACTCGAGATAGGAAGGGTTCAGAAAACCAAATAACGGACTATATCTCCAGATTGGAAAACTCTCATCAAAATGAAGGAGAAGGTGTGCTGATAAATGAATCCTGTGAGGATCCGAATTTTCAGGATTTCTTTAATAATATTAAATGAGAATTTAATTGATAAAATTATCAAAATTGTTTAAATTATTTATGATATAAGTAATTTAAAGTGTGTGAAGGAATTGAATAGTTAAATTAAATATGTATCAAGATGGTGATGAATTGTGTGGATTTAAAATAAATAAATAAAAAGTAAATAAATTGTTTGGAAACAATTTATGAAAAATAAGAGAGATTTCATGTAAAGGTACAATAAATTGTACAATTAAATTATTGTAGAAGTACAGGAATTATGATTTTAAATGAGGTTATGTGTTAATGTGAAATGCATGAATTAAATATGTATATATTTATATATATACATTTTTATGTATATGTGTGTATATGTTTAAGTGATAAATATAAATTTCATTAATTATGAAAATTAAGGGATTAATAATTAAATTAATCCAATTTTAAATGGAAAATTAATGAGGGAGTTGTAATAATATAATTATGGATTTTAGATTTTATTAAGAATGGTGGAGAAAGTTTAGAATTTATAAAGAAGAGATGTAATTATATAAATTATATAATAATAATTATATAATTTATATAAGGAAATGAAAGTGAAATATGAGAAAAATAATAATTATATAAATTATATAAGAATAATTATGTAATTTATATAAGGTAATTATATGGAATAAAGTCAGAGAAAATTAAGAAATTATTTAAAAGGAGAATGTAATTATATAAATTATATAATATTAAATTATATAATTTATATATAAAGAAATTAATATGAATATTAAAGAAATTGAATAATAAATAAGAAAAAGGAATGTTTTAAGTTATTAAAAATTATATTTATGTATCATGGAATTATTATGACTGTTATGAAGGATAATATTTTAAAAACGTGAACATGTTAATGTATTATGATGTCCAAGTAATGAAGTGAAAAATTATGAAAAATAATTTTTATAAGCTATATGAATTATTTTATGATTTTTGGAGGTATAAATTACCTCATATAATTACATGCATGACATTATGCGTGTACAAAATTTGTCAAGTAAAGTACCTAAAAAGGGTATTAATATTAATGATAAATCATGTTATGGTTTTTGGTGAATTAAAATAAATATTTTATATACATTATATAAAATATTTATTACACGATATAATTACGTAATGCATTAAATAATTAATTATGTATGAAATTAAAACTTGCATGCAATTTTGGAAGCTTCGGGACGAAACAAAGGCGGTGGAATTCTTTTTGGCTTCCAAAGTGGTTAAGTGAATTGAGAATATAAAAGAAGGAAAAAGGGATAAAGAAAATAAGGGGAGAGAAAATAAAAAGAAAGCTAACAACTACCATATTCTCTCCACCACTTCACCATCCGAAATGACCATGCCATGCCACCACCGTGAACCACCTGGCCACCAAGAGAAGAAGGATTGGAAGCCTCAAAGGAAGGTTTATAAGTGTTTGGAAGGTATAAATATTAATTTATATTATTTATTATGTATTTTTAGTGGTAAATTAATGTTGTGGAAAAATTATAAATAATTAGTATAATTATTCTAAATAATTTATAGATATATATCTATGAATTATGTAATTTTTGGAATTATTTTGTGGGGAAAAATTGGAGCAAAATGGTGTATTTTATGTGTTGGCTGGTTACTGTTCGCGCAGGAAAGGAAGAAGAAAAGAAAAGGCTGCCGCGCAAGGCGCAACAGCCATTTTTTTTCCCGGAACGGCTTGAAACGACGCCGTTTTGGGGGCGCGCAGAAGAAACAGTCTCGCCATGCGCGGAGGTTTCTGGAAAACGACAGGAAACGACGTCGTTTTGGCGTCGGAAGCGGGGGGGTCGCGCGCAATGCGCGACCGACGACACGCTGGAAATTACCAGCGTGCCCCTGCTCTTTTTGGTTAATACCGACCGTGTCCCCTGGTCCTAGAAATTACAACCGTGCCCTTTAGCTTTTCTAGAAATACTGTCCGTATCTTGGAAGCAGTGAAAATTACAGATTTGCCCTTGAGCTTTTCTGTTAATACCGAATGAGTCCCTAGAAGCGCGGTAATGACGGAAATGCCCTTGGACTTTCCAGAAAATTCCGGTTATGTCCCTAAGGGCGCAAAAATTACCAAAATGCCCCCAGAAATGGTTTTTAATGAAATAAATGTTTAAAAATTGTTTTAAAATCATAGAAAATTATAGAAAAATACTAAAAATACAGAAATGATGTTTGAGCATTAAATTTAATATTTTTTTAAAAAATATTAAACATCGATGATTAATATTTAAATATTTTAAATATTAATCTATTGAGTTTAAGGGTTAGAAAATGATTTAATGAAAATTTGGACAACCGAATATGTTAAAATTTTATCCGATGAGCCGGGTTGTCCGTAGTAAAGGCATTGGATATTAAGTTATATTAATATATTGAAGGATGAGGTTAATATAATTAACCATATATATTAATAATTAGCCCATAAATGATATTAATTAATTCAATTAATATCATAAGGAGTTAAATAATTATTATTTGATTATTTTATGATCATAGGTTGATCGAGTTAAGGGTTTGAGCTAACAATTTAAATAACTGGACGCCAGGCAAGTTCTTCAGTCCCTTTTATGTTAAATGTTGGACTGTTATGATATGTAATTCTTGTTTTAACTGCATACAACTTATGTGTTACGTGATACGTGATTAATATGACCACAATGTGTACTTTGTGCAATAATATGAATATATATGAGATATATTGCTATAGTAGAAGCACAAGCACATGTTGTATGACACACACCAATCATGATAAGGTATATGCTACGTGAAGTATAATTGTTGAACTTGTTGAGCCGTTGTGCTCATTACTTGCTTAATAAACATTTTTGTAGGAAAGAAATGAAATTCAAGAATATTAGATTATGTTAGAGATGAATTGCCTAGAAGGTAGAAAACGTGACTGTTATATTGTTAATATTATAATTCAATGTGAGAAATTTATTAAATTACTGTGATGAATTGTATGTATATGTAAGTTGAACATGGATATGATAAAAGTTCGATTATGAACTGTGGTTGATCAGGATAATTGTTACGATATAAATTATTAGATGTTTGATTACGAATGACGCAATAAGGAATATTTGTATGAAAATAAATAATAGTAAATTTTGAATGATGAGATTTAAGATAGTGGTAACAGAAAGAAAAAGTAAAGGTTACGATCCAGGGACGAGGATTGAGATACAAAGTTTTAAATGATCAAATATTCTAATATAATGATTGAGAAAAAAAATTTATACCAAAAATTTGGTAATTGATGAATTTAAGATCAAATAATGGATCAATTAAGGGTTTATGTAAGGTAATTAAAGATTATTAACGAACCGAAATTCGAACGTTAAGGAAATAATGTATAATCAATATGAAATTTAAGGTAATAAAGTGGGTCGAATTTCGGGGTCGTTACAAATCCTTCCCGGACAAGCAGTTATTTTATGTGGCAAAGGAAGCCCCTTGATATGCGGACTACGTTAATTACATCGTCAGTGGAATACTTCCTTATTATTCGAGCTACCAACAGAAGAAGAGGTTCTTACATGATGTAAAGCAATATCTGTGGGACGAGCCATTTCTATTCAAACAGTGCGCTGATTAGATGATAATAAGATGTGTGGCTAAAGAGGAAATTGAAGGGATCTTACAACATTGCCACTCATCTCTCTATGGAGGTCATTACAGAGGTGAAAGAATAGCTGCAAAGATTCTCCAATTTGGATTCTATTGGCCTACAATCTTTAAGGATGCTCAAGAATTTGTAAAGAGGTGTGATAGGTGTCAACGGGTAGGCAACATATCAAGTCGACAAGAAATGCCTTTGAATACTATTTAAAAGTAGAGATATTTGATATATGGGGCATCAACTTCATGGGACTATTCCAGTCGTCATTCAGTAATAAATATATCCTAGTTGTTATGGACTACATCTCTAAGTGGGTGGAAGCAGTGACTTTGCCTACCAATAATGCCAAGTTGGTTCTTAACTTTCTCCACAAGAATATTTTTACAAGATTTAGAACACCAAGAGCAATTATTAGTGACGAGGGGACCCACTTCTGCAATAATTACTTCGCGACCCTTTTCTCTAAGTATGAAGTTAAGCATAAGGTTGTAATAGCATATCACCCTAAAACTAGTGGACATGCTGAAATTACCAATAAAGAGGTGAAAGGATATTGGAGAAGATTGTCAATTTGACCCGTAAAGATTGGGCAAGCAAGCTTGATGAAGCTTTGTGGGTGTACCTAAATACCTAAAAGACTCCAATAAATATGTCTCCATATAGATTCATCTATAGAAAAGCATGTCATCTCCCATTAAAGTTTGAACATAATGCGTATTGGGCAATGAAGAAGCTCAATTTTAATTCATAAGCAGTGAGAGATGGACGACTCTTGCAATTGAGTAAAATGGACGAGTTTAAAGTGCAAGCCTATGAAAATGCCAAATTTTATGAAGAGACGATCAAAAAAATGCATGACAAGTGAATCATCGAGTGGACATTTGAACCGGGTCAGTCTGCACTGCTTTTCAATTCCAGACGAAAGCTTTTTTGGGAAATTTAATATCCAGATGGTCTGGACCCTTTACCATAACCAAAGTCATCCCATATGGAGCGATTAAAGTGAACGACCCATGTACTTACCAGACATTTAAGGTCAGTGGTCAAAGGTTAAAGCACTATTGGGGCGACGACGTGGATCGTCAACGGACCTCAATCACTCTTGAAGATCCCGCCTAAGCAGAAGAACATAGTCAGGCTAAAAGACTCTAAATGAAGTGCTTGTTGGGAGACAACCCAATCGTAGTTCATCATTTTACGAGCTTTCAATTTTTATGTTCTTTTAGTTTACGTTTGTTAATTTTTATGAATTTTTAGCTTAGGGAATATTTTTCTTAATAGCTATACTAATTCTTTTTAATTTTCATCATGATAGGTTCGTTGAACGAAAACTGCAGCAAAACTATTAAAGAAGAAGAAAAAATTATGCACTAGAACACAGCTCCCCGGTGCTCATTTTTAACTGCAAATCAGGCACCTTAGCGCTGTAGTTTCAGCCAGAATGCGCCCCGGCTCTCTTTGACAACGTCCTCAACGCTCTAGGTCTTAACCAATATGCGCCCCAACGCTTTGTTGAGGCAATTTTCAAGCACCCTAGGGCTCAATGTCATTTTCAATTTTTAAAAAGTCTTCAGAAGCCCAATCGAATTACACTTAAACCAAACCTTAACCTATTCAACTTTGATTTTTCTTTCTCTCTCTCTCTCTCTCTCTCTCTCTCTCTCACACACACACACACACACACACACACATACACACACCCAAAACATTACTAAGCCATCTCGAATTCGATTTCTCTCATAACTAAAACCCCAAATCCATTCCATCTCCATTATTAAACCCCAATCCCAACCCGCAATCAAAGTTGTTCACTGTCAATCCCACCTAGGGCTTCAAATCACAGTTCAAAGTTGAGGGGGTACAAGTTCAACATCAATTGGGCTTTAAATCTTCGATTGAGATAACAAGGATTACATTAAGCTAAAATCGAAAAACAATTATTGCTTGTTATTCTTAGTTCTTCAATTTTGTGGTTATACACTGTTTGGGTTCCCAATTAGTTAGTGATGGCCAATTGGAGGAGTTTGGGGGTGTAGTTGTAATTGGTGGGTTGCTAGCAATATAACAGGGACAATTTCAGTTGGCGAGCTAGTTTAATTTGGAGTGACTAAATTTTGAGTTTGGGGGAAAAACTTTGCACACTAAGTGTTTGACATATTGCCATAAAGAGTTGTTTGTCAATTTTGAGTGCAAAAAGGGGCACTTTGAGCTTCATTTTTTCATCACATGGCTCTTAAACTCCAAAGAGGGGAGAGTTCCACCCCGACTCGGCCTTTTGATTGTAGAAAATTTGTTAGTGTCGAGGCGGCAGATAAACTCTATCATGTGCTAGCAGGAAGAACATTAGTTCGAGGATAGTGAAATGACACTTATGATTAGAGAGCGAAAATGGGATTAATTCACGAATCACCCGGATCCGGCTGTTACAACTATAGTAAAGTAGTTTTATGCTAACACACAAGATACACCAGAATACAAGGTGATGGTGAGAGGCAAGCTAGTGTCATTTTGTAGGGAAGCCATCAACGACTACTACAATGTTCGGGAACTTGTTTACTGCCAGTATGTAGGGTTGGTAATTACAGAATCAAATTATAAGTGGATTATACGGGAGTTGTGTCAGTTGGGTACGTACCGAGTGGACAAGAAAGGGGAATAATGGTCAAGTTAAGTCATTTGCATTCAAGAACTTAAGCAGATATGGGAAAATTTGATACGCCTTCTTATGTGCCAAACTAATGTTATGCACCCATGTGAGCGACGTTATAAGAGAAAGGGCATTGCAGCTATATGCCATAGTCACCGGGTTAGATATTAACGTGGGTAGTGTAATCGAGGCATCCATAAAGAAGAATCTGAAAGGTGTAACTTTAGGGGCTTTTCCACATCCATCCCTTATCATTGGTCTTTATAGGAAAGCTAGAGTGAGATGGGGGGCGGATGAGCTAATACAACCACTGACGATTCTCATCGAGAATAATTTTATTGAACGATATAAAGTGTGGGAAGGAGGAGAGTCACACCCCCATGGTCTAGGATTTATCATGCCTTACTCTCGGGCAGAGCCCCAGGTAGTCCAGCACATGCCTCCATATCTGAGAGTTCTTCATCCACGAACAATTGGTAAGTTAATTATGAAGATAAAGAACTGGATAGATATCCAGTTTGAAGATGTGATTCATCTAAATGATCGCATTGCTGCGCGACAGGAAGTCATGTGTGACGCCCCCAAATTCGGGTACTAGTACCTCGAACTCAGTGCTCACGATCCAATACAACTATATCGTATACACATCCCAAAACAACACACAATATCTATTGCGGAAAATAAACATATGTTGTTTATACAAAAGGGTTAACTACTAGTCCCAAGGTACGAAACCTTAACAAAATACATCACGAATTTAATATATACAATAGGATTCGTGTTACATGTAATCAGACTTAAACAAAACATAACAATAGACATTTAGTACCCCAGCACGTCTACGAGTTTATCTTCCCCTTTCCCTTATCTTTATTTGAACATTCAGGTTTAGCTGCAATAAAATGTCATGACATAGCAAGGGTGAGCAACTAGCTTGCTCAACAAGTTTTATATGAATAATATGAGTTATGTCATGATTGAATAATAATTGAATGATTCAATGAACTCAGGAAAAATATCTGAACAATATGATCAATGCGCGAATAATAATTGATCATTGAAATGCTGAGTGGTCCAATAGACCATGAACATCTGTTGAGGAATCAGTCTCTTGATTGACCCTCTTAGGTTACATGTCCAGAACTGTACTTGAGGGGATCAGCCTCTCGTACTCTATGTGTATGCATAACATTTATTCTGTATGTATCGTTTATTTGATACTTAGGTTGCTCCCCATTATGAGTTGTTCTTCTCAGTTTAAGAATCCGTACCACCATGGTTTGGATAGCTTTTAAAATAAATTACACATATGTCTAGCCGAACAAGTGGCTTAGACTTCCCTTTTAATTAGTTCACAAATGTAAGAACTTCAAATAATTCATAATTCAAGAATGGAATATGAATTCAATTGTACCACGTGCGAATAACAATAATATTGATTATGAAATAATTTGAAATCTCAAAATAAGTCAGGGTAACTTGCTCAATAATAATATGAGTAAGGTTAAGGAACTTGCCTGATGCGCGAATTACGTCTACGTTGCTTAATTTAAATTCCTCTTTGAAGACCTAACATTTAAAATGTTGACCTAAAAATTAGTACAACACATAATCGCTTTACGTAAATTACCTAAATCAATTATCATTTAAACACATAGCATAATATTTACCAATACGTTGGCTAAACAGATAATATCCCCCATATATTAATTATGTGCCAATATTATTATCCCTCTAATAATTAACTCACCTACTGATGTTAATTAATAACATCATAATTGGTTACCAATATTATTAATTCCCTTAATAATATTTAAAATCTCTTTCTAATATTATTAACCCTCTTTATAATATTTTAATTCTTAATCCTTATTATTAATCCTTTAATAATAATTTAATTGTCGACTAATATTATTAATCATTAATAACATTTTAATCCATTGCTATTATTATTAATTATTTAGTAATAATTTAATCGCTAACTATTATCATAAGTCAATTAATAATTTAATCGTCCACTATCATTATTAATTAAATACTAAGTAACTACGAATTAAATAACAAGTATTTAATTATCCTTACCTATTATAAGTTAAATAATAGGTAATTACATTATTTTACCTTATCTTTCTTTAATTATTATTTAATCAAATAATAATTAATTAATTACTTTTATTACTCTTTAACTATTTAATGTTGAATAAAGATTAATTACTTCGACTACTATTTAGTCATTATTTAATCCCAATAATTAATTACTTTATTACTTTGATCTCTTTTTAATTATTATTTAACGTTAGTTAAATAATAATTAATTAGTTACTTTTACTCATTATTTAATGTTAATTAAATAATAAGTAATTCTGCTATCAACTTTATTTCTCTTTAATTATCATCTAATATTCATTGAACAACAATTAATTACTTAACTATTCTTATTTATGACCACTGATAAATTTACTACCTTTATTTAATATCCATGAAATAATTAACTTTCCAACTCATGGGAAATTATAGTTAAATTTTAAGCATCCTTATTTATCATTTAATATTAATAAATAATAACTTATTTTCTTAAATTATTATTATCTTAATAATGATTTATTAATTAAACCTCACTTAGTGTTAAAAATTAAACAACTAGTTTAATAGCCCTCAATCATTATTTAATATCCAATAAATAATAATAATTTTTCCTTATTATTTAATAATAGAAATTAATTTACCAACTCTAAATTATTATTTAAGTTTAAGTAAATTGTTACAAGCTAACTTGATTCGTTATTTATTTCTTAATTAATAACCAATAGCTTGTTACCCTTTTATTATTTAAGTCATGTAAATAATAATTAATAACTTATTGTAATAACCCATAATTCCATTTGGCTTTTATTATTTTAAATAATTAGCAATTAAGTGTATGGTTTTAATAACACATTACAACCTCAAATAGCAAAACTGCTGCATTAACCGACCCAGCCCCCAGTTGCTAACACAATCGGCAGCAGCAACAGCACACACATGCACATCATACATCACCTAGACGCACACCACCACCAACAATACATAGCTACTCTGCTACATTCCAACCATCCAACCCCGATCGGCAGCAGCAGCAGTAACAACACACGACCACACACACGCAGCAGCAGCAACACACACACGCAGCCATACACGCACACCACCTAGACGCACGCAGCCCTGCTGCTATCTCTCCCTATCTACGCCGAAGGTAGCAGAACACACACACACACACACACACCTGCGTTTTCAGTACAGTAGGAAAACCCTCAAACAGCCGCACACCCACATTACCCAGACCATAACCGCAGCACATAACTAGCGCATAAATTAAAGGTAAGCTCTTTCAGTCATTTGGTCGAGTAGTGTGAGGGCAAGAAGTTAATACATACGTTTCTACATTACTTTGTAGCACATAGGCCACCCAAATGGGTTTTACTACTCACAAGACCTGCCAACCACAACCCCCAGATGCAGCAACTACAATATATAATACACGACCGACCAAGCATGACCCAATACCGAAAACAAAAAAGGAAATGAAATAGCTATAGAAACAATTACTTTATATAATTTACCCTTTACTATGCTGGAATATGGCTTAGGTGTTGATCTCTTCCTCCTTGGCTGCTAAAACTCTCGGTTCCCTTCTCCTTGCTCTCGGTTCCTCTTTCCTTGCTCTCAGCTTACCTCGGTTTCTCTCTCTCTCAGCCAGTTGACGGGAAGAAGAAGGAATGGAGGTTCTAGGCTTATAACCCCTTAGCTTCAGACAAACTTATCAGAGAGTGGACTCTATAGTCCCCCCTACGCCTGTTATGCCTCTTTCTTTAGCAACCAGTCTGATATCTTGAGCCGCGCCACTGAGCATGCTCTGTTTTCTCTCTATTTCTGTCCCAAATTCAGTGACCCTCTCTTAGTTTCTACTGGGTTATATTTTGGTTTGGGCTGGCCTGCTCCTTGTCTTGTTTTAAAATAATTGGTGGCCCATATGGAATTTAATTAAGCTTGGATTGGGTTGCTTTTATTTGGTTTGTGGAACAATTAATGGTCCAATTGGTTTGTTAATTGGCAATTTAGCTTGGTTGGGTTGCTACACAATTTATTTGGGTCAATTTAAAGTGTCTAATAACATTAACTAATAATTTTATTAATTAATTTACTTAATCTAATTAAAATTGGTATATTCAAATTTAATTGAATATTTAATTATCTCAAAATCTTATCAATTTCTTGATATTAATAATATTAGGTTAGCCCACTAATTTAATTTGACCCATTAGTTGGACTTCCTTTAAATTTAATTTTCTTCATATAATAATTTACTACATAGTCGCACCAAGATTTAAATTCGTTCAAAAAAATAAAAAATAAAAAATTATTTATAATGCAAATTCGAAATTTTGCGGTCATTACATCATGCATACCTATGCTTATATCTGCAGTTCAGCTTTGGCAGAGATGTTCGCTAAAATAAACTCAGCTGCCCCCACCACATTAAATTCCACCACAATCATCATTGCCAACCTACCCACCACTTGAGTCGAACGAGGATAACAATGAAGGAACAAATGATGATGAGGTTGAGCATAACTCTTGACCTATCAGTGAAGTCCTTGCTTTTAAATCTTTATTTTCAACAATGAGGGCATTGTTTAGTTCGAGTTTGGGGGTGAGTTCTGCATGTATATAGTTATTCATAGTTGCATATTATATATAGTTTTAGGTTCATTTGCATGTAGTTGCATATGTTTGCATGTTATTAAAAAAATACCAAAAAAAAATTTAAAAAATTGAAAAATAAAAAAATTGCATTTAGTTTAATATAGTATGTTGCATACATTTAGGAAAAAGGCTAACAATTCTTCATTTAGGGTCATTTTCATTGCACTTAGGTGAACTTGAGTGGTGAATTAATATATGAAATTTAATGAAGGCCGATGATAAAAAATTAATAAATTATCTGATAACTTTAGTAAGACGAATAAGGATTGCTAGTTAGAAATTTTAACTGTTTGCTAGTTTTGTTATGCTTGAGACCCCTTAGAACTTAATTGCACGTATTCAATGTATTGAGTCAGTTGAATGTTGATTCAATTCTGTGAATTAGGTGATCATTAAGGATATAAGTAACCTCTATTGCTTGTTGGATCATAAAATAAAAAGGTGATAACTACTTCAATGTCTGTCTTGAATGAAATGAAAAGAAAAATATAAAGAAAATTTAGACAGATATAAGCAAAGCTTTACTAGTTTTTTTTTTTTTTTTTTTTGGCATTTTTCATTTAAACAAGTAAGCCCATAGGAGTGTCTTTACACTTAGTGCCCTAAAACCATATACTTTAAAAGTCATTGGTGGAAAGTTCGTTACATGGGTGACATTGAAAAGGCTAATAGAATTAAACATTGCACAAGTCAAGAATAGAGAATAATGGAAAAAATAGCGAGATGAAGCGTAAAACGCACTCATTGCAAAAGAAAAAAAATTTGTGAAAACAAGTATATATAGGGGTAATGTAATTCTATATGTGATTAAATATCTTTTCTTGAGTATTGAGCTAAAAGTAGCATGCCCTCAAGCCAATCACATTTGATATGATATGCATATACTTTGTAATCTTATTAGTTTATTAATAAAAGTATCAAGACATTTCTTTATTCATGATTAATTAACTGAATTAATTAAATAGATAAACTCATAGTTTTCGAGCAATGCTTTTAGAACCATGATAAGGATCATGCTAATGAGATCTAAATTCAATGTAGCTCAAAACTAAAATTGTTCTTAATCACTGGATCACTAAAAAAGGGGTTAGCATATTCGGATAAATTGGTATATAATATGTTTGCTCTTACGAAGAGGATGATTGATCTCATAATTATTTGTGTAGAAACATTAAAGCAAGTATGTATGTGCTTATTAGAGAATAAGTTCACTAAACATGACTCGCTCAAGAAACACCTAATAGAGTTTTACTTGTCTGTCAATAGGAGTTTCTTATGTGATAGTCGTACAAGTGATCATTGGACTTGAGATCATCATAATATCTTATGTGTACTGAGTTTGACATTTTTCTCAAGGCTTATTGATATATCAAAGGATATGCTTGGGTATAATATGGTACACATGGAGATAGGTGAATGATCAACAAAGCATCTACCATTTTCAGTAAAGAGAGAGAATGTCTTATGTTATTCAATAAGTGACAACTCAAAAATTCCTGGCCAAGGTTGAATAGAATTATAAAGCAGTTTCTAATTTACATTAACTAGATTTTTGCATTTGTGAATTGAAATGCATATGATCAAATAAATAAGACTTGATAGAAATTTCATGTCTTATATTTGATTATGACATTATGTGGTAGAATGATTGAATTGTATGGTAACTATTCGCTGAAAGGTTCTTTTATGATCAAATGTTGAAGTCTATATTTTCTGGAATGTCGATTAATCGCTAAGGGGGCTTACCCTTATTGTAATAATAAATATTATTTATTAATAAATTAAATAATTTAATTAATTTATATAAATAAGATTAGAAAGGTTCTAATTAATTTATTCTGCAACCGGTTTAATATGGAGAACCTAAATGGTCACACCACAAAAAAGTAATATTTATTTTAGAAGTGAATGGCATAATCGTAATCATAAATTAAGTATATTTAATTTATACAATGGTGATAGAATAAATTAAATAGTTTAATATTTATAATTTAATAGTTTAGAAATACTAATTATAAATTAATAAGATGAGTCTTATTATTTAGTTCTTAAATGGTTTAGGAATTAATTAATAAGTAGTAGTATTATTGTATATAATTAAGTTCCTAAATAGTTTAAGAATTATAATTATAATAATTAATTAAGTTACTAAATGGTTTAGTAATTAATAAATAAGAAATACTTTTACTATTAAATAATTAAGTTCCTAAATAGTTTAGAAATTGTAATTAATTTATTTGTATCCTAATTAGATTGGAAATTAAATTGAAACCCTAATCCTAATAGTTTAGGAGGGTTGACTATATCTATAAATAAGAGGAGTCTTATTATAGATTAAGGTTACACACTCTTTCACAAGAATAGAGAGAGTACTTCATAATTCTCTACATCTAAGGAGTTAGAGAGAGAGAGAGAGATAATTAGGGCTAACCACCAATGGTTTGGAGAAACCAAAATTCACTTATTTAATTAATAGATTTTTTAGTAGATCACCTCTAAAGGTTTCACACTTAGTGAGCTGACATTGATCTGTGAAATCTAATTAGTGAATTTGAAGAATAACATGAAAGATTAAAATGAGTTGAACTTGTACATATGAAAACCTGATTCTACAAAGGTATAAATGTTTTATCCTTCCACAATTAATAATAATCGTATAAGAAAGATCTTGGTTATTGGTTTGTAGGAAAAAATTAAAATATAATTTTGCTTGCTTTTGTTGCGCTTATATAATTTGATTATATGTATATCATATTTTTGCAAACCAATAATGGCATTAAGAGCCAAACTTATGCAAATTATTAATTGTTTTGATTTCATATATTTATGGGTATATGTTTAGAACAATTTAATTGGGCATACATGTTGTATAAAATCATGAATTTTGAAAACAATTACAAAAATCGCGTTTTAGATGCTAGATATCAAATATCACGTTTTTAGAGCCAAAATTGCGAACTGCAATAGTTGCTGAAGTAGTTGCGTGAGAGGCCGAAGCAACTGCGTGGGACCTCGCTGTTTTGTCCGGGTTTTGATTTTTTTGTGTTTGTCAATAATCAAAATAAAGGGTTATTTTACATGGTTTTATAATTAAAATAAAGAGTGGTTTTATAATTAAAATAAATAAAATTGGATTTCATGTAACTTAAATTGCCCATTAAATGATATCAATTCATATATGGAATGATTTTAAATTCATGAGATGAATATTATTTATTGATACATATGTTGATATTATGATAAATAAAATGGATTGATTATGGACTATTGATCAATGTGTATTTGAATTTATTTTAGTTGGATGCTTGAATGAATGAGTTTTATTAAATGGGGTTTGCGTACCTCGTCTTGTCTAATTTTTCTAATGTAAATTTTATCTCCCTCTTATATACTTTCCATTGACTGTTGATCAGTGTTTCTATTTTATGAAAATAGTTTGTAATAGGATTAATTAGACTTACTTGAATAATTGGAGTCGAAAAGAAAAGGAACGCGTGAAGACCCAATTATAATGGAGCTCGAGCTAAATGTAATAATTACATTTATGTATTTATTCTTGTACCCTAGGTTTGACCATTTGGTTTATTAGGTGGTTCGAATAAACCAAACTAGAATAAAAATCAATAATCAATCCAAATAGAATATAGTATTCTATATATGCACGCTTATTTATATATATTATATATTATCAAACATGCTTCACATGTTAATTAATATGACGCTTATTTTATATATATATATATATATATATATATATATATATATATATATATATATATATATATATATATATATATGCATGAGAGCTAAACAAGATGAGATAATTAATATTAACAAACCCCTCATGATGTTGAGTAAATATTATTTATAAAATGAATTAAAAGGTTTAATTAATGAATTAAAGGAGTTTAATTCAATTAAATAAAATTAGAATGATTTTAATTTATTTATTCTACTACTAATAACATTAAGTTGTAACGTTCAAAGATATTAATTAAATATCGAACGTCGCCTTCTAGCATGCTAAAACGATAGAGCATCAAATAGTCAATATATATTTGTTGTGCACACACAAGACTTATATCTATTATTTGAGATGTTATTTTTATCACATTTGATGCTTATAAAGGAATTGAAGATTACTATTTTGTTGTGCACATAGAAGGATAGTATTTTTCTCTTTACTTATATGGAAGTGTTAGGTCAGACTTAACTTAGATAATTTTGATTTGGATGTGCACACACATGATCATAATAATCTAAGAGGCAAAATACAAAGGAGTTACATGTTGATGAAATTGACAAGGAGTTATCTGTCTATTGAATGAACTATGGTTTGTTGTGCACACATAAATCTATACTTATGTTGATATGATCCTTTTCTCACTAGTAGATCTTTAACTAAATTTGCCAAACTGTATAAGGAGGATAATATAGTTTGATGAAAATAGTGGGAGACATCATTTTAAATAAAGACCTAATTAACTTGGTGATTAATAAAATGAATGAATGTTAATGTTGTTATTAATTCACTTAAAGTATACTGTTATTCACTAACACTGCATAGCATATTGGATGCTAACAATTTAATCGAATCGAATTGTTCGGATTAATTAAACAATTTTGAGAATAGTTCTCAATGTTAAAAAGCTACCAAATGTCCTTAATTTTTTCCTATCACTGTAAACATTGCAGACCAAGCCTCTGAGGAAGAGATTACTATTTTAAGAAATGCAAGATAATGTAAAAGTGACTCAATGCATAATGCCCGCATCCATAAGTATCGAGTTACAGCGTCAACGCGAGAAAATTGATGCACTTACTATATTACTGCACATTCAATAGTTGTATGGTTAACAAAGTTGGTCAACTAGATATAAGATATCTAAGGAGATCTTCTGATCTATAATAACTAATGGCACTACAGTACAGACATATGTCCTAAAGATGATCAGTCTGATTAATCAATTGGGACAACTGGGTTTTATCAAGGATGAAAGTTGAGTTAAGATTCGATCTTGCAGTCACTTACTGACTCATATTCACAATTAGTTGTGAACTTCAACATTAATAAACTAGACGCCAGTTTAACTGATTTGCTTAATATGTTGAAGACTATTGAGAGTCACTTTCCTTCCAAGAAAAATCAAGTCTTACCTGTAAATGAATCTTCTAAGCAGATGAAGATGGCCAAAGGTATTTTTGAAGAGTCATAAAGAGTAGAAGGCAAAACAAAGGATATAAATATAAGTGATCCCGAGGGCAAATGAGTTTTTTTTCCATTGTGATAAGCTAGGACACTAGAAAAGGAACTGCAAAGAGTGTCTTGCAGTAGTTAAGTAAAAGAAGCTTAGTGAAGCTTCTACTATAAATATAGATTTGTTCATAATGAAATAGAACTTTATATAAGTCAGGTTCTACTTGGGTATTAGATACCGGCTGGTGATCTCACATATGCAAGTTGTTGGATAGACTAGGCAGAAGTAGAAAGCTGAACTAAAGATAAGTAATCCTATGCGTGGGGAATTGAGCAAAAGGTTGTTGTATTAACCAGAGGAACTTACAGTTTAGCAATGCCTACGGACAAGTCTATTAAGATAGTAAGTTGTTACTATGTTGATTATTTAATGGACTTTGTGTACCTGACTTACATGAAAAATATTTTAAATTGAACAAACTAAATGTAAAGAGATGATATGAATCATACATTCATGCAACACTGTTAACTCGGTCATGTTAATAAAACAAGACTAAACAAGATTGTATAAAGATAGACTTTTAGAGCATTTTGATTATGAATCAAATACAACTTGTGAATCTTGTATCATGAACAATATAACTAAATCTCCATTCAGTGGAAATGGAGAGAGAGTTATAGAGTTGTTAGAGATGATACACACAGTTGTATGTGAGACCTATGACACCAAATGTAAAAGGAGGGTATTCCTTTATTACTTTCATTGATGATTTTAGATTTCGATATATGTATTTGATGAAATACAAATCCAAATCGTTTAAAACATTCAAAGAATTCAAAAGTGAAGTATAGAAACTAAAGGCCAAAAGTATTAAAGTTCTTCGATTAGATCGAGAATGGAATACTTGTAATATCCCGGATATTTAAATGAATTAGAATTAAAATATTTAATATTAATAAAGGTTGAAGTTTGATAACCTAGTAGTGGTAGATAAATAGAGGTCCAAATTAAATTTAATGGACTAACTTAGATATAGTGATATCAAATTTTTTGTTATAAGTTAGCAAGTACAGTGATAATTCAATAAACTTGGCTAATAGCAAGTCTAATTAAATTAAGAGAATTAATTAGTGGAGTTATGTAATTATACGACGTGATTGTGTGTAAATTAAATATGTATTTATATGAATATATATATATATATATATATATATATATATATATATATATATATATATATATATATATCTGTGTGTGTGTGTGTGTGTGTGTGTGTGTGTGTGTGCATATTTAGTAACATAATTTAATGGTTAATTAAATTGTGATAAATAAATAGATTAATATTAAATTAATCTGAATTGAATTAAAAAGTTTATTGTGGAATTAATTATATTCATTAATCAACATTTATGCAAATTATTGATAAATTATGTAAGTTATATAATTATAAATTATATAAAGTAGTTGAATTAATTAAGGGAGAATAGTAATTATATATATTGTACAATATTTAATTTCATATATATGTGTGTGTGTGTATATATATATATATATATATATATATATATATATATATATATATATATATATAAAGGGATTAAATTAATTGACTAATTTTAAATAGTAATATATTAAATGATTATATTCTATAATTAAATAAATCATTGTAAATGATTTATGGGAGTGAGAAATTTAATTATACAATTATTTGTGTAATATTAATTAAATAATTTAATAAATTATTTAAATAAGAAATTGAGTAAATATATTATTATTTTAATGTATTTTCGGATAAATGAATTTATTTCCATAATTGATGAGAAATAAATTATTTAATGTAAATGTATTAAATAATTTAATTTATGGCCTAAATAATATATATTAAATTATATATTGTATTTATTTTAATTTCATAATTTATTGTGAAATTGTTTTTGATGTAAAGTAATGTGTATAAATTATATATATTATTATTAGTGAACAAACCCTAAAGTTTTTAATATCATAATAATTGATAAGTTTCCTATTAATTAAATATTCAATTAAATTGAATATAATGAGTTAATTAAATTTTATAAATAAATTAATATAATAATTAATTAATGTAAACAATGTGAAATATTAAGAATAATATTTATTAGTCCATTTAGTAATTTAATACTAATGGGTTAGAGTATTTAATTATTTATTCAATCTAATTATTTATTTAATCATGGATTGAATAATTAATGTGTAAATTATTAAATTAGCCAACATGGATCAATTAGTAGCCCAAGTGAAGAATAATAAAACTTGGCAAACTAGTAGCCCAAACAATTTAATAGGAGCCCAATTGGTATTTTTAAATAAAGCCCAAAGCTTGAACCACTTGGAAAATAATTATGTAACTATTAATTATTAATAAAGTGAGCATTATGACAATCATTTTGGGACATAAAGAGCTCATGTGCCGGCAAGGATGAGAGAAAGAGAGTGAGTTGATTTTTATCTTATTTTATTATTTATTTATTTAATAATTAGGTTGCTTGTTTTGATTTTTTTGGTGGGTCTTTTCCCACAAAATCCTCACCAACTAAGTCATTGGCTAGCTTTCTTGTGTAAGTATCCATATGGGTGCATGATGGTCTAGAATATTAGATACAATATGTGTATCTAATATTTGGTAGGAGTATACTTGCTGTCGACGCCGGTACCCTTTCCAATTTTAGCCTTTGGGTTAAGATGTGATTTTTTGAAAAGGTTTGGCTTGAGTGTCGACGGGGTTTGAAAGGTCGATTTTATGATGAGCCAATTGACCAGAGTCGCCAGTTGGTATATTTGAAATGGATGTACCAACTCATCCGAATTTTGTTTTTTTCGTAATCGCTGGCTCATGTATGACTCCGAATTAATTGGTCTGCGAACCGATATTCATAGAGTTCGGGGGCTTGCTTAAGCGAGGGGAAGGTATTAGGCACCCCCGACTTCCGTGAAAACACGGTTACCGCAATCTTGATATTTTCCTATTCTTTTAATAATCCTGAAATGTGTGTATGTGCATGTGTGTGCGTGTATGCCTAAATGAATGTTTGTGGTGAATTTTGCATAAAAGTTGTTTTGATTTTTTATGTAGCAAACGTGCTTTATCGGGGAAGCGTTTTAGACGTCTTTTGACCCAAATGACAAGGCTTTGTTTTATAATAGAGATTGATTTTAATTTTGAAAACGATGAGTTTTTTATTAGGTGTCGCTTTTAGAAAACAAGGGTTTTTAAACTTTTGTCAAATAGGAATCGAGACTATACATTGCCTTTTAACATTAAAGTTGAATAAAATGAAGACAACTTCTAGGAGCTCTTTAACCCTATGCACCAAAGTTTAATGAAAACGTTTATCTATTTTTACGAAATCATTTTTTTATGATATTTCAAAATCGCTTGTAGCCTTTTCGTCAAACAGGAATCAAAGTTCACTACAACTCTTAATTTTAAATCTCGTGATTCTAATATCCTAATTTGATTACTTTTAGAAAATCTTGGTCGTTTGCCTTACTTTGGAAAACCGTTTTTCATGTCGTAAATCAAACCAAGCATTCAAAAATGTGTCAGGGCTATCCATGGACATGTGAGCCGTTTAAATAACCCCAAACACCCCTAATCATATTTTTTTCACTATTATGGGG
This sequence comes from Hedera helix, assembly GCA_947179155.2. Lineage (NCBI taxonomy): Eukaryota > Viridiplantae > Streptophyta > Magnoliopsida > Apiales > Araliaceae > Hedera > Hedera helix. The sequence continues at coordinate 12,666,165 of OX359266.1, read as the reverse complement.
CCTTAACCCGATTCTCGATATCGATATTGTGTTAAGGCCCAAAAGTTACATATTTACAACGATAATGTATAACGAAAACTACAGGCGGAAATTATTAAATGGCCACAAGGATATCCTCGGGGAGGTTAGGAGGAAATTTCATAAGAAATCCTCTCTAACCGCCCCTAAGCCTCGGATCGCGACGTTAATGCCCAAACCTATATTGGATCTAAACACAACGCCAAGCTACATAAATATACTTTTCGAATCGTAATACACCCACAATAATGATCTAAGCTAGAAATATTAACAATAATATTCAAAATCGGAAACAACAACTACACAATAATGGAAAAAAAATGCCTTTTTTCACCTTGCAAACGCCCCAAAAAACTCTTAAATACTTGTATATTAGTAGTATATCACTCAATATATGAAAGAAGAGCAAGAAATAAATACAAATACTTGATTTTTTGATCTCACCCGAGCCTTTCTCTCCCTAGAACTCGGCTCTCTTTCTCTCTATATTTCATGAAAAACCTTATTTTTTTCTCTCGGCAGATCAAAAATGGCGTTGTATAGGTGACTGAGAGCAGCCGCAGATGCACCTGCGGCTGCCCAACTTCTTTTTCTCGATTTTCGTGTCATGCAGTCTTAAATCATCATTTTTTGCTGTATTATTTCGGAAGGCTGTTACCTGATTTATAAATTGCTCTTTGTGCCTGGTTTCCAGGGGGCGCTACCCCCTTACATCCCCGCCAGCTCACCGGCGAGCTGGGCAGCCGCTTGCTCACCGGGGAGTGAGACCCCCGACTATCGTAAGCGTAGTGGCCATTAGTCGTCTTTTGTGATTAAATCAGGTTCTTCTGGATCAGCTATTTGCCTTGCCTCAAGTAACCTGATGATCGTTGTTCGTTGTGGCGGCTTTGACCGTAAGTCGTTGGGGTGGCTTCGTGTTGGGGTCCACCTTCCTTTTCGCATGTCGGGTAAAGTGATGATTTTGCCCTTCTGTCAGGGTTAGTACAAAAGTGCAAAATTTGGGTGTCTACACTTGCATTAGTTAGACGTGTATACTTCATTTTATTTTTCAAGCTAAAAAGAGCTAGAGAGAAATTGATAGTGTAAGCAATATTTGAGAGCAAAAATATCAAGAGAAGGAGTTCTTGGTTTATATCTTCAAGTTTCACAACCTATTTTAGAAGAAAAAGAAAGATAGTCATTAAAACAAGGTAATTGTTATTTTAAATGTAGTTTTGTTTTTTTTAAATAAACCAACATGTGAGTATAAACATGTTAATATAGTTAATAATGTGTAGTAGTAATATTTATGCCATTCTTGAGTTTAATATGCTTGGTTTGTATTTTGGTATAATTTATATGCTAAAAACATGTGTGTGGTGCTGTGTAATCAAGTCTCAAAATAATGACCAAAAATATTTTTATAATATTTAGATTTAATGTTCTAATATTATGGAACATTAAATCATGAGAAAAATAAAGTTTGAATCACTCAAAATGGAGTTATACCCAAAAAGTTATGATTTGTAGTAGTTTATGTGATATAATAAATTTTATGAAAAAAATGTTATTAAATCATGACAAATTAAATTCTCATGTTATAAATTGATATTAAGTGATTGATAACTTTTTTGGATTCTTATTGAAGAGTTAAAACTTACTTGAAGGTATAATTTTATTAAAGTGGTGTATTAAACTTACTGTTCACATTCTGCGAGAGGGAAAAAAAAAGGGGGCTGGTCGCACAATGCGCGCTAGCGGTTTTCTGAAAAAACGAGTCAAAACAGCGTCGTTTGGCAGATAGAAAATTTACTCCGCGCGTTATGTGCGGAAGCCGGTTGCCGGTTATTCAAAACGGCACTGTTTTGGGCCATTTATTTTGCTAAGCGCAATGCGCGATAGAAAAATTTCGGCGAAATTACCAGTTTGCCCCTCCGTTCATTTTTCGGCGAAATTACTAATTTGCCCTCGGATCAGTTTTCGGTTTTATTACAGAATTGTCATTCTGCATATTTTTAATTAATTTAAATGTTTAAAAATTAATTTAAAATTTTAATAAAAATAATAATAATAATACAAAAATGATATTTGAGATGATATTTTTTATTAAGTTTAATATTTAAATATTTTAAATATTAAAGCTAGTTAACTAAATTTATGGTTAAGTTAAATAAAGAAAGATTTCATTAATTATTTATTATTTAAAATGTTAATAATAAATAAATGTGATAAATTAGTAATTATTATTTAATTCCTATTAAATGATAATTAAAGAGAGATAAAAAAATTTATAAATTAATTATTTATTATTTAAATAATAAATAAGGATAATTAAGTAATTAATTATTATTTAATTAGCATTAAATAATGATTGATGGAAATTAAGTTATTAGATTAATAATTTATTATTTAATAATAAATAAGGATGAATAAATTGATTATTATTTAACCTTAAATAATAATTAAAATTAATTAAATAATTAATTATTATTTAATTGACATTAAATAATAATTAAAGAGGATGAAAATTAGTAAACTATTATTTAACTTCCTTAAATTAAATAATAAGTGAGGTTAATTATTGGATTAATTAATTTTAAATTAAAGAATGTTAAAATTAAATCAATAATTATTTATTATTTATTATTATTAAATAATAGGTATGTACAATTAGTTATTATTTATTTTAAGTAATAACTAAAGATAATTAATTAATTTCTATTTTAATCAAGATTAAATAGAAATTAAATAGAGATTGAATTAATAAAATAATTTGAAATTAATTGTGCTTTAATTAAACAATTGTAATAAGTTGTTTAAGGGTTCAATAAGTGTCCAACATTTAAGAAAAATATTTTCTAAATTATTAAATTACTAACCTAATTTGATTGAGGGTCTATAAGGTTAATAATATTGTTTTGACTTATGTAAATTATGTGTTAATACTTATGTGTGGTAAATAAGTTCCTTAGTGAGTGTATAGTTGTACAAATACGCCGTACTAATTATTAGACCAACTTTATTAGTGTTAGGTCTTTCAAAGCCAGTTAGTTAAAGCTAGACATTAATTGTAGCTGAGCAGACAGGCAAGTTTCCTAAACCCTACTAAATTTATATTCGAGCAGGATATATTATTTTATTGTTCAAGTTCCTAACTCAAACTCAAGTTATTGTGTTTCAAGCATGCTAGTGGTTTAATTCTGTATAATTATTCTACCTCTTTAAATTGTTAATTCGCACATAGTGTTTGTTGCATGTGTTCATCAAGTATGAAAGGCTGATCACCTTCATTACCATAAGATTCAGTTAAATTTGTTCATGGTCATTATTGACACTCAACATTAATTGATTTCAGTCATTCAATTATTGAAATTATGATTCGTACTCTTTCACAATTATTATATTGTTGAAAATCCAAAAGCTTATTCTTTCTTTCAATCATGATATATCGTTATTGTATTTAACCTTGCTGAGCAAAGTCGATGCTCACTCTTGCTATATCATGATAACAAATTTCAGAATAATACGAATGTCCGAGGAGAGACGGAGATAGAAGCAAAAGACAAGATTACAGTGTTATGCATGATAACTAATTTGTTATATGATGTAAGTAATTTTGTAAACCTTTTTGTGAATCTAAAGGTATATATGTAAGTTAAGGTTAGAAACCATGGAAAATATTGTAGAATAAATAATTTATGTTTATATATTCCACATTAGTTATAGAACATGTATGAAGATGATGTATCGTGACGTACCAAGTATAGGGTTCAAGGTACCCAAATTTGGGGATGTCACAATACTTAAGTAGTAAGTTTCTAGATCATCTCAAGCGAAATGGCATTCTCTCACAATGGACATAGTGGTGATCTATAATGAGTATTACCAATCTTCCAGTATCCTTCTAGGGTTATGCCCTAGACACGGTCGCATATTTACTAAACAAGGTACCTTTAAATTCCGTCCCTAAGACTTCATATGAGTTATAGAAAAGGAGGAAATCAAGTCTAAAGTATGTGAAGATTTGGATTGTCCAGCTTATTTCAAAAGGTTTGACAATGATAAGCTTGGGACAAGATTTGACAAGGGTAAACTTGTGGGATATCATAAAGAAAGTTTAGGGTATCACTTCTATAATCCGACTAATCAAAAGGTGTTTGTTGAAACACGCTGCCTTCTAGAAAAATGAATTTTTTCTTAAAGGGTTAGTGAGAGTAAAATAGATCTTGAAGAAGTTCAAGAATCACAAAACGATACAGATCAAGTGAAGGAATTTGTACAAGTAGATAAATCTATTGTACCACAACCAAGTCATAAATCTGGTTTAGCACCGAAGATACCTGAAATGCATGAATTCATCATAGATGATGATGATAATGAACGCATCATAATGGATGATGATCTAGTTACATGCGATAAGGCATGAGTATTAGATATTCAAGAGAAATGATTGATAACCATAAAATATGAAATGGGTCTTTGGAGAAATATTAAAGTAGATGGCAAGATGGAGACCTATAAGACCTGAATAGTGCTAAAAGATTTTAAACAAGGTCAATGAGTTGACTATCCATTCGAATTTTACTTGTAGTTGCAATTTACTATACAAAAAGATGTATGTATGATACAACCAAGTTAATTCGTCTCCATAAAGATGGAGTAAATCAAGTATGTAAGCTACAATGATCCAATTATGGATTGAAGCAAGTTTCTTAAAGATGAAACATCTATTTTGACGAGACAATAAAAAGAGTTTGATATTTATCAAAGATGAGGATGAACCAAGTATGTACAAAGGTTAATGGGAGAACTGTGACATTTCTAGTATTATATATTGATATACTACCGATAAGAAATGACATACCGATGCTACAAATAGTAAAGATATGGTTGTCTAAAAATTTCTCCATCAAGGACTTGGGAGAAGCATCTTAACATTCTATTCAGGATACAAGTCTATAGAGATAGATAGTAAAGGATGCTCGACTTGACCCCAGGAACGTACATTGATTTGTTGATATGTACTAGAGCTGATATTACTTATGTATGATAAGCAGATATCAGTTCAATTCTGGAGAAGAATATTAGAAAAGAGTTTCTAATGATGGTTCTGATATAAAACTAGGGGGCTTCACAAACTCAAGTTTTTCAAACTAACCAAAACAACAACATATCTATTTCAGGCTATATGATTACCTTGAACGGTGGTGTAGTGAAGTGGAAAAGTTCTAAACAGTAAAAAGTTATTGATTTAGTGAGAAATATATAGTAGATAATTATACGTGAAGCTGCAAAGGTGATTGTTTGGTTCAAACAAGTTCATTACAAAACTTATAATGGTTTCTAGCATTAAATGAGTTTAATTCGCCAAGGAACCTAGATCTCATCTGAAATCCAAACATGTGTTGCAACACTTTCGTATAATTAGATGAATCATTGAAAATGAGATGACACCATAAAGATGGTAGACTCTCAATACAACATTACAGATCTATTAACTAAAGTATTTACTAAGCAATTTGTACGCAGTTAGAGAAGAATGGTATGGGGATACTAAAGGGCGATTGACTTTAGTGTAAGTGGAAAATTGAAAGTAGTATGCCCTCAAGACAATTACATTTAATGTGTTATGTATATACTCTATAATCTTATTAGTTTATTAATAAAAGTATCAAGACATTTCTTTATTTACGATTAATTAGCTGAATTAATTAAATGGATAAACCCATAGTTTTCGAGTAATACTTTTAGAACCATGATGAGGATAATGCTAATGAGATTCAAATTCAAGGCAGCTCAAAACTAAAATTGTTCCTAATCATTGGATCACTAAAAAAGGTGTTAGTTGATCTGAATAGATTGGTACATACTATGCTTGTTCTTATGAAGATGATAATTGATCTCATAATCATTTGTGTAGAGACACTAAAGCAAGTATGTATGTGCTTTTTAGAGAATAAGTTCACTGAATGTGGCTCGCTCAAGAAACGCCTAATGGAGTTTTACTTGTCTGTCAATAGGTGTTCTTTATGTGATAGTCGTATAAGTGATCCTTGGACTTGAGATCATCATAATATTTTGTGTGTACTGAGTTATACTTTGACATATTTCTCAAGGCTTGTTGGTATATCAAATGATATGCTTGGATATAATAAGGTACACATGGAGATAGGTGAATGATTAACAAAGAATCTACCACTTCCAATAAATAGAGAGAATGTTCTATGCAATTCAATAAGTGACAACTCAGAAATCCATGGCCAAGGTTAAATAGAATTAGAAAAGAATTTCTAATTTACATTAACTAAAGTTGTGCATTTGTGAATTGAAATACATATGATCAAATGAATAAGACTTGACAGAAATTCCATGTCTTATATTTGATTGGGACATTGTGTGGCAGAAGGATTGAATTGTAGGGTAACTATTCGCTAAAATGTTCTTTTACGATAAAATGTTGAAATCTATATTATCTGGAATGTCGATTAATCGCTAAGGGGGCTGTAGACACCCAAATTTTGCACTTCTTTACTAACCCTGACAGGAGGGTAAAATCGTCACTTGACCCGACATACGAAAAGGAAGGTGGACCCCAACACGAAGCCACCCCAATGACTTACGGTCAAAGCTGCCACAACGAACAACGAGCATCAGGTTACTTGAGGCAAGACAAACAGTTGATCCAAAAGAACCTGATTTGATAACAAAATACGACTAATGGCCACTACGCTTACGATAGTCGGGGGCATTTTTTGTGGCTCGAGGAATTGAGAAAAGGAAGCCAGGCAGCCGCAGATTCATCTGCGGCCAAGGACAAGTGGCATTTTTTGTGGCTCGAGGAAACAGACAGCAGCCGAGGCTTCGGCGCGGACGGCCACAGCAGGCAGCCGCAGATGCACCTGCGGCTGCTCTCAGTCAGCTATACAACGCCATTGTTGCAGCCGAGAGCGAAAAGAAGAGGGAAGAAGGAAAAAATAGAGAGAGAAAGCGGAAGTTTAGTGAGAGAAAGCTACGGGTTAGCCACCAATGGCTTGATTTTGTCTTTCTTTTTACTTCAATCTATCCCACATCTTGTGTATTACATTGTTATTGAAATATTCAAGAGTTTTTGAGAGTTTTGCAAGGTTAAAATCCCATTTTATAGCATTTTATTGTGTTTTCCTAATATTGATTTTGTTGCTATTGGATGGATTAAACGTAGTTTTCTTAGCATGTTTACATAGATCCTTGGATTAGGGTGATTAGCGAGGGTTTCTAATGAACGATGTTCCCTCCTAATCGCCCGAGGATGTCCATTTTGTGTTATTTGGGATCTATTATTAGTTTAGATTTCCATTATCGTTTATTATCATTTTGGGTGTTAAACTAGTTTATTATGTTTCCCCGTTAGATTTATTGTTATTGCTTGCCTTGGGACATTGTTGGGTTGTGAGCCTAGGAGAGAGATCATTTCGATCAAATTCCAAAGATGGACGATTTTAAGCTTATGTAGTCACGGCGATGCATTTGTATTGTAAATATGTAATTTTCGGGCCTTAAAACGACATCGAGACGAGAATCGGGTTTAAGGCCCCGTGATAGTGAAATACGTGATTATGGGCGTTTAGGGCTATTTAAACGGCTTACATGCCCACAAATAGCTCCAACGTTATTGTGATGTTTGGTTTTTCCTTTCGACGCGAGAAAAATGATTTTGGGAATGAAATGATGAAGATTTTCATAAAATCAATCAAACTAGGATATTAGATCATTCGTGGGCTAAAGTAAAAAATCGAAAGTATCGGATGAGCTCTATTCCTATTTGATGAAGGATTCAAAAACCTTATTTTATAAATGTCATCATTAAAGATTTTGTTATCAAAATGAAAGCTTAAAAATGAACTTTTCAAAACGAATCGAATCCTTCGTGCATAGGGTCAACGAGATTTCTGAAGTATTTTCGAAAATAAAATATTCCAACGATTTTCATAGGCACACACGCATACACACACACGCGCGCGCATACACACATTTTAGGATTTAAAGGATAGGAAAGCATTAAGATAGCGGTAACCGTGTTTTCACGGAAGTCGGGGGGTGCCTAACACCTTTCCCTAGTTTAAGCAAGCCCCCGAACTCTATGAATCTCGGTTTACGGACCAATTAACTCGGAGTCACATATGAGCCACTGCGATTACGAAAACAAAATTCGGATGAGTTGGTACATCCATTTCAAATTTACCAACTGGTGACTCTGGTCAATTGGCTCATCATAAAATCGATCTTTCAAACCCCGTCGACACTCAAGCCGACCCTTTTCAAAATCACATCTTAAACCCAAAGGCTAAAATTGGAAAGGGCAAATTATAAAAAATGAAACGATTTTCTTGCATCGACAGGAGCTTACCATTATTGTAAGAAAAAATGCTATTTATTAATAAATTAAATGGTTTAATTTAATTATATAAATAAGATTAAAAAGGTTCTAATTAATTTATTCTACATCTGGTTTAATATGGAGAACCTAAAGGGTCGCACCACAAAAGAATAATATTTGTTTTAGAAGTGCATGGCATAATCATAATAATAAATTAAGTATATTTAATTTATACTATGGTGATAGAATAAATTAAATAACTTAATATTTATAATTTAGTATTTAGAAATACTAATTATAAATTAATAAGAGGAGTCTTATTATTATTATTATTATTATTATTATTATTATTATTATTATTATTATTATTATTATTATTATTATTATTATTATTATTATTTAGTTCTTAAATGGTTTAGGAATTAATTAATAAGTAGTATTATTAGTGTAAATAATTAAGTTCCTAAATAATTTAGGAATTATAATTAATTAATTTGTTTTCTAATTAGATTGAAAATTAAATTGAAACCCTAATCTTAAATAATTTAGGAGGGTTGACTATATCTATAAATAAGAGAAGTCTTATCATAAATTAAGGTTATATACTTTTTCACAAGAATAGAGAGAGTACTTCATAATTCTCTACATCTAAGGAGTTAGAAAGATAGAGAGAATTAGGGTTAACCATCTATGGTTTGGAGAAACCAAAATCCATTTCTTTAATTCATAGATCTCTTGGTGGATCACCTCTAGAGACTTCATACTTGGGGAGCTGACATTGATCTGTGGAATTTAATCGGTGAATTTAAAGAAGAACGTGAAACATTAAAAGGAGTTGAACTTGTACTTGTGGAAGCTTGGTTCTACAAAGGTATAAATCTTTTATCCTTCCACAATTAATAATAGTAGCATAAGAAAGATCCTGGTTATTGGTTTGTAGAAAAAAAATTAAAATATGATTTTGCTTTCTTTCGTTGCGCTTATATAATTCGATTATATATATGCCATATTTTTTCAAACCAACATGAGATTCATGTGTTGTATTAGAATTTTGGTTGGTTTGATATATTGAATTTAGACACACACAAAATGGGTTGAGAGTGAGATGAAATTGGTAACATGTTAGATTTTTGACTATGTATGAATTTGAAGTTGTGCGGAGTTATTATTTAAGGATCTTTGAGGCTGAACTTTTTATGAATTATATTGATTTATTGCTCGAGTTGTTAGTTGATCGTGCATTTATAGTCATGTAAATTAGATTTAGTTGATTGTGTTTATTTTTTCTGTTTTGTATTACTTGAGGGCAATCAAAGTCTTAAGTTTGGGGGTATTTGATTAGTGTGTTTTATACCTACGAATCAGATATTTTTTTAGCTTAATTGTTTGCTATATTTGAGTATTTTTATATGTATTTTACTTGTTTTATTGTTTATTTTGTAGAAAGCGGCTTTGGAAGAGAAAAATGGGAAAATTGAAGCTGAGTGGCAATTTTGTAATTTTGGGCGCTCTTCCATAGTTCAAAACCAGCGATAAGGCACTTGTCGACAAGATAAGTTGGATCAGTTTGTTCGCTTAACAGAAGTTGAGCCCAATAAGGACTGCTACACTGCTATGTTACAAGGATTTCTAGGAGGGTTTTAATACTACTTCAGATAATTAAAAGAGAGAATTAACAAGGATTGGATTTTTACAATTGGAGACTTAAAGATTGAAGGGAAGAACACGTGAAGATCACAGTGAAGACTAAAGAAGGAGAAATTCATCAAAGTTTGTTCTTTCTTCTTTTCTTTATTTTGAGATACTTTGGGATGCTATTTTCTTTGAGGATTTCAGTTTTTAATTGCACTATATGGAACTAAACTTTTTATTTAAAATTATAATGGAACTATTGTTTAAACTTTAGTTAATTCATCTTATTTTCAGTTAATTAATCAATATAGGATTATTTATTATATATTGGGCTTAATTTATAAATGTTTGGCCAGTAGTTATCCGATTTCTTAGATGTAATTGAGAAATGAAGTCTACGAATATATCTAGATATAATAACGTATGAATTTATTTATTCTTTCTATGAAGAGTAGCAAGATAATGTATAGGATAAATATATCTATATGCCACATGTAACTTTTGAGAGTTTGATTTTAATGAGTTTATTTCAAGTTAATTTGCATAGTAATATAGCAATTTAAATTGGAGTAGATCTTTTTATTAATTCTTGAAGAAGGTTAGTAAATAATTAAGTATTCTTTTGTAACAATCAATTTGGTTAATTAATTGAAAATAAGATGATAAGATTATTGTGATGCAATTGGGGAAGTTGTAATCTTAAAGCTTTTTATTACCTGGTATTCATTCTTGTTAGTTAATTTTAGTTTTAATTTTAAGGATCAATATTTCATAATCAAAATTTGCGATTGTTTAAATAGAATTGAGTTGTCATAAAATTGATAGTTGATATAATTATTAGTACTTGTTATCTGTGGGTTCGACTCGATTTATCTCTATATTACTTGTCGATCGCGTATACTTGTGCGTAATTTATTAATATTGAAATTGGATAATAAGCATGTCTAGCAAAGTCGTAGAGCAGTAAGCAAGATTGTAGAACGACTGCAGACATAGAAGTAAAGTCATCAAGAGAATCGTTGAGCAAACTAAACTGAAGAATATACTCTACGATTGAAGAATGAAGAAATTAGAAAGTACATAAGTATTACCATTGAGTTAAAGATCATAGAGCTGAAGATCGCAAACTGAAGTTTGTAGGGCCTGACCGCTATGAAACTTTACGATTAGGAAAATCATAGAGTATAATAGCTCTGATAAAGGACTGACAATGGGAAGATTTGAATAGTGAAGCTTCCAAGGTGTTTGCTAATCATCCTAAGTTTGAAATGAAGATCAGATCGTGGTGTGTCTAACAACTAGGTTGAACAAATGAAAACAACCACGAGGTTACCTCTTCAACACAATGATATGACAACTTGATTGAAAGAAATTAGACACACTCCTGATATGTCAATGTCAAAAATCTTTTCAGATCGGAACATTAAAAGGGCAAACGATAATTTCTCAACGAATAGATTCTCAAAAGAAGATTTATAAATAGACTTCAAATTTAAATAAAGAAGATGATGATAGTCGACCAACAAAAGAGAAATTAGGTCAAAGAGAGAGAAATGATCAAAACAGAAAAAGGATCGATTTATACACTGAAGAAGTATAAGGAGATAAAGGTCGATCTACAAAAGACCGTAGAGGGGATCGATATACTAAACAGAGATAACATCAACCCAAAGTCATTCTACACTTTAGAGGATCGATCAAGGAATTATTCTAGCCATATAAGAGCCAGAGCAGAATAGAGATATGCAGAGAGCTTATGAGGGGAAATGATCAACGGAATCATTCAACTACTAAGTTCTTCAGAAGAGAGTTTAACGTTAACTTAATAGCACCTCAAACATTTACATCGACATCAATAACAACATGAAAGTTGATTTTTGGTGGCTAGCCTAATTGGGAGGAATCTACCACAGGATGAGAAGATTACTGTGTATCCTATGGAGTAAGACGAGTCTGGGTGACTCACCTAATTTGGAAGAATTAGCCCTAGGATGGGAAGAGAACTTTGTGTCCTATGGAGAAATATGAGATGTAGTGGCTTGTTATTTGCCTATTTTAACTAGAAATTTACATACAAGTATACGTGATCAAATAGTAATACAATGGCAAGCAAGGTATCGTTCCCACAGAGAATTATTTAATAATTATTAACCAATTACTAAATCTTAACCAAATTAATTTTGTTTAAACAATCAATTTAAACTATAAAATAAAACTAATTAAATTAATTAATTAATTAAACTAATCTATTAACAATAATTAAAATTAGATTAAAAGAACTTAAGATTATAATTTTTTTCAAAATTTCATTTAAATTTTTTATCTTTGTATTTTATTATATGGTCATGATAAATTGTTAACTTAAGAATTTGTCAGTATTTATATGCCTCTCTCGATGATCATATAAACAAATCATTTCTAAATCCACCACTATAAGAATATAATTGGAAAGAAATATCCTAGTTAAATAAATCACTATATTCTTATGAGATTTAAGTTAAACAAGGATTTAAATATCAGATTCTCTCAAAGGTAACATAAGATACATATGTATATGTGTAACACCCTGAACCAATCACTTGTCCGGAATGCCACACACCGCAAGCCCGAAGGACTCGCAAGGCAACAATATCAAAAGCGCAGCCCAAAAACCACACAACGATACTAGACTTAAAATCGAACAATCTTTCAGTATCAAATTTCACATGAGTTCAAAAACTAAATACCGAAAACATAACTTCGGAGACGCAGCTCCCTTAAACAAAAGTCTTATCAAATTCAAAATACTAATAACGCCATAACTAAAAGGACTTCAGTCATCCACAAAAGCATCCACATTGTTCGACTCTTAACAATGGACCCTGTAAAAGTTAATGTAAGGGTGAGCGGTGAAGCCCAGCAAGTAACAATCTTCACTATTTAGGTGGATCAAGTACTATTTGCAAAACACTTTTTCGAAATACCTTTTGTTCAATAAAAGTAATAAATATACCTTTTTGAAATAACATTTTCTTGTTCAATAACAATAGTCAATATTTACTTTCAAAATCAAATCAATAATTACAAAATACAATTCAAAGACAAATTTCGATAAGCTCAATATATTCGATCAACGATTTCGATAAGTTCAATATATTCGATGTATCTTTTAATCCACAGAACGACTAAGGTTACAGCAGCCTTGTAACACGGCCCTTATGTTCGATAATGTCAATGATACGCCCCCTACTAAGGTATCTTATCATGCACGCGCCCCGAAAAGCGCCCCCCGAAGGGTATCTAATGGTGTGCGCCTTAGTAGGTCCTAAATTGTTCCGGAACTAGCGTAAACACTAACGGTTTCAATACATAGTCGGACTGAGATTTCTAAAAGCAATTTCTCAATATTTTCGATATTCAAAACTATACTTATTTCACAGTTCAAAATCATATAATCTCATTTTCTAAATCAAAATTCTATTTTAATACTTGATCCGGGTTTTTAACAAAATATAAGTGTAACATTTTCATTCAAATGGAAGCCTTAAATAAAGAATAACAATATTTGAAACAATACATTTAGGCTTAGGCATCCGAATAATTTCTAAAGCATACATAATTATAAACGATAATTTTAAAATACTAAATAGCTCGGAAATTCACTTACACTATACAGTTCGAAAATACTAAACAACTCAGAGAGTCACTTACCTCGATATCGCTGAACACAAAATTAATAGCTGAACAGATCCTAAATATAAATTCAGGACAATTAAACGTTATTAGAATAATTCTATTATGTAACATTCTTCTTATTCACTTTAAAATAGCTATAAGTATATCTTAAAATATTCTTTCAATCTTTAATTATTTTCCAAACAATTAAACTATTATTCCAAAACTTTAAAGTTACTAAAATAATAATCTAAAACAATACTTAAAGTCAATAATATTAATCTAAAACTATTAGCTATTAATCTAAATACAAAACAATAATTAAAATCAATAATACTAATCCAAAACTATTTACTATTAATTAAATACAAAACAATAATTAAAACTACAAAAATCACAACAATGCAAAAATACTAATTACTAACAAAATATACTAACTACTAACTAACAAACTAAATACAATACTTAAAACAATAATAACAATACAAAAATTTAAATATGAACATACCCGAAAATACAAGTACCGAAGATTGTCTACGCCCTCGACACCAAAATTTTTAACTAAGGAGGTCTTTTATTAAAAGCCCTCCCACCACAAAGTCTTTCTCAAAATGAAGGTCTTAATTGTTGGTGTGGGAAAAACCAAAGGGCTAAGCCTCCCTTATATAACCTTAGAAAGGGTAGAGTTTTTAGAGAATACATGATGTGGGACTTTGAAAAGAAAAAAAAACTTTGTGGGTATTACAATATGTCTATCCTATATATGAGTCATGTTTCTATCCCATGCAGAATACATGAACATATGATATCATATTCATATCTAAATCAATAATCCATCCGTCAAGTTCATATATATTATCCCAGTAATTGTTGATCAGACAATTAAATATGAACGCACAAAATATGATAAATAATTCATATGGTGTCAATCAAATAGGAAGAAATTCAATTTCAACTACACATTGGGTTCAATTACAATCTTAATTAAAAATTAGCCCATAATTGAAAAAGAAATCATAATCTTAATATAATCCATCACATTCAAATTACAAAAATTAAAGAAGAGTTTAGAGACAAAAATCTGTAATTGAAGTGTAATTTTTACTCCTACACCTTCAATCCTTCGCTAGAATTCTCTTTCATATCTAAATAAATCCTTAAATATAATATATTCTATTCCTAATTACTTATAATTTATGTTAATATTTCCTCAAATTATGTACCAAGTCATGTATTTATAGGTTACATAACCAATCATTAGTATACATAGAAATACATTCCAGTTTGGAGTCAAAAAGCTTGCAAAAATACGTCCTTGCCTGGCTTTACCGCTACACGGCGCTGTAGGGTTGAAAATAAACCATAGAATGGCGTTGTAGCGCCATTGTGTTTGTTGGTCTCACATCTGTTAGTATGAAGACCATAACTTTTGATCCAGAAAGAGTTACGGAACGTGCCACCTATTAAGTCGAAGCTCTTAATGAGCTTTACAATAATATCTAAGTTTTAAGCCACAAAAATGTGCTAAACCAGGCACCAAAGATCCTTCTATTTTCCCTTCCTGCTATTTCCTACAAAACAAACATAAAAACACATAAAAATAACTTAAAACACTTAAGAACTCACAAATTATCAAGTTAAAAGATAATTGATATATAAATATAAAACTCACTTATCACTCGCCTGATTCTTAGTGAATCAGATCCTTAGTGGGAGGACTTTGTGTCTAGTTGTAAGGACGTTTTGTCTATTTATCCTTAGTAGATCATCCCTGCTCATCGGAGTAAAAGAAAGGAATATGAGTAATTTAGACTATGAATCTCTTAAAAATTCATGTTTCTCATTGTCTCTTTACTTCCTTCTTTATCTTTCTTATATTTGCTATGAATGTTATATTTGCCTGAGAAGTCTTTTCGTTAGCAAACTAAATTTAGAACTATGTGTTTTTAGATTAGTGATCAAAAAGGGGCTTTAGTTAAACGAAAAAGTTATACAATAATGGAAAATGTTCTATTCAACCCCCCTTCTAGATCACTTTCTTGTACCTCTGAGAAATAACACTGTAATTTTTATTTTGCTTTACGATCTTTGAGCATAACTCTGCGATCTTCATCTTGCCTTATGATCTCTAAGTTGAATCTATAGTCGTTCAATCCACTAAACAACTTTTTGATTTCCTATAATCTATATATTCAATTCATTCTATATATCAACCTAACAAATTTAATCTTCTACTCTAAGTCCTTGAACATCAATTTCACTTTCAAGGACTTCACAAAAGCTACTAGTTACAAATATACATTAACAATTTCCCTTTATTACTCACATACATTATTTTGTCAGTTCATCATCAAATCAAATATTCAAACATGCATTTGTACTAACAATCTCCCCCCTATTTGATGATGTCAAAATCAGTAGTTTCAAGCATTCATTAATTATAAGATGCATAATACTTTGAATTTAAACATAACTTATATACAGTGAGCAAATGTATTTCTAGAGAAAAAGAATGAATTTATTGATTGAATATGTATAATTTCACAAAGTATAAGAAAATATTTACAAACATGTTTGCATACTCTCTTTATTTACCTTCTTCATACATTTATCTTTTCCCCCTTTATTTATCTTTTCCCCATTCTACTCCCTGGTGGATCTCTTTTTTCAGCTTCTCGCCTTCTTGAATACTTTTCCCTTGCTTCAGCATCTTTCCCCTAAAGTTCTTCAACTGAGTATCTGGGATCGAGATTAGGCATGTCGAATTCTTCTTCTTTTTCTATTTCAATATGAACCCCTTGAAATAATCTATTTAGGAGCATTGGGACGAATCTTGTAGGAGTTACTTCACTCAATGATTTTTCCCTTCTTGAAGATGATTATTCATGGTCCAGAGGAATAACATTAAGAGGTGGAGGCAATTAAATTGATGATTGTTGTTGCTGTCTCCTCTGCAGTTGTCTTTTCTCCCCCTTTTTGTCAGCATCTCTATCGTTTCATATAGAATTTACATCCTAAGAGATTTTCTAAACAACGCTAACAATTTCTTACATATTCTTGCTTTAGGAGCTTATGTCTCCCTTGGTTGCTTGATGTACAACATCCGTTTATATTCGTTGTTGATGGAAAAATGTCATAGTAGTGTTTGTTTGTTCCATAGAAATGGTTACCAACTTCTTGAATTTTAGTAATGATTCACTTAAAGTGTTGACTTTATTGGATAGTAACTTGACGTTGGCATCATTGGTTTCTTGGATGGCGAGCACAACTACTTTATGATTAGCAATTTATTTGTAGAGGAGCTTATCTCGCTTTCGTAGATTTTCATTGATAGACTTGACTAGCTTTCATTGATAGACTTGACTAGCTTTTGCATGTCTTCTTCAAACTCCTTAGACATATCTCTATGAACTTTTGCTGCAGTCTCAGCAAATAGAGATAGACTTCTCAGAATTCCATTAGCAGTGTTATGGATCCCTTCTTCGCATTCATTAATAAGGACTTGTAGCATATGTGACACATGGATCTTGGAGGGGACCAAAGACACTCTTTCTAGTATTTTCTCCATTTTAGCTTCAAGCCCTTCCTTATTTCCCCAGTCTAATGAAGAATTTACAATTGCAAGGTCTAGGATTTGAGTATTAGAGGAAAAAGGTATGTCTGTATAAGTATAAGATGTAGAAAGTATGTTTGTTTGTATAGTTTGTTGAGTATATACAAATGTATGGGTTTCAATCGTAAATTGTGAAGACTCTACGATTGGAAAAGATATTGGAGATGGTGAATAAATTGTATATTTACAAGAGAAGGAGAATCTAGGATATCTATCATAGGGGTTAGAGGCTCTCCGACCGGGGAGTTAGTATTTTATACATCGATCATAGGGTTTTGAGACTCTACAATCGGGATTGGGGTTCTTGGAAAAAATACAAGTGAGTAGGTTGGGTATAAAAGAAATTTGAGATGAAGAGACTTTATGATAAGTACCTGGAGAATATTCCTCATTACAGATTGTTATGGAGGCAAAGTTGAGGATTCTTAGGAAATTCTGGGATAAAACTTTAACATTCGAAAATCTGGTGAATGTCCAAGTGATAGAGCTCAAATTTCTATCCATCAAGGATTTCAGCAAAGCCATCACAAGAAGAAAGTAGAACAATAAGTCACTGTTGTTGTCATAGATAATAGTGCTCATATCCGTGCCTTCTCCTGTATGATCGTATAATGTTTCTCCTAAGAATCTTAACTCCATTTTCCCAGCTTCTTTCTTTACACATACTGAGGGAGCTTAATTTGTTTTAATTTGTTGCTTTCCCTTAGTATGAGCAATTGTTGTACTGGGTTGCTCCCCCTCAGTTCTAGCATTTTATGGCTCAGGGGAAGTTGGGCTTGGCTCTCTTCTAATGTACTCTATAGTAGATTCTATGATCTTAGTTAACTATAAGGAATCATCTGAAGAGCTTAGAACTGGAATTTGAGCCTTCTTCCAGAAATAACTTTAGCTTCTGTTGCAAATTCTTGAGTCTTCTTCCTCTTCTTCTTTTTCTTCTTCTTCTTCTTCTCCTTCTTCTTTTTGGCATCCTTCATCTTCTTCTCGATCATCTTAATCAATCTCCTTCTTTTTGGCATCCTTCATCTTCTTCTCGATCATCTTAATCAATCTCATTTTCTTCTTCGGCACAGGTTTGGATACCTTCACAACCGCCTGTTCATCATTTTTCTTTTACTCTGCCTCAAGAGTTGTCCCAGTCGTCTGTTCAACCATCATTGGCTTAGGCTTAAAAGCCTTCCCAGCCATCACATCTATTGATGTTAGTTGCTCTACGATTAGGGCGATCAGTTTAGTAGATGCAGAGTCTTCAATCTCAATCAATTTGTCAGAATAAGCCATTTTTGTTGACATTCTCTTTATGATTTGTCTTCTATCTCATTCTACAAGGGATAGACCTTCTCTGACAGTAACTTTAGCATCGCTCCTATCAATCTCTTCACAAACTTCCTCGACTTCTTCGCTAACTATCTTAAGAAGAGGCCTAGTAGTTATCTTTCTTTGTTTCTTGCCTTTCCATCCCTTTTATTTGAATAGCTGCGTCAAAGTGTCAGCATTATCCCTCGTCATAGGAATATTTGATTCATCCTGTGAGTCCTTAGGAATGTTTCTTCTATCTTTAGTAGTCTTCTTCTTCTGAGGTGGCTTCTCAGTAGTTGAAGCCAAAGCCTTAGGCATATGTGGGGCAATTGAGCCCTAAAAAGCTTCTTCTTTTACTACTGCCATCTTTCTTTTCTCTTTAGCCACTGTTGGCTTTTGGACTTCGCTTATTGTCATCTCATTACCTTCAGACTGCTTGGATTTGAGGATCTCAACTAGATTCCTCTTCTAGTTATCAAACAGTTTCTTCGTAATCTTCTTATTCACATTAAGGACTTCTCTTTCTCTGTCCTCTAAAAAATTCTTAAATCTCTTCTTTAGCAGAATGTTGATGAATCTCCCATAATACATTTTTGGGAGTGGTTTTCCTTCCTTAGCCTTCTTCTTGGCATCGCTGAACCATTTGGTGATTCAATCTATCAGTACGAAGCCAAAGTTGATGTGTTTCCCCATCACAATGGCAGACATGATCTTTAGCTAGATCTTGCTGACAGAATAATTTGTCGAGTCCTTGCAAATGATGCATTTGCCAATGATGTCGACAAGGAACTCGTATTGTTGAAAGAACTCCTTCTTCTTCATTCCATTAAGCTCTGGGATCTTCTTGTATTTCATCAGGTTCAACCCTTGTTTCACATCCACATCATCAAAAGTAGTCATACCTTCATCGATGAACCCTAGAAAGTGGTTCATCTCCATTAGACTTGAAATTCAGATAGGCACACTTAGAAGGGGAGATTGAATAAATGTGAAGAAATGATACCAAATATTTACAATTTAAGCAAACAGTTAAAAACTTTCTGTTAAGAATGTAGTATGTTGTATTATGAACTCAGCTTGTTATATTATGAATTTAGCTTGCTGGATTAAACTATCAGAAACTGTTTACTACTGCGATTTTAAAAATTAATTTACTTAAACCAAATGAAGACTTGAATTGAAATAAATAATTTTTTGATGATATATATGTATATATATATATATATATATATATATATATATATATATATATATATATATATATATATATATATATATCAAAGTATTTAGAATTTGTTTTACAATTCAAAATTGAAACATACAATGAAGGAATAAAGTAAAACAATCAATCACTTGAACAAAAGGGATTTTTATGTGTTTCAGCCCCTAACCTCTACTCTAGTGGTCTAATCCACTTTCAATATTAACTAGTATTAAAGATTCATTTATTAATCAACTTGGTTTACAATCAAACCCCTTTACAAATTAAGTTCCCACAACCTTTGAGGGCTTATCCTTCCCGATCACTTTTGCTCACCTTGTGCATGCACCCCATGTTAGTTGTAGAAAATTATAGACATACAATCAAATTGTAATAAAATTCGAAAGCATGGCATAAATTGAATTTAAAATCTTTATGCAATAATCCAAGATCTACCTTATGCTATACTTATTAATTGAGGAATGATAAAAGTTATACCTTTGAAGATAATTAACTTTTGATAAGCTATGAGTTCACTTCCTTAAATCCTTTGTGTTTCTTCAATATAATTCACAGATCAACATTAGCTACTCAAGTGCGCAACCTCTAAATGTGATCCACCAAGAGGAATATAGATTTAGGAAGTAATTTAGATTCAACAAGATCTTGTGTAACTAGTTCTATTTTTTTTTCTCTCTCTAACTCCTTAGATATAGAGAATTTGTAAGTATTCTCTAATAATATTTGTAACAACAACAGCTATAATAAGATCTCTCTTATTTATAGACTTACTCAACTCTCCTAAACTCTTTAGGAATAGAGTTTTAATTTAATTCTCAATCTAATTAGGAATTAAATTAATTACTATAATAATTATAATTTTTAAACTATTTAAAAACTTAATTATTTATAATAATAATAATAATAATTTAAGACTCCTCTTATTAATTGATAATTAGTATTTCCAAAATACGTAATTATAAATATTAAGCTATTTAATTTATTCTATCACCATAGTATAAATTAAATATACTTAATTTATTATTATTATTAAGTCATCTACTTCTAAAATAAATATTTCTCTTTTATGGTATAACCTCTTAGGTTCAATATTATACCGGTTGTAAAATAAATAGATTAAAACTATTATAATTTTATTTATTATGAATTAAACTCCTTTAATTTAAAATAAATAAATAAATTTATTCTATAATAAGATTGAACCGTCTTAGTATATAAAATGACTTTTCGGATAATATGAAATTCAACATTTGATCACAAATAACCTATTTTGTAAATAATTATAGTACAATTCAATCATTCTACCATACCATAACCCAATTAAATATAAGATATGGAATTACTGTCAAGTCTTATTTTATTTGATCATATGCATTTTAATTCTCAAATGCACAACTCTGATTAATGTAAATTAGAAACTCATTTCTAATTTTCATTCTACCTTGGCCAAGGATTTCTGATTATCAAATCACATAGAGCATTCTCTCCCTTTATTGAAAGTAGAAGATCATTTGTTGATCATTCATCTACATCCATGTACACTTTATTATACCTGAACATACCCTTTGATATATCAAAGAGTCTTACGAAATATGATAAAGTATAACTTAGTATACACAAATTACTATGATGATCTCAAGTCCAAGAATTATATGTACTACTATCACTTTAGGAACTCTTATTGACAGACAGGTAAAACTCCATTAGGTATTCTTTTAAGTGAGTCACTTTAAGTGAACTTATTCTTCAATAAACACTTACATACTTGCTTTAGTATCCCTACATAAATAATTTTGAGATCAATCATCCTTTCTAAAAGAACAAACATAGTATGTATTAATCTATCCAGATCTACTAGCCTCACATTAGTGATCATATGATTAAGAACATTTTAGTTTGAGCTATCTAGAATTTAGAACTCATTAGTATGATCGACATTATAATTCTAAAAACATTGCTAAAAAGCTATAGGTTTATCCAATTAATAATACTACCAATTAAACATGGATAATAAATATCTTAAATTGAACTTTTATTAATAAACATGAATAAGATTACAAAGAAAATGTTATTAGATCAAATGTGATTGGCTTGAGGACATACTACTTTCACCCCAAACATTTATGCTTACCTTGAGTACTTCTACTCGCTGAGCTCCTTAGCTCACCTGAAACTTGATTGTAAAGAACCCTAATCCAAATCAGATTAGATACCAAAAACTTTAAAAGAGATATAAGTGATTACTCACTGAGCTATGGTCAAAGCAATAAATATATCACAATTTAAAGCTCAATTCTATATGCAATGATCAAAGTAAGAAAATATATCACGATTATAACCCTGAGAATCAAAGCTGAATTGAATCAAATTATACGTTCAAAATCCTTCAGCTTGTAAGTATACTTCACGTGGGAGATTAAAGCTTGATCGAGAGAGTGAAGAGTATGTATTGTATGCTCCATATATATCGTATTCGTTCGTATGCTCAGCTATAGAAAAATCTATATACATTTAAAGGACTATTGGCCGTTATGAGCAAGTTGGAAAACAAAGTAAATTTCCAGAACATTTAGCCATTAGGATCAAAATAGAATTTCTGGAAATATATTTGGAAGATCATAGCATGAATTGAGAATAATTATCATTACAAAAATTTTAGAATTAGGCTGTATGATATGATCGGATATGATTTCAACACATTTTAAAAATTTTCCAGCATTGTTAAGTTAATAGGAACAATTGATTTGGAAACCATAACATGAATTATGCATTGTTACCATTAGGAAAGATCACATATTGATTTACCATGATTTTAGCCCAAGAATCTTGTTCCTTAATTAGATCCATTATATCCGACATGATTGATATGTTGAGATATGTTTATTTTTGGAAAACTCAATTAATCAACCCATTTCATGCTATTAAAACTCAGTCCAACAGATTTTGATTAACATGAAAAGTTTAATCATTCAAGTCCATAATATAAATTTAAGATCTTTCCAAAATCTGTTTCCAATTAGAGCCTTTTAAATATGAAAGTGATTAGTTTTTCAAAAACCATGAATATTGTTTCCTTTTAGATTTGATTTGAAAAACCCGATCATTATTTCTGTCACGCCCCCAAATTCGAGCTTTCACCGCCCGGACTTATTGCTAACTTGTACTTCTCTTCTTTACAATCTACCAATCAATTTTTCGGTTTAACTAGTCTATTACAAACATTTACTTAAAAACATTATTTGGATAGTAACTTGGCCTTGACCTCTCTCTTAACATCGACCTATGACTTACATCCATTACTATGGATAACACCTAATTATTATTTTTTGACCTTTGCTTCTTTCTAAGTATTCTATAAACTCACACTCCTACACTAAATCCTTCAGAATATAGTTATTCTCTAATAATAAATTCTATATACCCGAATCATAATTTCTCTAACGATTAAACATAATCTTAACATACTCTAACTTTTACAAGCATTTCCCTTATATAGGTTTTAAAGATAAATGTAGGTATATAAGTCAGTATCATAATGAATATCTTATATTCATATTCTCAAAGTTATTACAACTTAACCTTAGTACAATAAGTTTTATAGACTTAAGTTCTATAACAAATAAGAAACAATAATAACATTCTTCCTAATCTATCTTCATTTCTTTACAGCAATATTCTTTTAACGATTCTTCATTAACTGCAAATAAAGGTTTATTCACAAAAATGAGCATAACGGTTTCGCAAGTCTAACAAGTAGCACATACACAGTATATAATTCAATATATATTGTTAGTTCCCAGAGGCACACAAGTGATCTAGAAGGGGGGGTGAATAGATCTCTTATAAACTTTTTAACTTTACTTCAAAAGTTTATTATCAATTAATTCATTTAATCAAGATTTGATTGCATAGTGGAATATTAGTTTGAAAACTCCCCTTAAAGAGTTGTAAAGCATCTCTGTTGAGTTAAGACTGTATTGAGGATAACCACTTGTCAAGTAAACCAATTTTGGCAGTTAAATATATATATATATATATATATATATATAACAGAATGTAAATGACTGAATGTAAATGACACCAGAGAGTTTTAAGTGGTTCGGATATTGAATAACTCCTACTCCACTCTTCTACTACGACGAGTAGGAAATCCACTAAGAATGGTTCATACAGAACCCTTCAAGCCCATCAAGCCTGGAAACTCTGTTTCACTAAGAACCCTTCAAACCTAGCAGGTTTGGCTAGTTTAGTCACTAAGACAAGGACATAGCTGCCCTCTTCAAGTCCAGCAGACTTGGCTCCTTTATTCACTAAGACAAGGACATAACTGCCCTCTTCAAGTCCAACAGACTTGGCTCCTTGCTTGTTGATAGATGTTGGAGTTGCTACTGAGTTGTTCATTGTCATTAAATACTCAGTAGCAGGATGTGATCACTCTTGAAATGATATTGAATTTGGCAATAATGCTTGGCTTCTTTATTTGCTCAATATCTTCTTGTGATCACCCATTGTGCTGCTAGGCTTTTGTACTTCAGCTCCTTTGGTACTTGATAACTTCTCGAGACGAACTCCTGAGATGACTGTGAAGCTCCTTCCTTTCGGTACTCAGTTGTTCTTTCTTATCATAGACAATTTATAGCTTCTCGAGATGGGCTTCTGAGATGACTGTAATGCTCTTTCCTTTTGGTACTCAGTTGCTTCCATGTCTGTATCAAGTTGACATTTAAGCTTCTCTCTACCACGTGTCTAGCAGCTCTGAACACTTCTCTTGTAATAGAGTTATTTCACTCTATGTCTCTCCCAATTCAGTATTAGTGTTCTGATGGATCGTGGAGTTCTTCAGCATATTCATTTTCTATTTCACTCTACGATCTGTTGTTGTCCACCATCCCTTCTTGTATTTTCAACAAAAACTTTATTTGTGAATTATCAAAGCCTTTATACCTTTGTGCATATTTTACCGTTAAAACAAATCTCGTTGCTTTCATTTAGCTTTGTGCAGATCCTCAATATCTTCATTGTTGACTTCTTGCTGCTTGTGTTAGTTCTTTTTCTCTTTTCTGACATATTCTGATATATCAAATTGTAGCTCAGTTTTTCTCTCAATTTATAGTCGTTGCACTTCCAGAGTTGTTCAACAAAGATTATTATATTCTTTGCTAATTAATCTTCTGATCCATCATTAAATATTTTCCTTGACTTTTAGAACCAGTTGTTCTGATGTATTTAGAGATGTCCCATTTGTCTGACTTTATTCACCATTTTCCTGAGCAGTGGGTCCTGACTTAGTCGTTTAGGCACAAAGTCTTCCGTGACTCTGACATGCATTTGTGCTCTTAACAGTACTTAATCTTTTTTTTTAATTTGGGGGAGGATTATTCTCTTTTCTCTTGCTATATTGTCGTTCTGTTTGTTTACTGGTGTTGAACTGCTCAGTGAATTCGTTTAGTGATAGGCTGTTCATTTTTGAATTTTGCAAATTTAGCTCCATGAATGTTACTTGAGGTATCTCAACTAAAACGTTGAGTTAGAGCGATCTTTTCACTTACTTTGTGATCTTGTTATTCTGTTCAGCTCGCAGAGTTTGTCTGTTGTGCTTAGCTTTATAATTTCGTTCTACGAGCTTGTCCTTTTGTGCAAGTTGTGAAGTTACTGACTGCAGTGCTTTTCAGTGGAATCGTTGAGTTGTTGTCTTCGTTGGCACATCCTTTATTTCTACTCAACGAGTATTCAATGTGTAGAACAATTTTCTGTATTATCTTGTAACTGTGCAAATCGTATAGTTCTCGTATATGCTTGTTCTTCAAGTTTACTCTACGATCTTGCTAGATTGTGTATATCGTAGAGTACATTTCTTCTCTGATTCTGCGTTAACTGCTGGCTTGCTTAGCTGTCTGTTCGACGATCGTAGAGTTCTGCTCTACGATTTGTACTTGATCAGTTCTTTAATTTAGCTTGTATATTTTGTAGACCTCTTGCACATCTATCTCTCTTTGATGATCGTAGAGTTATTCAGGTAAGGAGTCGTATAGTTCACTCTATGAATTATACTGAATAGTTGAGTCTTCTTTGCTTAGAATCGTAGAGTCCGTTCTACGATCATATAGACTGATCAGATCTAACATAAGATCAACCTAACAGATTTGATCTTTTCTAACTAAGTCCTTTCTTACATTATTACATCATTATATATTGAAAGGACTTTACAGACTATGTCATACACAAAAACAACACTGATTCACTCTTATGCTACTCTGCTTATATTATGCATCTTTTATGCAGAGTGACTCCTACAGAAAGATCAACCTAACAATTCTGATCTTTAAAATCTAAGTCCTTTGAACACATATATCTTTTAAAAGGACTTTACAACATTTGAACCAAATAACTTTCATTCTCTTTTATAAGCATCAGATAGTTTTCAACAAGATTATATTTGTGTTATACAAGTGTGTAAATCACATTATTTGAAATAGGTAATATATATCATACACACATGATCATGTAGGCACATAATTTGATTAACATATAATCACTTTGTCAATTAACCACATAAGCACTTTTAGAACATCTACACACATAATCAAGTAAGCACATAAGCACATTAACACGTAAGCACATTGTCAGACACACGTTGACAATCAACCATGTAAGCACATTTACCACAATCATTTTTGCACAACAGTCATCATCATCAAATCAAACAACCTTCAACATATACTTTATCATGCTCTTACTCAACAGATAACAACATTAATAATCATGCTCATTTGATGATAAATAAACGTTTTCATACTCAATTAACATTCATACAACCAATTAACTTCATATCTCATTTAACATTTAACAATCTAAACAACATATCTTTGCATAGAACAATTACTACACAATTAACACGAAATCACTTTTAACATAATACTTGAAAGAAACTTACAAACAAAAACAAGTTTAAAAGACTTATCTGATTTGATAACACAATTTACGTTAATTTCTGCATTCATTTGTACGGCCTACAAGGTATGTGAGTTTAACATAACCATTAGTCCCTTTATGACTCTCTTAAAATATTTCATGTTCAATTATCTTAACTTAAGTTCCTAACTGTGTTTTGTTTATAATTTAATACATTAACTTAAACATGCCTTATATTTCCTACACAATGTATAAGCTGATTAGCTTACCATTAGACTCTAATTTACAAGAATTATCTTTTCTTTAAGTTTCATTTTGGATATTATAACCCTTTATAATAATACTCTAAGTTGGATTCTTAAAGAAATCAAAAACTCAAAATTAATTTTTTGAAACCTGTACTAACATCTGAGCACTAGAAAATGAATGGGTTGTAGCGTCAGGGAGCTACATAACAGAGCTCTCAGTGCTGGGGAACTGAGATTATGTTGGGTATAGAACTGGGGCGCTACCCTACTGCTCCATAATCCAACTTTTTTTGAAAAATCTGCCTGACCTTCCTTCATTCCAATGGGCATAACTTCATCATTCTACAATATTTTTACATTATTCTTGATCCTGTTTCTTCCTTACACTATCCTCTACAAATTCCTTTAGTTTGGACAACAAAATTCGAATTACAAGGATTTGTAAAGTAGCTTACAAGAACCTATAAAAACTAAGTTTTATAGTTCATTGCTTGCTTGGTTAAAACATGACGCCACAAGCATTGTCTTGCTTAGACATCACGTTCTATTACTCTATAACATCTAACTACTTAAGTTCAACACTTACTCATGCATTACTTCAATATCATATGAACGTAAACTAGACATTCAAGACTAGTTTCATAGTTCATTACTTTGATTACTACAACCACGATACCTCAAGCATTGATTTGCTAAGACACCATGTTTTAAGACTTCATAACACTAATTATAAAATCAAAAACCTAAACATGTATACTTTCATGGGTTTCTACTCAAGAACACCATGAATATAACTCAAAAATTTAAAACAAGATTTTTGTACCTCTTGAAGTGCTAGCTCTAGTAACTTTGGTTATGCTACTCTTCTTGCTTCTTGTTCTCAAATATCAACTACTATTACTTATGGATTTCTCTCTCAAGCTACTAGTGAATTGCCGAAACCTTTGTTCTTAAACGGGGAAGGCATCTAATTATAGGACTTGCTAGAGTTGGGGTACAATGGACTTTAAGCCATAAAATATCCACCAACACTTAGGCCTTAAGTCTTATTAAACAAAGATTTTCTATAAGTGAGCTTCTTAGCTCCTTCCTTGCTCCAAAAATCTTACCCCCTTTGTTCCCTTAAGCATTTAATGGTTTCACAAATATATTCCAATATGTTGACTAAATTAGTACATTAACCTTGCTTAACTTTGCTTAGCTTTTGGCTAATCGTTCTTACATGCAATTAATCATTACTTAACATTAATCGATCTTTACTCAATTGGTTAATTGGTGATTTAATAATCCTCACTTAGCCATGTTTGGCCTACAAGAGGCCACATCCTCTACTTAATAATCAATGAAACCAATAAAGGAAACCAAGTCTTACTTTACTTTTAAACTTGCAAGACAACATACCTACGTACATAATATGTAAGTATTCTCATTTTGCTTAAAGACCGACATACCCTCTAATTCTCTATTAAAAGTAATCAAACTAATGTAGACAAACTTGGTTAACCCTAGTTTGGTTCCTCTAACTTAGTTACACTAAACCTAGTTTGCTTCTAGTTTGGTTTCTCCAACCTTCTTAGTTTGCTTCCTAACTAAATTACTAAGTAACCTAGTTAGGTTTCTAGTTTCATGTGAACTAACTTAGTTAGCCACAATCGTTGACTTTACTTACCCAACTTTGATTTTTTCGCATTTCTATTGTATAATATTCGTGTTATTGTCGTATTATACTCGTATTTATGAATAGTGATTTTATATTTTATACATCATAAAATACATAAAAACCTAATATACTCCAAAGTATACTTCTTAACCATCTTAAAGTTTGAACAAGTATATAGACTCAATACTTGTATCAAAACACACATTTACACACATTAAATTCTTAACACATAAGTTCGATCAAAACGTTTAACTCTTTAATAATCCCATAACACATAATTTAGATTAAAAGTTTAACCTCCAGTCATATACGATCGCATTTATTCTTAACATAATTCATTGTATGCCCGAACAACCGTTCCTTATGTATTCTATCCATTTAAACTTGGTTTTAAATTCTTAACCCTTATGTAATCTTTTAAGATCATATTTACTAGCCTCATAAATATTTGGGATATTAAATTCACCTCAACTTATAATAATTTCATCCTTAAAATTACCATATAATTATCCGTAACTATATAATATCATATTTATAAGTTTTATAAATGTTCAAGATATTACATTCACTCCTCCTTATAAGAATTTCTTCCTCGAAATTATAATATAATTATCTCTACTATTCTTTTCACTTAATATGAATTTCAATCCGTATTACTTAAAAACTATATATGAGTTTATCTCTTAGTATGAATTTCTTTAAGCCATCTTTAGTCATATTAATTTCCCAATACCTAGATTAGATCAAGAATATGTAATCATCTCTATACATTTTCCTTCATCACAATAGGTTTTCCCCCTTTTTAATCGTACTTGATTTCACTCTTAGCCTTAATTTTGCTTTAATGGTTACTCTATTCTTTTCTATTCTAAGGATCATTCTCATTGATACTGAATGGTCAATAAGACCTTGAACTTCTTCACATACAATGGGTACTATGACCCACAAATATTTAATAGTCACGAAGACTAAAAAACTCTCCATGTTTAATAGTTATACAGACTAAAAACACTCTACCATATTTAACAATCAAGAAGACTGAAAACACTCTTCCATGTTTAACAGTCACGAAGACTGAAAACACTTCAGTACTCTAGGTGATCAGCGTTTTATACTCTATGTCATACATGGCATTTAAACTTTTCATGCTCAAAGTCAGAACCATTGTTGAATTGTCGTACCTCCTTGTCAAGGTTGTTCATCCTCAGTCTCAGTACAAGATTTTGCACCAAAATAATTCAGATTGGAAGATTTCAATCAATTTTCAAATTTCATCATTTCTTTCCCAAAAGTATCTAGCCAAAACAAATGGCATCGAATCATCTTTAAATAGTTCAAATAATACTAAAAAAACATTTTATGACTTTAACATATCCACATCATGTAAGAGGGCATTGACGACTCATATCCACACCATGTAATAATGCGTTGATGATTCCATCATCAATCATATCCACACCAAATTTAATGGTGCATTGATGATTCAAAAATTCATTTTAGTTTTTAATCAAATATATCTAGCCAAAATAATTAGTATAGACAAATGAACAACACAACTTCAAAAACTGACAGTTCATTAATTGAACAAATCCTTTCAAAGGCACGTAAGTACGAATACAAAATTTTAAGAATTTCAAAGTCTAGCATAGCTAAAAAAATTGGAATATCAATAATCCCCAATCATTTCCAATTCTTTATGAATCTACCTCTTACTATCTCTAATCAAAATCAGGTTGAGATTTTCTTAACTTCTTGTCCACCGTTACTTATGCAAACGATGTTATCAGACTTTGTTTGTTTCCTTTCACGCTTCGGGATAAGGTGAAGAGTTGGTTAAATTCACTTTTACCAGAGTCAATCACTATTTATATTAATTTGGCTAAAAAATTCTTGGCAAAATTCTTTTCGTTAGCCAAGACTACAAGAATGAGGAATTACATAACATCTTTCTCACAGCATGATTCTGAGTCTCTTTATGAAGCATGGGAGAGATTCAATGATCTATTCCAAAAATGCCCACATCATGGCATACCTAAGTGGCTATAAGTTCAGACATTCTACAACGGGTTGTTTAGTTCAACTAGAACAAGTATTGATGTTGTTGCAGGTGGTGCGTTAATAGGGAAGAACTTTGATGAAGCTTATGAGTTATTAGAGACAATGGAGGTTAATAATTATCAGTGGCCTTCTACGAGGATGACACAACCAAATGCGGCATGAATAATTAAACTTGATACAGTTAATGCATTAGCTATATAGGTGGCGACGCTTACAAAGAAGATTGACTCTCTCGGGGTTCAATTTATTCAAAATGCGCCTGTGATTTATGAGTTATATGTTGGGAATCATCCTAGTGATCATTGCTTCATCAGGGCAGAGTTGGTTCAGTATATTGCTAATTATATCCAGTAGTAAACCAACAATAATCCTAACTATTATCAACAGGGTTTAAGAAATCATCCCAGTTTATCATGGAGCAATAACAACTAAGTCCAATCTTTTGCTCCAAGACCATCACAACCTCCAGGATTTCTAACTCCTGCTCAGCCGCAACAAGTCTCGTATCAAGCTACACCACAATTGTGACACCACCAAATCCGATTCCTTGAACCTCGAGTTCAATGCTCATAATACTACTTTACCATTCAATCACAACCATTCATTCTTGAATAACATAACTTAAATTACAATATTACATAACTATCCCAGGTTTACAGACCTTTATACATTACAAAACATTAACTACCTAACATATTACAAAAATATTACATTTACAACAATTTTATAACTACGCAACTATTGCTTGCTCGCTTTCCCTTTTCCTTTGTCAGTCCTTGACCTTTCTGCCTGTTCGGACTTAACTGAAATATCACGTTAAAGCAAGAATGAGCATAAACTAGCTCAGCAAGTGTATAACAAGAAATGACATGATATCTCATAAATAATGAAAGGAAACCTTTTACAGTAAAGTTGAACCATTAAACAAATCTGTGAAGAACTTGAGAATATATCATGAACTTTTGTATAATTGGTTTGAAACCTTAACTTTATTGGTTGTACGGTCACAAGACCGAAAACTCGTTAAGAAGAACAATACCAATCGTAAAAATTGATACTGCCCGGTTCAGTCGTAAGACCTCATTTCATTTCAGATGTGTACTCTAGGTGATTAGCCTATCGTACCTTATATTGTGCACAATATAAACATCTAACGACGCAACCACGCCATGGGACTTAATATCCCTCTTTACTTTTATCCCATTTTATATCAGGGTTGTTCTATTACAACATTTTCATAGATTCTGCACCATAACAAAATGGATTGGAGGACATAACAATGACTATCTGAATTCAAAATGAACCATCATATATGTCTAGCCAGATCAAAATTGGCATTGACCTTTCTCGAAGCAGTTCAACAATAAATGAACTTCAAAAGGACTTACAAGAATACATAATATATATAACTGTCCAAGGAACTACAAAAGATAGTTCGAATAGAACACTTGCATTTATCCTCGTTTACCTTTACCGTTAATATCTTATCACGTTTATGTCCTACACAACCATAATATTGATCAATGCATTAGTTATATACATTTACATGTTTTACCTTGATATACAAGTTACCATTTACCTTTATATGTATTTTAACACATAACATGTCACTTATTTATACCTTAATACTTACCACATTGATATTTTTATCAATTTATGGTTTACAATACATGGCTCTATCATATAAAATTAAAATATTTCATTTTTGATTTAAAAAAATAAATTCAAAAATCAGGACATCTCGCCCCAGCGCAGTGTTTTGTTCTAAACACTTCGTTGGCATTCCTCTCAATTGAACTGCGCCCCGGCACCGACTGATATCTCCCCTAGCAAAGTTCTCTCAGTTACACTGTGCCCCAGTGCAATGTTTAGTTCAAAAGATCTCGCCCCGGCGCAATACTGCAGAATCAGTTTTTTAGGAAATTTTTTCATTCCAATTTTCATGATATTTTTTGTCCCTTTTTACAAAACTTGATTTCAACACATAATTTAGCATACATAATATATATATATATATGACTTTCTTAGGCCTTCAAAAACATTAAAAGTTTCCAAATGACCCTATTTTTCCGAAATTTATGTTTTAGGTGTTGGTGAACGTTTTTAAACGTCTAAAATTCACTTTTATCGCCATAAATACCACATGACGACCAAATCGACACGAACACGTGTATTTACAGAAAACTTAGTTATTCGACTTCTTTTTACCATTAATTACACCAAATGGCCAAAAATCACCCTTTTGTAATATTTTGTCAACTTAAAAATTTACCTTAAAACTCATACTCGAGTTTTTGAACTCTATACATCATATACTCTATCACAAGCTCATTTATTAACTATGTATGTTCATATAACATCTATATACACCTTCTAAAATATGCTACCAACTTTGATTTGGTTTACATGCACAACATAGCCTAATATTAGATTTTAATATACAAGTCATGTTTTTCATCCTTTAAAGAACCTTTTATGTTATCTAGCAAGTAATCACACATGTTTCTAACATGTTCATCCCTTAAATTTAGGGTTTCACTAAAACTACTAACACATAGCATATAATCTATTTCAAACCATGCTTTCTAGCCATGAATACATGCATGTATACACCTACCACCTTTGTTACTCTAATGCTTAGGGTTTCTTCATGAACCACTCTTATAGCACATAAACTCACATAACTCACACTTTTAATCATCAATACATGCATGGCTATACATATTCTTGAATCGTAACACATAGATGAAGAGTTTTAAGGCAAGAACACTTTTGAACCTTCTTTGAGCTCTTCTTCTTCTTGCTATGAAGCTTCTTAAGGATGGATGATCCACTTTGGTTACTAGTTTTACTTCCCTTGATCACTTTTTTTTTGTGATCTCTCAAGCTTTCTAGACCAAAACCCTAGCTTCTCTTCTTTCTCTCTATGAAACTCTTAACACTTAGCAAAATAATGAACTTGAAATGAATATCCTAGCTTATACTTGTAAAATATATACATACATAAGTTGTATGCATATCTCTAACACTTAACCATATTTAGTTAGCTTAAATCATGCATAGTTAAGCCAATCAAGACAATTCACATTGACATTTAATGGTACAATGGACATTACACACCAACATAAGACACCAAGGTCATTTCCTCCTTTGTTGAGGGTACTACAAACATTTCTCAATTCCTCTTGATAAATTTTCATTTAATTAAATCCTTCTTACTTATTTTTGATTCATTCAAGTGCTCTTTAATTCTAAATTAAGTGCACTTAGCTTAAAAATTATTCTAAAATTAATTAATATATAATTTGCTCGTCCCAAAACATTTGTCATACTTCAAAATTTTAACTTCATTATTTATTTATAATATTTACAACATTCTCAAAATTACATATCATTACAACAATAGGAAAAGAAATCAAACTTAGAGGAACTTATTTTAAGATACATAGCTCAGAATGAGATTAGGGTGAATAGCCAAGAAGGGTCGATTAGAAACCTCGAGAACCAAGTGGAACAGCTTGCCAGTGCAATTAATAATCGTCCCCACGGTACTTTGCCAAGCGATACGGAGATTAATCACAAGAGGGAAGGCAAAGAGCATTGCAACGCACTTCGTAGTGGTAAAGAGTTGCACGAGACTATTGGAAAAACCACTAAAGCATCACAAGCTACTACTAAAGAGGATAGCGACGCTGACAAGAAGAGTAGCAAAAGAGGGGAACAAGAAAAGAAGATGGAAAAAGATCTAGTTGTGAGCTCTAATAGCAGTAGACAGATTCCGATTGTGCTTCCCGTGCCGTTTTCGCAAAGATTTCATAAACATAAATTGAATAGGAAATTCTCTAAATTCTTGGAGGTGTTTAAAATGCTTTAGATCAATATCCCATTTACTGACGCATTAGAACAAATGCCTAGTTATGTGAGGTTCATGAAGGATATTCTATCCTAGAAAAGAAAGTTAGGTGACTTTGAGACCGTGGCTCTTACGAAATAATGTAGTGCAATACGCCAAAAGAAGTTACCACCCAAACTTAAAGATCTGGACATCTTTACCATTTCATGCACTATTGACAGTCAGTTTTTCAGTAGAGCTTTGTGCGATCTAAGAACTAGCATCAATTTAATGCCACTGTCAATTTATCAGCAGATTGGTTTGAAATAGGCGAAACCCACAAATGTTACCTTGAAATTGGTAGTTAGGTCACTCACTTATCCAAGAGGAATAGTAAAAGATGTTTTTGGTAAAAGTGGACAAATTTATCTTTCCAGCGAATTTTATTGTCCTTGACTTTGAAGAAGACCGAGAGATTCCTATTATTCTTGGACGACCATTCTTAGCTACTAGGAGAACTCTCATTGATATACAGAAAGACGAGCTTACCATGAGAGTCCAAGATCAAGAGGTAACTTTTAAGGTTTTCAAGGCTATGAAGTTCTTAAGTGAGTCTGAGGAATGCTTTCGGGTCAACTTAGTTGAAAGCGCAGTCAATATTGCAGCGAGTGAAAATTTCCTCCTTCAACTGAAAGAGAAGGATAAGTTCCATCTCCAATATAACGTGAATGTCAAACCGTATAAGAAGAAGACCAAGAGATGGCATGACGTGAGGATTTTCGAGCGCAACCCAGGTTGAGAAAGGAAGAAGTTAGGTTTAAGACTATAAAATAAGCGCTAATTAGGAGGCCAGCCAAGTTTAAATTTTATGTTATTTTATTAGATTTCATATGGGTTTATTTTAGGTTTTAGTGTTCAAATTAATTAGTTCTTTAGTTTATTATTTTCATTTAATAACTTGCTTCAATTGTAATTTCAGATCATTCATCCCAACCAAGTGCAATTTCCTAATCCTCCCATATTCCCCGACTACTTTCTAGACTCAGCATTCGAGGACGACAACTGACCTAATCTCAGGGAAGTCCTTTGTTTTGCCTTCATTTATTTCATACATTGAGGACAATGTTTATTTTAAGTTTGGGGTTGTCTTTAGTGTTTTGTTTTGTCATGTTTTCATTAGTTATGTATTTAGGTAGTTTTTGTTTTTTAGGGTTACTTAAGCAATGATTTGATTGAATTAACATTCTGACTAGTGATAAAAAACATGATTAATTATTTAATAACTCTAGGAAATTGATGGATATTGCTTAGTCTAAATCTTCACTTTTTGTTGGTTATTGCATTGCTTAAGATCCTTTACACTTATGCGCACATATCCATTTGGTTGAACTAGTTGTAATTTAGTGTAAGTTTATCTGATTAAATGCTTGTGGCAGATATTAATAAACTCTATAACTTATTTGAAAATAACTCAAAGCAAAATCTTAGGCAGCGTATAGTGTTGGAAAATGATTTAGGTAATTTTTCTAGGATTGCTTATAAGATTGAGCCTTCCCAAGTAGAAATAGTGAGTCATGCGGTGAGTTGAGATGAAGTATAAAATACATTCACTCATAAACACATGCATAAAGTAAGAAGTAGCGTAAAACGCACTCGCTTGTAAGCACATGTGAAATGAAGTATAAAATGCACTCACTTACTAATTTGAAGAGGAAAAAAAAGAAGAAAAGAAAAAAAAAATGGTTTAATAATATACTTGGGAAGGTATATAGTGAATGCTAATAATGATCCTAGTGTACTTAACGTGTTTAAAAAACCTTTTGATCCTCTAGTATATGTTTGATGTCATTAGTGAAGAGTGATGCGAAAAGTAAGCATATAGAGTTTTTCTTTGAAATTCTTTTATCATTATGTATCTCTTACAAAGCATTTGATTATATGAGTTTAACTGAGTTTGGACTAGTTTGATATAGATGGACACACACACACTTAAAGGGTCATGAGTGAATTAAGACTAACAAAAGTGTTAAAATTTTAGACATTACATTGTTTTGAAGTTTTCCTAAAGTTATCATTTAAAAAAATCTTTGAGGTTATTTTTTAAATTCATATTGATTCATTGCTCAAGTTAGTTTAATTAGTAGAAGTTAATTTTTTTATAGTTGTTAATTTGTTTTACTTTGAAGATAAATAAAGATCCAAGTTTTTTTGGCTATTTGATGAGTGGATTTTATACCTACAAATTTTGTAACTTTTAACTTGATATCTTGTGAATGTTTAACTATTTTATGTTATTTTTGTGTTTTTATTTTAGTTTGTAAGACAATGGAAGTTGGGCATTGGAGTCAAGGTTTGGAAGCTAAAAGGATCAAGTCTTAGCCCAAGAATAGAGACAGTGCATGACTAACACACTGAGTAGGAAGCGTTGGGGCACTTGTGTGCACGTTAGGGCGCTGTGGCGCAGTAAGGGAGCACTTAGGCGCGACATATGCAGAAGGCTCGATATGCAAGAAGCACGACTAGTGCTACAACACTGGATGTGAGCACTGCAACACTTGGGAAAGAAGAGAGGTAGCGCTACGGCGCTATATTATTATAGAGTACAGGTCATGGGTGTTGCCTGTTGAGTTGGAATTAGATGTTATGAATGTTATATCACATGGAGGGGTTATATAAATATGCATCTTTTAGGGCTGTTAAAGATATTGAGATCATATTTGAAGGAGCAAAAAAAAACAACGCAAAAGAGAGTAAGAATTGAAGGCAGAGTGTTAAAGATCAAGGATTGCGCTTACACAGATTTTTATCTCTAATCTTTTTCCTTTTAATTTTTGTAATCTTAAGATGTTGATTAATTTGAGGATTATGTTTTCTTATTCAGTTATGAACTAAATTTTTATTTGATATTGCAATAAAACCCAATGATTAATTTGAATTGGATCACTCTCTTTTTAATTATTGTTAATTATATGTGAATTGTTTATCATATTTTGTGCTTATTGGTTTAACTACTTGGCCAACGATTTTTTATGGTAACCTATATGAAATTGGGAGATGAATTATAGGGTTATACTTGAATATGATAACATGTGTTATGTTTATTCTTCTTATGATTGAATACATAATTTGTGTATATGATAGGAATATACCTATATGCCATATATAACCATTGTGATAATCCAACCTTAATGACTTCTTGCCTAATTTAATTCACATAGGAATACAGTAATTTATTTAGAAGGAAAATACTTATATGACCATCGAAAAAAGGCTTATGAATATTTAGAATTCTCGGTTAACGATTGGTTATGATTAATTAATTAAAAAGAAAGTGAAGAGATTTAGATGAGGCGTTGGGAGAAATTGTAGTCTTAAGTTTTCCCAATCTAATATTAATCCTTGGTTAATAGTTTAGTTGTTAGTTTTAAATAGTTTTTGTTTCATAAATTTAAATAAGATTGATTTGATATAATTTTAGTAATTGGTGATTGTTAGTAATAATTCCTTGTGGGTTCGACACTTTACTTATCATTATATTACTTGTTGATCATGTATTCTTATGTATATTTGCTAATTCATAAATTTGGTAACAGATCAATAGGAAAGGTTAAGAAAAAAATTAAAATGTATAATTGCACTTTCTTCTAATCGGTTGAGTAGGGTACGTTTTGTGTTGTTATTGGCTGCACGTAGTGTCGTAACTATTATTTATAGTTGTAGCACAGTAACTTTTCCATCTCACTTACTTGGTTCGGGTTTGTCTTGCACGCACTGTAACTCCTGGCCTTCTTACACATCGATTTGATAGATAACGTAGAGTAAGCTTTTACAAAGCATTTTCACTCTACGATACCTAACCACTCTACGAACTTTGCTTCACTCTATGAACTTTTCTTCAGTTGACAGTTCTACAATTTCTTCCTGTAAAGTTAGTAATTTCCAAGGTATAATAATAATACTGTAAATTTAGTATACCTAACTCACTAATTAGTTTATTAAATCTGGATTCATCTAAGGGTTTGGTAAAAACATCAGCAAGTTAATTTTTAGTAGATATATTTTCATTTAGAGTATGATCTCTAATGAAATAGTATCTGATGTCTATATGTTTAGTCCTAAAATGCATGATAGGATTATGGGTTATAGTTATAGCATTGGTATTATCACATAATATTGAAATAGATTTGAATCCAAACTCATAGTTAGCAAGTTGGTTCTTTATCCATAAAATGTAAGCACAACAGCTACCAGCAACAATATACTCAGGTTTTGCAGTTGAAATTGACACTAAAGGCTGCTTTTTACTGAACCATGAGATACATCTATTTCCCAACATTTGGCATATACCACTAGTACTTTTTTTTTTTTTTGTCTAATTTTCATCCTACAAAATCAGCATCTGAATACCTTGTTAGATCGTAGGTGACTCATTGGGATACCACAGTCCTAAATATGAAGTGCCCTTGAGATATATGAAAATCCTTTTCACGTCTAATAAATGTGATTCCTTAGGGTTAGCTTGAAATCTAACACAAATACAAGTAGCAAACATGATATCTGGTCTACTAATAGTTAAGTACAGGAGAGATCTGATCATACCTCTGTATTGAGTTATATCAATACTTTTACCTTTTTCATCCTTGTCAAGCTTGGTTGTAGAGCCATTAGAGTCTTCATTAGAGAGGCTGATTCTATGTCATACTTCTTAAGTAAGTCATTGATATATTTGGCTTGGTTGATGAAGATTCTTTCATCAATCTACTTCACTTGAAGTCCAAGAAAGAAGTTCAGATCACCTATCATGCTCATCTCGAACTTGCTCTGCATAATCTTGGTAAATCTCTCACACAATTTTATGTCAGTAGAACCAAATAGAATATCACTTATGCTTCCTAACAAATAAAATGGTATCTATCATACCTCTAGTGAATTCTTTTTCAATAAGAAAATTAGTTAGAGTTTAATATCATGCCTTAGGTGCTTGTTTTAGACCATATAATGTCTTATCTAATCTATAAATATAATTATAACAAGTTGGATTGATAAAACCTAGAGGTTGTTCGACATAAACATTTTTCTAAAGTTCTCCATTGAGAAATTAACTCTTGACATCCATTTGGAAGACTTTGAAACCCATGTAAGTAACATATGCAAGGAATGTTTTAATGGCTTCCAATCTAACAACAAGAGCAAAGCATTATAGTCGTTCCATTCTTCATGAGAATATTCTTTTGCTACCAGCCTTGCCTTGTTTCTTGTGATCACCCCATCTTTATCCATCTTGTTCTCGAATACTCATTTTGTGCCAACGACTGGATGATCATTAGGTCTTGGAATCAATCTCTAAACCGTGCTTCTTTCAAACTAATTCATCTTTTCTTACATAGCTTCGATCAGGCTTGAATATCCCAAGGCTTCTTCATTCTTTTTAGGCTCCATCTGAGAGAGAAAGTTTAAGAATAAATATTCATTATGAGTTGTCGACCTTGTCTTGATCCTTGCATTAGGATCCCCAATGATCAGGTCTTGGGTGTGATCTCTTTCCTATCTACTTCCAATTGGGACATCAGTCTTTGTGCCTTCTTGTCTGAGTTCTTCAAGATCTGGTTCCGATTCAATAGCTTCTTCACTTCATAGATTCTCCATCTCTGGGATTAATGTCTATTCGATATCCTCCTCTGGCACTACGATCATCAAATCTAGCTCTACGATGTCAAAGTCTTTGATCGTAGGGTTCTTCTGCTCTACAATCGCTGGATCCTACTCTACAATTTCATCAAATGATACAGCTTTCCTTGGTTCTCCCTAGTCAGATTCATCAAAGATGACGTGGATTGATACTTCAACGCTCAATGATTTCCTATTAAACACTCTGTAGGCTTTGCTATTAAAAGAGTATCCAAGAAATATTCTTTCGTCTGAGTTAGGTTAGAATTTGGTTAAATATCCCTTGCCATTGTTGAGGATGTAACATGCACAACCAAATATATAAAAGTAGCAGATATTGGGCTTTCTTTCTCTCCACAACTCGTAGGGTGTCTTCTTGAATAAAGTGAATGAGTGACCTATTATGAATATAGTAGGCAATGTTGACTACTTCAACCAAAAAATATTGAGGGAGTCGGGCTGCTGCTAAAAGCGTCCTACCTCTATAAGAGTTTTGTTCTTCCTTTAAGCTACTCCATTTTGGTGGGGAGTTCTTGGAGTTGAAAAGTTGTGATGTATACCATTTTCTTCACAGAACTTATCTACCTAAATTTTTTTTAACTATCTTCCATGATAACTCCTTATAGCTTTAATCTTCTCACCCTTCTCATTCTCAACCAGCTTGAAGAATTTGATCAATTATGACATGTTCTCATCTAAAGAGCTTAGAAAGAATACCCAAGTGAATCTTGCATAATCATATACTATAACTAGTGAGTATCTTTTTCCTCCAAGGCTGACAGTTGGGATAGGCCTGAAGGGATCCATATGAAATATTTACAAGGGCCTATTATTAGAGTTAACTGTTATGCTTTTAAATGAGCTTTTAGTCTGTTTTCCTAACTGACATGTTTAAGGTCTTTCCTTATCAAATTTGAACTTTTGTAATCCTGAGACTAGATCTTTGGAGGCAAGCTTTGACATGTTTCTGAAGTTTAAGTGTGATAATCTTCTATGTCACAGCCAACTGACATCTTCAGATGCTTTAACAATGAAGTAAACTATTTCAGTTGAACTTAGTTTTACAAGATTAACCACATATACGTTGTCTTCTCTAGTTTCAGTCAGCTTCAATGAGTTAGTTTCTGGGTCTCTGATTTGACACTGGTTATTGAGGAAGATTACTTAATGCCCTTTGTCGCACAACTGACTGATGCTTAACAGATTATGATTCAGTCCTTCAACATATGTCATTTTGCTAAATAATACTACACCATTTTCAATTGAGTCATATCCTCGAGTCTTTACAAAATTATTGTCTCCAAAGACAATCGCATAACCATCTTTTTCCTTGAAGTTGGACATGGTAGCTTTATTGTCAGTCATGTGCCTTGAGCATCCACTATCGCGATACCAGATTGAGTTAGTGGAGCTCCTCATCTCACCGATGTCAATTTCTTATCTGCTTTTATGACCATTAAACATAAGTTGGCCTTTTGGGGTCCTTTGTCATCACTAGATTCTGAGCGTGAGTCATCCTCAGAATCACTCCACGATCTTTCTGCTACAAGGTCTCTGCCTTTCTTTTAAATTTTTTTGTAGCCTTTAGATTCTTTCTTTGGAGCTAACTTCTTCTTATCCTTCTTCAGTTCCTTTCTTAGAGGCTTGTTGCACTCAGCGATATAGTGACCTGGCTTTTTTGCAATTATAACACAGGTCCTTTG
This sequence comes from Hedera helix, assembly GCA_947179155.2. NCBI lineage: Eukaryota > Viridiplantae > Streptophyta > Magnoliopsida > Apiales > Araliaceae > Hedera > Hedera helix. The sequence goes on along the minus strand of OX359266.1, from coordinate 12,624,315 downwards.
TATTATCATGGTTGTTGTTATTGTTATTGTATCTTCTTGGTTTGTAGGATTTGCATTTTCGCATGAACTTTTTGAGTCTTTAGGCCAGCAGGGCAATATCTTTATCATCATCATCATCATCATCATCATCATCATCATCAGACTGTACTTCAACATAGGCTTTGGAAACTATCTATGATGCTTTGAAAGCAGTTCCTCTGTCTTTCTTCTTAGGTTCTAAAGTAGTCTTTGCTCATTAATTTAATTCCAGCTTATAGGTAAGGAGATTATCGTAGAGCTTCTGCATAATCATCTCGTGCAGATTTTTGGATTCTCTAATGACTGTGATTTTTGCATCTCACTTACTTGACAGTGTTCTCATGAATTTAATATTAAGGTATTTATTTGGATAGACCTTTCCAAATGCTCAGAGAGAATTGAACATGAACCAATAACCATAGCAAACTATATACATTGTAAACGTAGCAAACTGTACCATGTACACTACTACAAAATATAATAACAAGGCAACAAAATTAGAGTAAAAAAATATTGAAAAAAAAATAAATACTCATTTCGTGTCAAATTAAATGATCAATTTTAACTTTTTTGATTAAATTAATTATTTTTAAAATTAATAATTAAATATTTATGAAAATATTTTAAAATTATAAAAAATTAAAGTTACTAATAAGGTGTATGCCCTTTTTTTGTTATATTTTAATAAAAGTGAGATAAAAATTAATTTTAAAAATGGTCATTTTAACTTAAGAAAAGGTCGTCTTTAATTTGGTACGGAGAGGGAGTAGTATATGTGCAGCAGCTTTAATTTGATATGAAATCGAAACCCCTTTCATGACGACTGTGAGAAGCACTGCAGGCGCAATTGTAGCGGCAGTCTCCATAGCCGTGCTCTCTTACTTTCTCTGCAAAAATCACTATTCAAAGTCTTCTTCTTCCAGACATACCAACAAATCATTAAAAAAGAAGAAACCCGAAAATGGAATCATTGCTGCTATTGCTAATACCCCTCTAATCAGGATTAACAGCCTTTCCCAAGCCACTGGTTGTGAAGTAAACTACTCTCTTTCTCTGTCTCTCAAAATTCCTTTTAAAGTTCTGTGGTTTGATGTTTATTTATTTGATTATTTGTTGTTACAGATTTTTGGGAAGGCAGAGTTTTTGAATCCAGGGGGGAGTATCAAAGATAGGGTGGCTGTTCAAATTATCGAAGAGGTAATTAAATGAACAATTTGGTTGGTTCAGTAATTGTGGAAATGGAATGATAATTTTTAGTATTTTTTATTTTTCTCTGTTTTGGGTTCCCAGTTCATAGCAGCTTATTAGCCCCAAGGGTTGATCTGATTTGGGTAATGATGCTTTTTGATTAGTATCTTGCGATGACGAAAAACCCAGAAAAGCTAAAGTTCTGCCTTTTCTTGCTGATTAATAGTTGATGGCATAGTGGATTAAAGTATTTCAAAGTTGGGTTGTTAAAATTTAAAAACACTCCTGTAAAATTGTTTCAATAGTGCGCTTTGTCAAAAATTTAAAAACACTCCTGTAAAATTGTTTTAATAATGTGGTTTGTGAACTTACTTGGGGCATTTGGGTGTAACATTATGTAATTGTACTTCTTCAACAAAATAATTCATTATCAATGAATATGTTTAGTAATTTGCAGAATTTTCTTTGCCTCGCTGTAATAGATGTCAACTAATTAATCTACAAAATTGATAATTGTAATAACAATGGGCAGCATTTTACGTAGCAGTTGCAGTTTTTATAGCTTCTCAAGTGAAATTGTTTGCTGTAGCTAAATTTATATTACTGCTAGTACCACGATCAAGTGTTAGACTATGGAGAATATGATTCTGAAGTTCAGAATATCTTCCTAACTCTTTAGATTCTGCTTAACTTATCTATCGTCAGAAATTTCTAGTTTATCTACAAAAGTTGGATCACTTTGAGGATGCCGCTGATGTTTGTCGTTATGAATCATATTTGATACACACAGATTGTAAATATGGATTCTAAGAGTAAATTAGTGTCTTAAGCATCAATTTTCAGCTGCAATTTCCTAGTATACGAGATTTCTATCCAGTTATGCCTAATATTTGTATATCTTGTCACTCGACTTCTGGTAAAATTGGCTATTATCCATCTACTTTACATTTTTGCAATGTTCTTGTTTTATAGGCTTTGGAAAATGGTCTGCTAGCTCAAGGTGGAGTAGTTACAGAGGGAAGTGCTGGAAGTACTGCTATTAGTCTTGCAACAGTTGCTCCTGCTTACGGATGCAAATGTCATGTGGTTATCCCAGATGATGCTGCTATTGAGAAAGTATGTCCAAACTGAATCATGTACCAGCACCCATCCGTTTCTCTACTGTTTACTGTCTTGTATGATGATATCTGCTTCATAAGACTTCTAATAGATTTCCTTAAATCAGTTAGGAAGCAATATCAGATAACAGTGATCCTGGTGGAGTATACATAAGATAACTCGATATTTGTGACTGATTTGAAAAATAAGGAACTCGCTTAATTCGTTAGGCCTTCGGAACAAATGTTATTCTATTCACTGTGAACTAATGAATGGGAAGCTGGGAAATATGCTTTTGGGAATCCGAACCCTTGGTAAACAAAGCCTACATAGCAGTTCCAATGCTATGCCTTCAACCACTCGGCCATCTCTCCTACATAATATAATGATTATGACCCAAAAACCGATTGAATAGTCTCTTTGGTCTATCCAAAAGTTCACGCTCCCTAAGCCTGCTTTTGTTATTTTAGAACTATGTCTAATGAGGTGTTTGGTTGGACGGAATGGGCTTTGGAATGGAATGCAAAACATTCCATTCCAATGTTTGGTATGCTAAGTTTGGTCGGAATGACTATTCCAATGGAATTGCGATTCCTTTATACATTGGAATTGTGTTTCCAATGAGTAAAGTATTGGGAAAAAAATGTTAAAGACAAAATGCCCTCACCCAAGCCATATATATATATATATATATTAATAGGTATTATATTTATTTTGTATTATATTATATTAATAGAATATATATGATATATATTAAATATATTAGATATATATATATTCAATATATAATGTAATATATATAATGTTATATTTTTAATATGTAGTATATTTGTTTTATATTATAATTATATATATAAACATATAGAATGTCTACTATAGTATATAATATTACATGTATTAGTATATATTATATTTATATTATATTATAACAATATTATATATGAATATATAATATGATTATAGTATTATAATATTAATATGCATATATATATATATATATATATATATGGTTAGTTAGTTAGGAATATTTTGGTCATTCATTACATTCTATTTCATTCCATTCTGATATAACTTTTAAATAATGTACCAAATGTATGAATAAAGTGTTCGATTCTGATTCCATTATTATCTGATTCCGATTACAACCATCATTCTATTCTGTCCTAAAACGATTCCGTCCAACCAAACGGCCCGTAATAGTCTTACGTAGGAGGAGACAACTAAGACGCCAAGCCAGAAAGGTGGTAGATTAAACAGTTACTTTAGATGATTAAAATAAATCGTCAATTGAAAGTTGTTTACCATTAGTTTGCTTTTAAGCGCTTATGTGGCTTATGCTGGTCCTAAGAAATGCATAGTTTCCTTTAAGCATGTATGTAGGTAAAGTTTATCCGGATTCAGTTTCTTGTTTTATTTGAACTATTATATGTCAAATAGCCTTTTTAGCCATCTAGTGTTTGTATCTTGTTTCATTCCACTGTGTACTCTTGCATATGGAAGAGCTAAATATAGCCTCCTCCTATTTTACAGATAATCATTACTATTTTAGATTCCCCTTTCTCTCTTGTTAATTTTTCTAGTCTCAAATACTGGAGGCCCTTGGAGCTACTGTTGAAAGGGTAAGGCCAGTATCAATTACACACAAAGATCACTATGTTAATATTGCAAAAAGAAGGGCGATGGAAGCAAATGATGTGCCATTGAAACAAGAAAAATCGAAACAAAATGGCAAAGATGTAGTGCAAATCAGCGGCTACACATCCAAGGGAGAAAAACAAAGTACAGTAATCTCAGGTGACTGCAAAGGTGGCTTCTTTGCTGATCAATTTGAGAATCTAGCAAACTTCCGGGCCCACTACGAGGGTACTGGACCTGAAATTTGGGAACAGGCTGGTGGGAACTTGCATGCTTTTGTTGCAGCTGCAGGCACAGGTGGCACCGTGGCCGGTGTTTCACGATTTCTGAAAGTAAGCTGTCTTCCTCTTCTTTGGAACCTTTGCCTCATTAGTTATATTAGTCCAGTAAAATAAACTTCTTTCACATCTTCGACAGGAAAAGGATTCAAACATCAAGTGCTTTCTTATTGATCCTCCCGGTTCTGGTTTGTTCAACAAAGTAACAAGGGGAGTGATGTACACAAAAGAGGAGGCTGAAGGACGGAGATTGAAGAACCCATTTGACACTATAACTGAAGGGATTGGAATCAATAGATTAACCGAGAATTTTAAGATGGCAGTACTTGATGGTGCTTTCCGTGGTACTGATTTAGAGGCGGTTGAGATGTCTAGGTTAGTGCATGATCCCTTTGTAACATACTCCTCTCTTTATAGAACCATTAGATCAAGAACTATAAATCTTGTCAAATGTATTTCTAACTAGAAAAGTAAAGATTACACAATCACCAGCCACAACTTTCTTTGTCAATGTCAATTTGCGAAATCCTAACTAACATTATTTGAGTTTTTAAATTTATTTTTTTATACTATTTAGTACTCCACTTTTTAAATAGCTTACAATATTAAGTAAAATCAAATTAACTCACATCATTTTTAAATATTGTAGGATTTCAAAAAGTCAAAATGTAACTCTTTGTGCAAAGGTAGTATTTGTTACCATCAATAACATGGGGAACACAGTTATATTGATAATTTTTTGGGCCGGTTAAAAATTATATTACTGCTGCTGTTTTTAGGTTCTTGTTGAAGAATGACGGGCTCTTTGTTGGGAGCTCTTCAGCTATGAACTGTGTTGGAGCAGTTAGAATTGCACAATCCATTGGTCCAGGTCACACTATTGTTACAATTCTGTGTGACAACGGTTTGAGGCATCTAAGCAAGTTTCACAATGCTCAATATCTTGCTCAGCATGGCTTGACACCCTCAGCTAAGGGTTTGGAATTTCTTGGTCTCACTTAAAGTTTTGGCCTAATCAAGAGTTTTGGATATGTGATGTTGGGCTTGCTCATTCAAGAACTAAATTTTGCTGCATGAATCTGATTGTCAAATTTAAGAGGCAAGGTTTGTATACGATAGTAGCTTCCATCTGAGATATGCTAGTGGTGTAAGATAACGGCTTCCTATCCGAAGAGATGATATGAAGTTCCAAAATAGTGATAGTGGATTAACATGGCGCAAATCTATACAGTTATTTGTTAGAAGCAGAGATCCTTCTATATTTTATTTTATATTTTTGATGTAGAAGAAGGAACAAATACTCTTTAGTTGTTAACAACATACAGTTATTTGTTAGAAGCAGAGCTCGTTCCATCGTCTTATTTATTATTTTTTACCCTTTCCATGTAGGACTTGTTACTCTTATTATAGCCACTGAATTGACTTATAACATTCAATGCAAGTTTCATTATCTTACTATTGCGTTTTGTGGATGAATTGCTTTTTGATTTTGTGTTGGTCTTACTGTGGAAACGGCTACACAGCCAGTTGAATAAATACAGTTGATTTTAAATATATCATCAAGCCATCAACAATTATATTCAAAAACACCAAGATTTACGTCCATCAAGACGGTGACAAATGTTATTGCAGACACAAACTGGGGTTCTTTTGTCAGCTAAACAATTATCCAAGGAAATGATTTAATTCATCTTCTGTTGCAGTTGAAACAGAATTTAATTGAATGGAAATGATTTAATTCAGCTTATGTTGCAGTTGAAACAAAAGTTAATTGAAAAGTATCATGCATCCTCTCATATGGATGATCAAGTAGTGGCTATAAGGCAGCACTGAACACTTTCGAAGGGAAGTATAGACTGCCCTTAGGCTGTGTCACAACTAAACCCCAAATCATCATTGCAAAACAGAACAGACAAAAGGCAACATATTCTTCATAAACACAACTGAAATAGTTGGATTATTGAAAGGTACACCATGAAGATTATTGTTAAAATACATAGCCTTGACAAGCTTGTTCCTCACAAAGAGAAGCGACGATGTTACAAAATTCTAATTTATAGTACTTGTAACTGACCGAGTATACCTTCAAGGAAGTGACCTCGAGATACAGGACGAAAATATAAGTTACTGAGGATAACGCCTTTCAAACTGAGACTCATGACAATGTGGGTCTAGCCAATCCCTGGGGGAGCTCTTTGACATGTTGGCAACTGTTTTTCCACCACCAACAAGATCCCTCAGATTCTCCAACTTATTTTCCCGTCCAGAGCCACTAATTCTTCGATCTGCTTCTTTTAGTTTCTGCTTGAACTTCTGCTTCCGACCAGAAGGGTTGAGTTCTTGTTGTTTTGTGAGTTGTGGAGGAGCTCCGTGGGGTCCAAGATATATATTCTCTTCTTTACCAGCCTGACAATGCATAAGAAACAAGTTACTAACTTTAACACATGAATTAACTTAAGAAAAGGAGGGAAAATTCTTTGGAAAATAAAGAGTACTGATGTCTAAAAAGTTTTTCTATGACTTGAGAAGCTGCATATGACATTCTTGAAACTCACCTTATAGGAAGAAGGTTTCAACTCTTCTACTATTGGAGCATCAGCTTTTCCTTGTCTGGAATCCCCTATTCCCAAGCTTGGAATTACAAATCCATCATTGTCTAACACAAAACATTAGAGTCAAATAACAAAAATTAGCATTTTTGCTGCAACTTCAAATGATCTTCAAACCTATGCTGATTGTTTGAAGGTAATTCATTATGTGCCACATACTAAAGTTCTCTATATATATTTATGCCCCAATCAAGTAACTGGGCCGGTAACAACAGTACAAGAGGGAAGAGGGGGGAGGGGGGACTGGTAGCACAAAAATATCAGAAACAATTTTAACTATCTTAGGATATGTAGAAGATAAAATTGTTCATTCCAGTTATTGCACTATTGGTACTTAAACCACAAATCATTTCAAATATTGATGGCTAAAAAACATAAAGAATAGGAAGACAAGGATTTGTGGTAGTGGCAGATGCTAATCAACAAATAGACAATTATTCTTCATAATAAAGTTAAATTTCCATAAAATGTCAACAGAATCCCTTCAATTTGGTATCCTCATTAACTAACATTTGACATTCCGACTTGCCAACCCCAAACTATAAGAAGAAATAAGATTAAATTAAGACATTTCAATAAAACTAAAAACCACTAGCAGCAGCAGCATATCTCAACAACACTACTCTAAAAGCAAAACAAACAGAAAGCTTCTTAGTGTCTTTCACTCTTGTGTCCAAGTTTCCCATAACCCCTCAAACTTTTATTTTAATTAATGTATTGGTACTCCATCATTGACTCATCAGTCATCTATAAGTTCTAAAATCTATAGAGAGCAGCAATTTGTCAAATTAAACCATATAATAAAACCACCTGGCAAGAACAATGTTAATAACTATGATAAAAGTTCTGGTAATGCAACGATGGTGGTACTAATATTTTGAATTTTAGTCCTAAAAATAAGCCCCATCAAAGCCTCAACAATTTTTGCTGCGACAAAGGTATTAGTATATTAATCCTCAGCGGTCGTATCAATACTCAACGGCCTATTCCTGCAATTCGCTTATACAGACCTTCATCCCATTAAATTTTAACATCCAAAATGTCAAAAATGGAAACTAGAAGACCACAAAAGCATGGAGACAAAAACAAGTTATGTAATCCAAAACAAGCCACTTTGACAATTAATCGTGCAATAGAGATTGCGGATTGTGAAAATATGATACTCCCTCCATTCAGAGCCAGCCCTGGGCCAGGGCTACTAGGGCTGCCGCCCAGGGCCCACAGCTGAGCAGGGGCCCAAAATTTAATAAGCCACCTAGCTTATTCCACTAACTAAAAAGGAAATCAGCACTTGCACGCATTCCTTTAAAAATCAGATTTATAAAGTATATATATATATATACACACACATTACATCCATCCGTATATAATATATTTATACATATATATCATATACTAATACATATATTATAATTTAATACATGTATTATAATTATAATTACACCAAATTATGAAATATTAATCATAATTGTATAATTATACATAGCTAATATGTATAAAAATCATTCCATCAATTATGGAATTAATCCATAATTTATTTTAACACCTTTTGTGGAACGAATCAACTAATTAAATAAATAATATACATTCCATTAATTATTTTAATTAACTCATTTAATTTATACTTTTACTATTGTGAAACTAAATTACAACTTTCGTTCCATAAATTATTTTACTATTTTAATATTGTTCAACTAAATTATTTTAATGATGTTTTGTAATTCAGATTTCATTGTTATTTTTATTTTGTAGGTACATGTAATGATTCTTTGCTTCAATTAACTGTGGAGGACAGTGTTCTAAAAATCCTCGCCTAGGTCCGATTAATCTCCGCCTAGGTGCTAGGCCCCCCCTGACGCCACGCCTAGGCCGCCTAGCCTATGCCCAAGGAGAAAAAGAAATCCCTTCAGGGAATTACATGGGACTAGGTGGGCAAGACAGAGAAATTAAACGAGACCTAAGCGAAAAATTTAGGGCTGCAATTTTAATTTTTTTTAAATTTTAATAACTAAGCTACAAAACAACGTTGTAGGAATAGATGAATAAGTTGAGGTATGTTCGGGCCTTACTTGGGAAGCGGTTGGTGAAGCATCCAAAGCGGATAGCGTACTAGAGCCTAAGAGAAATAGTAGAAATGTTAGAGTAAGAGAATTCCATGAAGAATTTTTTTTTGTCTGATGATGACACGGAAAAAGAGGGAGATGAAGAGTATGAATGTGAGCCCGATAAAGATATTATCGATATGAAGAAGAAGAGTTAGAGAGGGATATAAAGGGATATGAAGATGAGAACTATTAATTTGTATTTTTTATTATTTGTTTGTGTTTGAACTTTAAACAATTGCATGTTTCTGTTTGAACTTTAAGCAAAAGCCTTTATTATCTTTATTATAGATTGTTTTCCTTTATATTATTGTTTTGTTTGGATAAATGTAAGATAAAATATTAAAATTGACTTAAAATAAAAAAATCTCGCCTAGGCCCCCTAGGCGTTAGTCCCCCCCCCCCCCCCCCCCCCCCGGCCCCCCGCCTAGCGCCTTTTAGAACTTTGGTGGAGGATGAAAAAAAGATTGATCAAATCAAGAAATGCTTATAGAGATTCGGGAGGAAGCATGTAGACTCAAATATGTAGTTTTCATTTTTTAATGCAATATTTACAATCCGAGATACTCTTTTTCCTTCGTTTGGAGTTTTATCCCATTGAATTTTCCCCAAACAAGGTTTTAATGAAGCCCCATAGTATTCTTCCTTATCTTTTGTAAATTCTTATAATTTTAATAAAATTAATTAATTGATATTTTATTTATTTATTTGTTTTATTTGTATAAAGGGGTACACTTGAGAAAATCTATCTCCGGCCTTAGAAAACCCAAGACCGGCTCTGCCTCCATTAAAAAGAGCCCCCACTTGTCAGTTTTTTTTGTTCAAAAAAAGAATATAAAATAGTCCCATTTATTGTGATGGCAATATAAAATAACACAATGTCCTTTTTAAGTTTACCACCACAATTTCATTACCATCTCATCACTACTAAACTAAACCCTCAATAAATTTAGCAAATACCGAACAAAAATATAAGCTTAAAATTTAAATTTTACAAATGGGACCCACATCCACCATAACTAAAAAAAACAAATTAAGATCAAAGATCCAAACCTCATATTACAACAATTCGCAGTAACCACGTAAATTAACCATTCAATTAAAAGCACCCAGAATAGAAAATCACAATCATAAACACTTAAGCCCTTATTCAGATAATTTAAAACAACACAAAATCAAAATAAAAAATAGCATAAAAATTCAAGGTTTTTGCTTACCCCACTCATCTTCTGCAATAGACGACGCTGCTCGCACTAAAGAAGGATCCATTGAACGCTGATGATCATGGACTTAACTCAGAGAGCAATAACAACAATAGTATATGCAGAGCTATTTAATAGCGTGTGCTAATATACAAAAAGGAATCTCCAAATTGGGGAAAAGATAAAATTGGGAGAAAGAATGCCCTAGATTGAACCCGTCGTTAACACTAAATAAGGAGAATAAGAATCCCATTTGCAGCATCTTAGTGAGGGGTAATTTTGTCAATATATCTGCAGTATATGCTGAGTGAGCGGTGGAGCTTAATCAAATTTGAATATAATTTTTTCATTTGGAAAATTTTTATATGGGTCTGCTTAATGTGTGCCCTAAGGACACACACTAGACGCGGAAAACAAGAAATAGGACCCGCTAAAAAATATTTCTTTATATAGTTGCACTGAATTCAATACATGGGGTCCACTAGTATATTATTTTTTTATACATTGAATTCAGTGCGCCTACATAAACAAATAATATTATACATTGTTTTCCGCGCTTAATGTGTGCCCTAAGGGCACACATTAAGAAAATCCTTTTTATATTACTTTAAAAACATGTTAATTTTTGTTATCTATAGACACATCACACCAATCATGTATTTATTTTAATTTATATATTATATTATTTTATATTATTACCTATTTATTTGTATTAATTTATAAATCACCTCTGTATTTAGTTAATATGTTTTTGTCCTAACATTAAAATCAATCTTTTACATTTATATTATGATTTTTTTTATTTAAAAATTAAAAATATATTTTTAAAATGATCACTTTCAAAAAAAAAAATATTCTGAAGTATCCATAATATTTATTAATTGTTTTACTCTTTATTATCAAAAAAATATAATTACTTTACTCTCCTTTTTTTGCCTTTATTCGACGTGGTGCTAGAACCTTGTCTAAAAATATTTTGGCTGCTATTAATTCAAATTTGGATGCTCTGGAACATTCGTAAACTTGGAGGTCCAACTAAGGCGTTCGATTTTACTTTTATTTATTTTTAACAAAATCAAATGTTATTTTATTTTCATCGAGATAAAAATTCTAAATTCTTAAAATAATAGAGCTAGGTTATATTTATTTTTAAAAAATATATTTAGAATTAGACTATTTATTTTAATTTAATATTATTTTGTACTATTTAATAATTTGATGAGAGATTATTAATCACTTAATATTGAATTATTAGTCTCATAAAATTATTTAATAGCTTAAAATGAGAAAGATTATTAATTTTAATTTTTTATGGGATTCTATAATTATATATAAATAGCCTTAAGAATGAGAAAAAAAATAGTCTACAGAACTATTTACTCCCTTATCATAAGATAAAATAGTTTAAAATAGTGTTAAATTAATACAAATAATTTAATTCTAAGTATATTTTTTGTAAGCAAACATAATTCAAAAGATTAATCATCAAAATGATTATGGTAATGAAATATTTTAGTAGTAATGACATAATAATATTTAATAAATATATTTTTTGTTCTTTTATCAATTTATGAAGGGTTTTGTGTATTTGAAGTTTCAAACGCAATTTGTCTACAAACAATATTTTAAATATAATTTATTTAATTTATAAACGTAACGTTTAAAGTTCAAATACAATATTTAGAGTTCAAACATACCAACATTATCGTTATAAAAATTATAATATTATTAACCAGACATAACCCTAATATATAAGTAATTGCTCATCAAGAATTTATGCCGAGTTAAATAAAATACCTAGAATCCATCATTTTTTATGCGAAAATATTCAAAGTAACGGTGTGTAATTGATAGGGTTAAATTATATGTTATTTTTATTCCCTAATATTTAGTTTTTATATTTATTGTGTGCTTAAATGTTTAATTATTTAGCTCATTTTGGTTTTAATAGGTTTTATAGGATTTTAGTTAATTTATGTTAATTTAGGTAATTTTATAGTATTTTTATATTTCTTTTTATTTATGTGTTTTTATTTATTTTTAGTGTTTTAGGTGTTTTATTTATTATTATGTGTTTTTATTATTTTTAGTATTTTTATATTATTTTTATTTATTTTTAATTATTTTATATTTTATTTTATAGGAAAAATAAGCTTTGGGGACATTTCCGTAAATTCTGCAAAGACCGGGGGCAATTCTGTAAATTCCGAAAAAGAGGTCGACCGCGCAATGCGCGGAAATGAAGCAGCAGGCACGGAGCAAAACGACGTCGTTTGGCGGTTTAATGGAAGGACGTTCGCGCAATGTGCGCATTGATGTCAACAGTAGCAAGAATAGAAACGAAACGGCGTCGTTTTAGTTCATGGCCGCGCAATGCGCGGGCTGGCGTGCGGTCACTGTAGCGAGTGCCTTGTTTAGCTGCGCGGAAATTGCCCAAAACGGAATTATTCGCGATTTTAGCATTAATTTGATTCCAAATTGGATTTTAATTTCAACTAGGGTTAGGATAATAATTATTTTTCTTTTTTTATTATTTTTAATTGTAAATCCTATTAGGGTTTGGACAAGTTAGGAGGTTTATGGAGCCTATAAATAGAGGGCTTGACACACAATGTAAAATACAACTCTCATTAGAATAAAAATTCTCTCTTTTATTCTTTAGTGTTCTCTATTATTATGAGTAGTTAATTTATTTTTCTTGGTTTAAGTAATTGAAGCCATCAAGATTTATACACTGTGAGATCTAATTTATTTTAATTGTTCAATTTATATTTTGATTATTGAATATTCTTCTATGCTTAATTTTATGATTAGTTTGTTTAATTGCTAGGAGGCCTACTAGTTTATTATTCATATTAATCTACTGCTGTTGGTGACGCAACTAAGTTTAATAATTATTTTGCAGATCAAAAGATTATTTTATCTTAGGAAGAATATTCATCTAAATTAAATGCAAACAAGTGGCTTGTGTTGTTTAGTTCAACGATCTCTCTAATTCTTTATGCTGCTATTAAATTAAATCTTTAGCAAGTGCTGGAGGTTGTTTATTAGTAAGGGTATTTAGACTAAGTGGCTCTACTTATCTAAAATTAAGGAGAGAGGAGAAAAATTATTCCACCTGCGAGTAGTTCTTTCTACGGTGAATCTTCAAAATATTAATTGATTTATTCTTGCATCAGTGATCAGTTGTAAATTCTTGATGGTGGATATTAACTTAAACTAAGGCTTTTTATTTTTATTTATTTCTTGCATATTTATTTTAGTTAATTTTATTTAAATTATTTCTTTAATTACAAAACCCCCCAACTTTTGTTTGCGAAAACATAAAATTAAATTAATCATTCTCTGTGGGATCGACTCTTACTTACACTATTACATATTTATTTTTCCAAAGTAAGATTTTATTTTTGGGTGCTTGCGACATCACACCAGTAATGGAGATTGACACAAAGTTATTCCTTAGCTGAGCATGAATGTGAGGCCACCCATGAGCACGGGTTGAACTATGAAGGGTCCATGTTCCTTATTTTCTTACTTGGAATTCTCCATTAAGCATCACTCAAGTCTTCTTCTCCCTTTTAACCAAAACATATGATTGGTAAATGTGCGATCCTTATGAAATGAAAAAAAAAAAAAAAAAAGTTCTTATATCAACATAAGTTCATTTAAAAAAATAAAATAAACAAAATATAAGGTAAAATAATTGGAAGAAATGTCATTAAGATTAATTGAGGGCAAAAAATAAAGATAATACCCATGAAAAATATATCTTCAGTTGACCATGAGGGATGCTTATTAAGGCATAAAGGTATGCTAAATTTTGTTTATTAAAAGGTAATGGTAAAAAAAAAAGTTAACAAATTTTAACTAAAAAAATATCAAACCTTAAATGTATTAATCCCTCTATCTCACAAAAACTATCTTAATGACTCTTTATGTCAGATGGACCATTTTCGGAATAAATAATTAAACATATTTATTTAAAATTTTGAATACATTGAATATTGAAATTTGTAGTAAAAATTCGATATATTTTCTTATTGTTATAGTTCATTCTTCTATATTTGTAAGAAATAAATTAAATTATGTATAATTATAAAAATGATTAATTTAACCTAAGAAATTAAACTAAGTCAACTTTTATAAGACGATGAGAGTAATAATTATGTTTAATCCCAGCAGTGGGCATCTCACATTAAAGATCCAAACAACCTGAATGAAATGGGCTTTCACTGGTTTAAGATTTTAGAGGACAAGTTGTAAGACAGAAAACAGACCAAAAGTGGCTAAATCTTTGGAGTTGGATGGGTCACTTACACCATGTTCTCGAGTTTTTAACGAAAAATAAAATAATAGAAAAGTTAAATTTGATAAAATAATAATAATAATAATAATAATAATAATAATAATAATAATAACGAAAAATACAATTTACACGCCATAATTTCCAGACATGTGATGTGATGCACTCCAAACTTTAAAATGTGTCTTCTTACACCCCCAACGAAGGGAGATTGAGGTAACACAAATTTTCGCCATTAGGCTAGGGGTAGGGGAATGTGCAATTGACAATTACGACGGTGTAGACACAGCCATAGCCCCAATCGGGGAGGATTTTGTACCCCTTTGTCGCAATGGGTTCGTCGCCGGAGCCGTTAAGGGGAACTCATTCGCATTGGTAAATGGGTTTCTCGAAAATATGAAGCGATTTTTAGGAGAACCCGTTAATGGCGAAAGTATTGAGACCACCTCTATAAGTGGACATCAGTTATAAGCTGCGGCACCGTATGGGTTGAAGGATCTTTTTGTGATGCCGTTTGGAAGGATTTCATCCGCGGCATCGTGGGTGGGGGAGGAGGGAGGAGAGAGAAGAGGCGGTGGGGTGACAACGATGTTTAGTGGCAACTCCGACACCTTATCGGCGGTGGTGGTGGAGATGCAGCAGCGGAGATTGAAGACGGAGAAGGAGACTAGAAGGGAGATTTAACACTTTTTGATCTTTTTGTTTGTTAAGGGAATTTTTGATCTTAACACTGGTCACTTCTTTTAATTATTATTAAATACAAAGAAAAAAAAAACTTAATTTTTATATTCAAAATTCTATTTTACCCTTATATCAGTTTTGTTATATTTATAATGCAAAGAATATAATATGAATTATAAAAAAATTATTTATATTATTTACTTTTTTGTTCAAATTTATTTATTTTTGGGTGAAAAAGTACGAAAAGTGTCCAATGTTTTTGTCAATTTGTTATTTTTTTTATTAATTAAAAAATTCAATAACAAAAGAATTACATAAAAAAACTTAAATCTACTTTCTATTTTTTTCCCGTCAATTTTAAAACTCAGTGAAATAATGTTAGATATTTTTTGCCAAATGAATACTTTATACTTATATTAAGATTAAACAGTTTGGTGACCAAATGAGTAGTGAATTGTTGTTGAGTTAACACAAAAGAAAAAAACAAAAACAAATTGCCATAACTTTTTAAAAATCAATTTGAAAGGAAGAAGCTCATATTTTCAAAAAGAAGTGACAACCTTGAATAATTCATAATCAAGCTCTAAAATATAAAAAATTACAAACCCCAAATATTAATTTGTCTTAAAATCATTTAAGATCTACTAATTAAGCAATAAATATGAAATTAAAGAACCTAAATAGTTAGTTATGAATTTATGATGTATTTTCTATGCTAACCAAATAGAAAAATAAAACTAAAATCACCATCTAATATAAAAAGACGATTTGAATGCAAGATGTTATTCCCGAAGACACTAAAAAGATCTAGAAGGGGAAAAGTTGAATATATACTTTGAATTTTTTTTAGGGATTTAAGTTACCAAGTAATTAAACATGTTGATTTAACTTAAATTGCACAACGTAATATGTTTTGAAAATCTTTCAAAGATTAAATAAAATTCTCAGGTTTTGAATTTTGTGTAAATTGCAAAACTAGTCACAACATGAAATCGTCGAGTAACTAAACAATATAACTAGCTATGTAAAGAAAAAAAAGTAAAATTGAACACGGAATTTTTTAAATGGTTTAGAGTACAAAAGTCTCATAATTCTCTTTTCTACTCTATGAGTAGTGATGGTCTACTAAAGATGAGAGTTACAAATAACTAAGGTTCACTTTGAATCAGTACAATAAATGATTCTCTAAGAATCAATAAGTTACTAAGACTTGGTTATACAAAAGATCACTAAGATCTTTAGATACAAGGAAATGATAATTGTTTGTGTTGCTACTAAGTAGCTTTAAGGCACTTTTCAAATGACTTAGCAGCAGACTGATTTTTCTTTGACCGTAAAGTGGAGTTTTCGAATACTTGAACTTTTAGCGCTTTATTCTTTTTTAATCGTTGTTTTCAGTGTTGTAATAACAATCCTTTTTATAGACTCTAATTGAAATTTGCCCGTTTGATTGTTACCATTGCTCCAATTTGTTTAGGACGCTTGTTAAATTGTAATTCCTTTGACTTTGAATGGTTGTCTATTGGACCACAAGTTGTTGCTTTTGATTGTACTATGTTTGGTGCAATAACAGACATGTGTCCTTATCCTTGTACATATAGCTGTTGAATAAAGTTGTCGTCTCTTATCTTTATCGTTAACATGCTTGAAGATCAAGCATGAGGAGTGTGTGTTAAGGTTTATGATCCTTGTCATAGACCTGCCACTGACATGTTAGGATTCCACACTCTGCGATTTTTGATTAAACTGTCCTCGAATCGTAGAGTTGATCCTCTGATTGTTTAGTAACTCTACTCAATGATATTTGTCTTATGATTGTAATGACTTTGTGATATGGCTCTACTATTTAACACTTTAATTTATAGTCTTAGAGATACTATGTTTACTCTTTGATCTTATAGTGACTTTGACTTTTGCTCAATGAAATATCAATCATTGGACAATTTCAGCTATTACAAGTGAATGATCAAGCGCTTACCACTGCACCAAAAGCTATAATTATTAGTAAGGACACAATTTTATTTCCTTCGCACATGGCAGCGTAGAGCCCCACGCTAAGCGGCAGGCGGACATGAAGGGCTACACTTAGTGCCAACGGGTCGGGAAGTTAATCCTGGGCGATTACTCAACGAGTGCACAAAAGGATTGAGGTCCAACCCCAACCATCCCCCCCCCCCCCCCCAAATTGCTTCTGGGGCAGCTTGAATATATATCTTACTTAATATAGAATATATTGACTTAATTTGAGTCCCTACCATTGTGAACAACTTAAGCATATAAAATATGATTTGATAAAATATCATTGCTGATTTATTTTCTAAAGACTCATGATTTAAGTTTTAAACCCATGTGACTTCTTTTTATAAAATAACTTTCCAGCAATTAAAAATACCTTGCAATTAAAACTTTTACTAGAAAATCTTACATTGTTCCTAAGTGTTTCCTAGTGGACCTAGTCCAGTAGCAACACTATGAAGCTTGAAGCAATGATGGACCCCCATGAAATTAGTATAAGCATTGCACCATATATGATTCAATTATCCTTTAAGTCCAAAACCTACTTACGACAAAATATCTTTATGCAAAGTATATTATTTTCACGCAAAGTATATGTTATTTCCATACAAAGCATATTATCATCATTAAAATATTAAACACATAAATCAACAACAAGGATTACATATCTATACTCTACGATTTGGATCGACTTAACAAATTTGATTATGACTAAGTCCTTTTACATAGAAACTTTCATAAGGACTTTAAAAACTTTACTTGTTTTTACAAATATGCATTAATTATCAACATTAAATCAAATAAAGGGAACGCGTAAATGTAAGTACTAACCCAAGACACTGATTATCTTTTTTATTGATAGCCTGATCATCCTCTTGAATAAGCTATTAATCATTGCCTTGATACAACCGTGAGCCCCTCCTTAAATGGAGTCCTCCTTTTGCTCCTAAGCGTTTTTGACTAGGGAAAGAGAGAATTTCTATTATTGCCAGCAGGTATACCTAGTTGTGAACGATATTCAGATATAGCTTAATATATTTGTTTGTGATCCAAGTACGATGCATTTCCTTTACAAATATATTCAATTACTATGCCAAATATGTAAAGAAATAAACCATCTGCCCATCTATAAACATAGATGAGGATTCTCGTCTTGAGCATGAAACCTACTCTAAGTAGTCTTTCCTAGGCATCCCTTTGATCTTTTAAATGGAGAGTCATTAATAGAGTTAAGATTTTGTTGAGTTTCTTAACTCTTTTCCTTAGGATTAGTCAATCCATTTGAAATTCTAGTTGAACTAAAAGTAGAGAATTTAAAGGGTTATAAAATGATACATAGTGCGATACAGTAAAAAAAGGTATTATAGAAAGAAATAAATAGATACCTCAAATACTGATAAACTTATCAACATATTCGCTATCCATTATTTTCCTTGACGGTTGGCTATCAGGTTACTTTTTTGGTGGAGACCTATTGATTCTAACAACTGATTGCAGAGTTGATCATTCAGACCTTTTATATCTCAGTCTCTAACTCATGGTCGACTATTCAATTTGAAGAGAGGTTGCTTTAATCGTCAAATTCAATCAAGATTGCATGATTTTAGTTTGGTTTTATTGCGAGATAAACCCTAAATTTCAGAATTTACCCACTCTTAATTATGAACGATTAGTCGATTTTAGAGTTTTTATACATTGGCCAAATGAAATTTCTAACCTTAGCAAGTAGCACATGCAGCACAATTGTTTGAAATATTTATCATTTTATAATGACAAATTTAACAATAAATTAATTTGTACTACTAAATATACCATGCATAAGGCCTCAAACACATTAACTCAATTAAAACAGTGGACGGGGATACTTAGCAATCAATATATAATAATTGTATTCGAATTAACTTTGTTCTCATTGAACTCAATTAACATATCTTTATACTTTCAGCTCACATTGCGAGTGCTTTTTAACGCTCCATCTCGCCTTATCCTCTTGGCATGTGCAATGTTTAATCCTCTTAGGCTTTTCAAAGTTACCCACACGGTAAACTTTCCACCAATGACTCCCAAACCAGTTGGTTTTGGGGGACTAAATGTAAGGACACTCCTAAGGGTTTACTCGTTCAAGTAACAGAGGCCACAGAAATAAACTAGCCAACCTGCTTTTAACTATCGATTTTTTAACATATCAACATAATTTTAATTATTTTTTTTTAAAACTGATGGACGTTGAAGCAGAATACAACCCAATATATTTACTTATACCCATGACATGATTATGTATAATATATAAATTATATATCCCTTGCAAGCACCCCCATTCACGACCTACTCCAAATTTAACAAGTTTAATGCTTCGAATATGTTCATGATATTTGAATAGGGTCTCAAGTATCACAAAACTAATAATTAGACCACTCACAAATTTGCATTCTATATCCATCTCATGAAATTTATCTGTAAATAATCGAAGTTTTCATCATTGGCTAATAAGTGAAATTTCCTCTATAAATACATTGCTCAAGCTACAGCCCTAAATGCCACACAATGTTTGCAACAACTAATGCAAGACGCAACAACACGACTATATGCCTTAACTAAAATGCAACTATACTACTAACTAAATGAAACTAATGCAATGCAACACATGCATAAAGCAAGGACAACACCCCCAAACTTAATATAAGCAATGTTCCCATGCAGTAAATAGAGAGAGTTAAGAACAGAGGACTCCCCTAGTAGTTTGGTCAAGCGTCATCATCGCTCTCCTCATCAAGAGAATCAACAGGATACCCTAAAATGTTTGGAGGATCTGGAAATTGGACTAGTCCGGAGCTGGAACTTGCACCACCACTGAAATGTTTCTCGGACAACATGATGGCAAAATGCATGTTGAACTGTAACATAACATCCACACATTGTGTCATAACATCCATTTGTCTGTTCTGCCTTCTGGTCTGTCGGTCCACTTTGCGCTCGATTCTGTCAATTATAAGCTGCAAGGACTCTAAAGAAGGTGGTTGTTCCTGTGGTTGTGGTTCTTCAATTGGAGCATCAGGTACCCCTATAGAGCCCAAGCCTCTCGGATGGGAAACTACACCATCTCATACCTAATATCGCTCAATATTACTATGGTCAATGGCATCCATAGGCAGTTGAAGTGCTTCATCAACTCCTCACTGGACCCTAGCGAACCGACATAAGCCAGTAAGTAAAGCTGGGAAAGGTAAACTACCTATTGTCCGCCCGGTAAGGAACTTGGTTATAAACTCCTGAATTACCGACCCCACATCAATTTTCTTGTTGAGTACTAAAGCATATAACAATACGGCCCTGTCAACAGTCACTTCGATTTGAAGAGTAGTTGGCATCAAGTTAGAGTAGAGAAAGCTAAACCACGCCTTCCCATACTTACTTTGAGTTGTCTGAGGGAAGGTGGCATGCTTATTGGTACCGCTCTTCCTTGTCCAAGTAGTCCCGGGTTGGCAAATTTTGGCGCACCGCCAAATCCAAATCGTACTTTTCAATCCCATGACTCAAATATTCATCGGCCTTGTCTGCAAAATTTAGCAAATAAAAGTAGGCATTTATCGTGTGACACAAAAAAAAGACTGGCTAACCGCGGACTTGAACAACTAAGTTAGTGGCATGTATTGGCATTTGCATAAAACTCCTTCATCATTGGTATAACGGCTGGCCCTAGTTGCTCTGTGAAGTTAAACCAATTACGCTCTACAATCTGTAAAGCCATCTCACCATCCCACCCAGCATCCGGCTTTAAACCCCTCTCCAGGACAAATTTTTTCCCTACTAGCACCATTTGATATCTTGTCCCTGCTTCTTCACTCATAAATCTAGTTTCATCACAAGTCAATCATGAAGAATGCGAACTAGAACCCCTTCTTCGTTTTGACGTCATGTCGGATGTAACCCACAAATAACTGTTTTATTACGCAAATTACCCACAAGATGTGTAGAAAGTATCGCCTAGGCTTTTTGTCAAATAGTTGGTGGACGAAAATATATTCCCCTAAACTTAAGAATTGTTCACTCTATGCACCCCAGTCAAGCACCACACTACCCAATTTATATATGATTCCAATAGGTACACATACAAGCAGTCAAAAGAGTAAACTTCACACAACAAAGGAATAACCTATATATAATCTAAAAATCCCAATTCACATTTAACCCAAAGTTTGCCTTATAGATTGACCCCACAAATCCCTTTCCCGTGCATAAAAAATCGTAAATTGCTAGCGGATTGCACTTACATAGATTGTAGGAAGACTATCAATCAACACCTTATAGAATAGAGCTCAACCCGGTGATGGAAAATTATAAATAATGTCGCCTCCATCCATGTCCGAGTGGATGGGGGAGCCAATTAGTGATGGGTGTTCTGTTAGTGGTGTATGAAAGGTTAGATTAATGGAGTGAAGAGGTGTGGGTTGATTCTTAGCGGTTGGTTATACAAATTGGGAGGAGAAAAGGTGTGGGCGTTTGGATTTAGAAGAAGATGAAGGGAGGATGTTGCTAGAATGGGAGTCGTGGGTTTTGTCGGGGAAGTTTAATAGAGCACAGTGATAGTCGGGCGGCCGCTCTGGTATATGGGGTGATCGCTACCTCGACAAATTATTTTTTGTAATCTGGGGAAGTGGGGCAGCCTCGCTATCAAATGGGGCGCCCGCACTACTTTGGCAAGAAAAAAATTCATAATCTAGGAAAATGGGGTGGCCTCGCTAGCAAATGGGCGGCCTCACTATAATGATAGTGCTTTTTTCGGCTTGATTCTCCTCAGCTATTGTCCGTAACTATGTTCGCTAACTTGTAGCAGCATAAATACATAATTAAATCCCATTGATTGTAAATAGAGCTACTAACAAAAAAAATAAAATAAAATAAAAGTATTCCTAAAAATTTCAAAACAATTATAAATACTGAATAAAGATAAATAATACGATTGGGCTGCCTCCCAATTAGCGCTTGTTTTAGAGTTTTCAGTCTAACTACTTCCTATCTTAGTTAATCATGGCGAGGCTGACTGAGGATTTATGGCGATCAATACCACTTCCCCAATAATGTTTAATTCTTTGGCCGTTGACTTTGAATATAACATCGGACTTGTTATCTTCTAACTCGATGGCTCCATGTGGGAACACTGATCTAATAATAAATGGGTTTGACCATCTGGATTTAAGCATCCTAGGGAAAAGCTTCAACTAGGAATTGAATAGCAACACAGCTTGACCAGGTTCAAATTTTCGATCCATAATATTCTTGTCATGCCACCTCTTTACTGGCCCCTTATAAACCTTGGCATTTTCATAAGCTTGAAGACGAAACTCGTCCATTTCATTAAGTTGCAAGAGGCGCTTTTCTCCCGCTACGTCTAAGTCAACATTGAGTTTTCGGATAGCCCAAAATGCATTATGCTCTAATTCCACTGACAAATGACACGTTTTTCCAAAGACTAACCGATACGGCGACATCCCAATTGGAGTTTTATAGGCTGTTTTATATGCCCATAGAGTATCGTCAAGTTTCAATGACCAATCCTTCCTATTGGGATTCACTACCTTCTCTAAAATCCTTTTCACCTCTCTATTTGAAATCTTAACTTGACCACTTGTTTGAGGGTGGTTAGCTATGGCTATATTGTACGTAACTCCATATTTAACGAGCAAGGCCTCAAAGAGTTTATTATAGAAGTGTGAGCCTTCATCAATAATTATTGCACACGGGGTTCCAAATCTTGTGAAGATGTTCTGCCGAAGAAATTTTATCACCACTTTTGCATCGTTAGTGGGCAAAGCAACAGCTTCTACCCACTTTAAGACATAGCCAACAGCGACTAGAATATAAGAGTTATTGAAGGAGGATGAAAAATGGCCCATAAAGTCAATACCCCATACATCAAAAAGTTCGACTTCCAAAATAGAATTGAGGAACATCTCTTGCCTTTTAGAGATATTGCCAGTTCTTTGGCATATGTCGCAACGTGAGGCAAAGGAATGGGCATCCTTGAAAAGAGTAGGCCAATAGAATCCTGATTGCAATACTTTTGCGGATGTCCTCTCTCTACTGTAGTGCCCTCCATACAACGAATCATGGCAATGCTGTAGAATACTGTCTATCTCCTCTTGGGGTACACACTACTGTCTAACCATTTGATCTGCACATTGCTTGAATAAGAAGGGCTCATCCCACATGTAAAATTTCATATTATGTAAAAATCTTTTCCCTTACAAGTACGACAAATCAGGAGGAAGCACTTTACCCACAATATAATTAACGAAATTTGTATACCATGGTGCTACTGTACTAATAACGAGTAATTGCTCGTCTGGAAAAAACTCATTTATTAATAGCTCATCACTTTTCGTGTGATCTTGATTTTCTGACCTTGAGAGGTGGTCAACCACTTGATTCTCCGTTCTTTTCCTATCCTGAATTTCCAAGTCGAATTCTTAAAGTAATAAAATTCATCTAATTAACCGTGGCTTCGCATCCTTTTTGGAAATTAAGTACTTAATCGCTACATGATATGTGAAAACCACAACCTTGGTCCCAACTAAGTATGATCGAAACTTATCAAATGCATACACAACCGCTATAAGCTCTTTCTCAGTAGTTGTGTAATTCAGTTGTGCCTCCGTTAATGTCTTGTTAGCATAGTAGATAGCATGATAAAACTTATCTTTGCGTTGGCCTAAGACCGCGCCAACTGCAAAGTCGCTAGCATCACACATCAATTCGAATGGTGACGACCAATCTGGGGCAACAATGATAGGAGCTGTGATCAATTTCTTTTTTAAAACTTCAAAAGCTTCTATGCATTCTTTGTCAAAATTGAAATATGCATCCGTTTCCAAAAGATATCATAAAGGCTTAGTGATTTTTGAGAAATCTTTGAAGAACATTCTATAAAAGCCCGCATGACTGAGAAAGCTTTGAATCCCCTTAATAGACCTCGACGGTGGAAGATTTTCAATTGTTTTTATCTTCGCCTTATCTACTTCAAGTCCTTTGGCGAAAACCCTATGTCCTAAAATAATACCTTCTTGGACCATGAAATGACACTTCTCCCAATTCAACATTAAATTCGTTTCCATGCATAGCTTAAGCACAAGAATCAGGTTCTCCAAACATAAGTCGAAAGAATTCCCAAATACTGAGAAATCATCCATAAATATCTCTAGATTGTGTTTGACCATATCAGATAAAATTGCCATCATACACCTTTGAAAAGTAGCCAGTGCATTACATAATCCAAAAGTCATTCTTCTAAAAGCAAACGTACCATAGGGATAAGTAAATGTCATATTTTCTTGGTCTTCGGGTGCAATTGCTATCTGATTATATCCTGAATACCCATCCAAGAGACAGTAGAATTTATGACTTGCCAAACGGTCTAACATCTGGTCAATAAAGGGTAGAGGGAAGTGATCCTTTCGTGTAGCTTTGTTGAGTTTCCTATAATCCATGTATACCCGTTAACCCGTAATTACCCTTGTTAGAATTAGCTTGTTGTTGTCATTAGTCACCACTGTCATTCCACCCTTCTTAGGAATGCACTGCACTAGGCTTACCCATGCGCTATCGAAAATCGGATAGATTATACCTGCATCTAGCCACTTGATAATCTCTTTCTTCATGACTTCTTTCATTATTAGGTTCAGCCTTCGCTACTGCTCTATTGTTGGCATAGCTTCATCCTCCAAAAAGATTTTGTGCATACAGATAGACGGACTAATCCCTTTTATGTCTGCTAAAATCCAACCAATAGCCGATTTGTACTCTTTAAGAACCCACAATAGTTTTTCTTCCTAGCTTTCATTCAACGAAGTAGAGATTATTACTGGTAAAGTAGAAGAACTCCCTAAATAAGCATACCTCAAATGACTCGATAGTGGTTTTAACTCCAATGTGGGTGGTTCCTCCAATGAAGACTTAACTCGAGCAGATGGTTTATCCAAATAATCCAATGTCTCAACTGGTGGTCTGAATTTATCTACCCTTGGCATAGTATTCAATAGTTGTACCAACTCGAACAATGTTGGATCATCTGAATTAGCGTCCATGATCAAAGATGTATCAAGAGGATCTGCATTGAGTGTTGCCACGAATTCACCCTTAACTACATCTTCTACTATATCCACACTAAAACACTCCTCCATCTCTTAAGGAAACTTCATTGCCTTAAACACGTTAAAAGTTACCTCTTGATCTTGGACTCGCATGGTCAACTCGCCTTTTTGCACATTAATCAGTGTTCTTCCAGTTGCCAAGAATGGTCACCCAAGAATGATCAGTATATCACGATCCTCCTCAAAATCTAAGACGATGAAGTCCGCTGAGAATATAAATTTATCTACCTTTACCAAGACGTACTCCACAATTCCCCTTGGATAAGTAATAGATCGAGTTGTCAGCTACAACGTCACACTAATGGGAACTGCTTCCTTTAACCCAAGTTGTTGATAGACCGATAGAGGCATCAGATTGACACTTGCACCCAAATCATAAAGACACCAACTGAAAAACTGAGTCCCAATTATGCATGAAATAGTGAAGCTACCTGGATCCTTAAGTTTTGGAGGCAACTTCTTCTGTAAGATTGCACTACACTCTTCGGTAAGGGCCACGGTTTTAAATTCTCTAAGTCTCCTTTTTCTTGAGAGGATATCCTTCATGAACTTCACGTAACTTGGAATTTGTTCCAATGCGTCTACAAAAGGGATGTTGATTTGGAGTTTCTTAAATACTTCCAAGAACTTGGAGAACTGTTTATCCAATTTCTGTTTTTAAAGACATTGTGGAAAAGGCACTGGTGGATAAGTTGAAGTCTGCTTTCCTTCTTTTGATTTCATTGTTGGCTCATTGTCGATTTTCTTGGCCATGTCTGAATTGCTAAGCTCTTCGTTAGATTCCTTTTCATTTGACGTTTCTCCATTTAAAGCTTTTAATTCCTTCCCACTTCTAAGTGTTACTACTTTCCAATACTCATTATGATCTCCTATAGGGTTCACTCCAATGTCACTCGGTAGAGCCCCTTATGGTTGGTTATTGATCACATTGGCCATTTGCCCAATCTGATTCTCTAAGTTTCGAATTGCAACTGCTTGATTTTTTACGTTTACATCCATCTGATTCATCATCTTATCTTGAGCTTGCATTCTCACTTCAGTTCCTGTCATATATTTGGCCAACATCTCTTCCAAATTTGTTTGCTTTTCTGGCTGAGGAAAAGGTTGTTATTGTTGATGAGCCTGGAATCCAAGTGGGTAAGGTTGGCGTGGAGCTTGAGGCTGAGTTGGGTTGTCTCTCCAAGAGAAGTTGGGGTGGTTCCTCCACCCGGGATTGTAGTTATTGGGGTTACTGACGTTTTGTTGCCAATTATAATTCCCCACATACTGCACTGACTCGAAACTTATAGCACACTGCTCAGTCGGATGTTCACCAGCACATAATTCACAAATCACTGATACATTATGAATATTGGGCACTCCCATAACATCAAACCTCTTCACCAAGGTAGACATTTGTGCAGCCAATACAGTTATCGAGTCTACTTCAATTCTTCCAGCTGCTGCGGTAGGCCATTGGTAGTTATTCGCCACCATGGTTTCTAACAACGTGTAAACTTCATCATAATTCTTTGACATAAGAGCACCCCATGCAGTCGCATCAATACTTGTTCGAGTGGCATTGAATAACCCATTATAGAACGTCTAAACTAACAACTAATGTGGTATCCCGTGATGAGGACATTTGCGCATTAAGTCTTTAAATCTCTCTTATGCTTCATATAGTGACTCTGAGTCATGTTGAACAAAGCTAGTAATGTCATTCCACATCTTGGCTATTTTAGCTGGTGGAAAGAACTTGGCAAGGAACTTTTGCGCCAAATCATTCCACATCGTTATTGAACCAGGGGCAAAGAGTGAAGCTAAGCCCTTGCCTTATCATGAAGTGTAAACGGAAACAGCTTCAGTATGATTGCATCATCACTGACTCCATGAAACTTGAACGTATCACAAATCTCTAAAAAGCTCACTAAGTGCTCACTCAGATCATCATTCGGTAATCCCCCAAACTGAACCGAATTTTGAAACATCTGGATTGTTCCTGACTTAATTTAAAATTTTGTAGCAGTGATTGCAAGCCTTTGAATACTTGACTGTATCTCAGTGACCTGAGGCATTGTAAAGTTTCTCAATGATTTATGTTCCTCGCCTGCTATTTTCTCTTGATTTTGTAGCGTTTCTTGAATGAAGTGTCGAATTCGATGGAACCTTCGTTCAATATCGTCTTCGTAAGGTACGGTTACCTGGCCCTTCGAACATGTTTGCATACAAAATCACGAGTACTTGAAACAGAAAGTAAATAAACAAAAAATGAGAAAAAGTTTAATTTAAGATCAATTTAAAAAAAAAACTTATATTGACAAAATATCAAAAATAATCCCCGGCAAAGGCGTCAAAAACTTGTTGCCAAGTTTTCACCATAGGTTTAACACCCAAGTATACATAGTCAAACTGTAGTAAATTTGACAAGAAGAGTATCGTCCCACAAAGATTATAATCGATAATCGTCAATAATTAACTTTCCAAATAAACCAATCTTAATTAAACTAACACTTTAAGATTGATTATGATCTATTAAAAATAAATTAAAATTAACTAAGACTAATTATCAAAGATCAAATAGTATGTTTAAAGAATTAAGACTACAACTTCCACCAATGCTTCATTTAAATATTATTACTTCTCGTTACTTCATATTAAATACACTAGATTGTTAATTAAAAATTCTTTATAATATTTATATGCACCTCTCGATGACACATAAACAATTCCACTCAATTCTACCAATTAAGTAATAGATTTGCATGGAGCTTCCCAATTAAATAAAATACTATATATCTATGTGAATTATATTTAAAAAGATTTTTAAGTGCAGATTCTCTTTGCAATTACATATGGCAAATAGGCATATCTCTATCCTACTCATACATCATAACTCCCATCGACGCAGAAATTACAATCATATGCTATCATACCAAGGTATAAATCTATACTCCGTTCATCAAGTTCATATAGATTACCACGCTAACTACTAGTCAGGTAATTAAAAATATGGACAAATATGATAGACAATCCAAATATATTAACATAAAGAAACAATCTGGGTCCTCTAACACCGAATATGGTGCTCATGATCCAACATCCACCATATCTACCTACCTTTTACTGCAGAATTAAATACAAATAAATATGCTAAATAATATTATATAGTCACTTGTACATCCCAGGTCTGTACAACCTTTACTGATACATTCTAATCCTTAATACAAAAGTTATTGTTATTCATAGCATTTAATATATTAATATAAAGATTAACCTACGCCTTAGTTACTCGGCAACCTTACCTTTACCCTTATCCTTAATAGCATCCCCGGCTTGATCAGTCTTCACTGAAACATGGAATATAAAGCAAGAGTGAGCAACAAATTGCTCAGCAAGTATAAGGCAAGCAGTGACTAATAATCATGGATCAATAAGTGTATCATTTCCAAATCTCAAGTAATTGAATGATAATTTATAACATAGACAAAATAATGCAAAGTTAATTAATTTCAACATGTATCAGAGTTTAGATATTTTTATCGCTGAGTGGTCACTATGGACCATGAACTCTTGGAAGGATTATTAGTGGCTCACTGAAAAACCGTCGGGTAACAATAGGTACATGAGGTTATCAGCCTCGTCGTATCTTACATTATGCATAACGTTTAGACATTGCGCGTATGTCAGTTTTTTGACATAGATAATACCCCTCATATAAAGGTTGTTCATATCAGCATTAACGTATGAGTCTGCACCAAGGTAATTGGTTTGGATGACTTTTTAAAATAGGATTCGTTCATCATTTGTCCAGTCGATTCAAATGGCATAGACGTATTTCTTAAAATAGCACATGGGCCATGGAAACATTCAACGTCAATAGTTTAATGTCAAAATAAACTTTTAGAAACGTATGAATGCAAACAACTATGTTCAAGTTCAATACGAGATATTTTCTTCAATAATTACGGCATTTAAAACACTTGTACAAAATAATAAAGGTACAAGGTAAAGAAACTTGCAACAGATTAAGGAACTTACTAAGAAAATAACGTATACAAGTTAAGGGAACTTACACAAAATAAAATTGTACAAGTTGATGGAACTTGCCTGTTTTCATCATCTTTAATTAGCTCTACGATATTGTCCTTTGGAGAATCTATATCAATTCAACACCCTAATTAATTACTATAGAACTTAACATGCTATTTTAACTAGACTCGCACATTTGTGTCAATTTTCATCATATAATTCAAATTCTGCAAATAAAATAAATTTTCTTATTATATTATTTTCTTACTCTTTATTCATTGTATTATTTATTTTATTTTATTTTCATAACCAATTTTTACAAATAAAATAATATTTGTTATTATTTTATGTATTATAATTTATCTTCACAATCTACAAATAAAATGATCTTTATTATTATTTTATTTATTTATGATTTATTTATTTTAATTCACTCTCATAGTCTAAATCCACAAATAAAATAATCTTTATTTTATTATTATTTTATTTGTTAAGGCTTTATCTATTCATTTACTTTAATTTATTTTCACAAATAAATAATCTTCATTATTATTTTATTTGTTTATGTCTTATTCATTTATTTTAATTTTATCCTTTATTTAACTTAATCATTATATTTTTTTTATCAATATAACATAATCATAAAAATAACCATAATACTCTTAATTAGTCTTATTTATTAATTTTGATCACATACTTGTCAGTAAAATTATATTACATAATTTTTTGATTTATCTTTAATTATTTTCTTTAATTTTCTTAACTCAAATTTATTTATTAAAATATAATGAAGTACCTTATTATTTTTGTTCCTTCTGAAAATTCTTTGTTAACATTATTTCAAGCATAAAATAGTTCTCTTAATTTTTCAATGTCATTTACTATTTTTAAAAGGGTCGTTTATGCATAAAAATTGTAATATTTTTCATAATTTGAGATTTTATCCAATTATTCTAAAATTTACATGGTAGTTATTACATATTAGTGTGTACTCCTAGTAAACAATTTAGCTCCATCAAAGTTACACAACTTCAAAATTTTTAGTTTCAACCTAAATATTTGATGGGTCATATCTCACTCATCCGAAGTTGGATTGAGCTCATTTTTTAGAAGAGTTTCATCATAACATATATTTTCAGAATCTAGAAGGCGGGATTTAATCTCACTAGTTAGGTCCCCAAAAATAGCCTAGGTCACGGGGTTTGACAGTTTTTTGAACATTTTAGACTGTTTTGGTAGAAAAATCACCATAAATGAAAATTTTAATCTTTTTCGTTCATTCCACTTGGGATGGTTTGAAAACTCATAGATTTATCACCCAAAGCTTTTGGATCACAAAAATAATAAAATCACATCTATATGTTGTACACTTGGGTAGCTAACGTTGATCTGAGGATTCTTGAATGAATGTGAATGATTAAAGGGAGGTGAACTCGTAGCTGCTCAAGAGTTGATTGTCTACAAAGGTATAATATTATATTCTTCCTCAATTAATAAGTATCGCATAAGAAAAATCATAAAATTTAGTTTTAAAATTTTTTTTAAATATAATTTTTGCCTACTTCTGATGCGTTACGTCAATTTGATTGTATGTATATATTATTTTTGCAAACCAACACCTACTTGGTTAGTTCTCTTAAGAGCTCATACTAGCCTTACTTTAGGTCTCGCATAGATAGGATATACATTAAAATCACACATAGCAGCAACATATCCATAATAATAATAATTATAGCAAATAATATGATGCATGTTTTTGTGTGTTTGGTTTCCTTCTCTTGAAGGACACATGTAGGGCAAAAAAACTTCTTACCTTTCTTCTAGGCTGAAACTCTTTCTACTTCAAAATTGTTCTACAATTTTGAGATTTCATAAGGTAGAAGCTAACTCTACAATCCTTATTAGGTTGGTTCGTAGAGTGAGTATACACAAACTCTATGATCCTTCAATACTTTAATGTAGTTTTGGTTTTACTCTAAAATATCTTAAATCCTTGACCAGTATGTGACTGATTGTTCTAAAGGATAACAATCTGATTAGTAGAAATCGTATAGTTTTGAATAGTAGGCTCAACTACCTGTATAGATTTCACAAACAAAATATTTCTATGGGAAGTAAAAGCATTATTATTATTAGTCGTTAAACTTTTGCCCACACTATGATATGAGAAAAAGTTCTTAAATCCCAAATCTAATTTGTCAGAACTACTTTTTTGACTAGTGATCAAGAAGTTCATTGAAGAAGAAAATTTGTTCCAAGTAAAAATTATCTTTTTAACTCCCCAATCTTGGAGACCAGAATTTCAATGGTGATTCTTAAGCTTTCATTCTCAGACTCAAATTTGAAGAGAGAAGAAGCAGTTTCTTGAATTGTTTTCAATTCAAGTTATGCTTTTTCTTTCTCTTTTCTTGAAGTAAAGAATTATCCCTAAATAATACCCTAAAAAACTTTATGTATTTATGCAACTCAGATGTAATGTCATATAAAATAGTTCTTAAATCAGGGCTACACCTTTATCTTGCTTTCTTATCTCTATTGTTATTTTCTGCTACTTGGTTTTACTCTAGCTCATAAGTTAGCAAGTTTATAAAGAATTTTTTGTATGCTTTCTTATACTTTTTAGCATACTCCTTATTCTTATCTTTCTTAAACTCCTCACTCAGTGGCTTAGTGCACTCAGCAATATAGTGACCAAGCTTCTTGTAGTTGTAGCATAGGTCTTTGGAAGAATCTGTTAGTGTTTGCATGATAAATTTGATGATGACATTATTATTTAATTTGATGATGATTGATTAATGTATATTTGAAAAAATAGCTTTTGTAAAGTCCTTACTTGATTCGTATTGTACAAGGACTTAGTTTAGAAAAGATCAAACTTGTTAGGTTAATCTTCTAAGAAAAACTACTGTATAGAGTATAAGACTCAAAAAGATCGTATAGCAATAGTACATCGTATTGAAAGAAGACCAGATTATGGAGCCAAGCTGAATCATATTGCAAGTTCAAATCGTATTGCAACATCATGATCATACTACAAACCCAGTTTCCATAGTAATGTCAAGATCGTATAGAAAGATTCAGTTCGTATTGTGAAGACATTATTGTATAAAAGAAGGAAGATTGTATAAGAACATTAATCGTATTGAAGCTCTGATCATACTACAAAATCTCTATTATACGATCAATTCATTTTGCAGAGTGAAAACTGTCAGACTACTGACAATGGACATGCCACAGATTGAAAAGCCCGATGCAATTTTTCCAAGTCAAAATTAAAATCTATAAATCAAAGTTGTTTGTGTCTACTGGCTAGTTTGACGTTTAAAAATCAGTAAAATAATTACTATATTTGGAAGTATGATAAGCTGACACGGCAGAAAGTTGTCTTGCCTAACACCAAAATGCCCATAGCAAAGATCTCAAGAATTAAAGCATTTAATGAGCAACGATTATATTACAACGGGAAGATTTCAAGAAATCTATATAAAGAATAGCAGAATAACAAAAGAAGGGACATTGATCAAAAAGTTAAAATTCTACAAAAACATTGAAGGCTACTCTACGAAAGTTTAACAAATCATTCAAGTTGCTAAGTACTTAAGAAAAAGATCGTATTGCAAACTTAGCAGCAACTCACAACAAACAATCACTTGTATCGTGTTGTCTTAGTGACATTTTTCCAAGTCTTAGTGACTTGAAGAGATCTAAGTGATCTAGACTAAGTGTCCTTGTATACCAAGACTTAGTGACTCGAAGGAACCTTAGTGGTTTAGTTGTAGCTGATCTTTGTGTTGGTTTATATCCTTTGTGATTTTAATGATGACAATATGCTTGTGTTTGTAGGATATATAATAAACTATATTATGTCTTGGGCTGACTTAATAATGAAAGTTATATAATGTGTTTGGTTCATGATGGCCCAATTTAAAGATAAGTTCAATTGTTATAATCTGTAGGATTACTTGATGTATTTCTAGTTCAAGAGTTATGCATATCATATCAACTATTCTTGCTGAAAATTCTTCATCTAAATATATTTTGTCAAATCAGTATTAATTGAGTTTATTAAGGCATATGTTTAGCTGAGCTATCTATTCTAATTTGAATTAGAGTCTATTAAGGTGACTGATCTGTTATCAAAGTTGTTTAGAATATGGACTCTAACAACCTTATCATGTATATCCTATTGATTCATTTAATTTAACTGATCTATAATCAGATCATTGAATTGCTATTTTGGAAAAATATTATAGCCGTTAAAAAGATTGCTGAAATTCCTATCTCTTATTGAGCTTTTCATGTTAACTGTTTATTATAGTCGTTGCTATTTTGTTCTATATATATACTCATCATGTTTGGCAATAGTTGTAGAACTCTTGAAGCTACAATCCATTTTATTGAGTACATCAAAGAGGTTTCTAAAGTTTGGTTCCAGCTATTGATTGTATTAGTCCTTAATTCTTTTGAAGTGGAAAATCATTGTTCTTTCTAAAACCTATGTAATTTGAATACAAGCTTAGTCTGGCTTGAGTATTCTAGTTGTAGTTAGTTTGTACAAAGGAAGCCTCAACGTCTTAGTGGTGAAAAAAGTTGCAGAGGTGCAAGGGGATAGTGTTGTCCAAGTCAGAGTCAAGCTTCTTTGTACAAGAAATTTTTCTTGTAATCAATTGAGTATTAATTTTAATAAAAAGAGTCTCCAATACCAATTGGTATTGGACGTGGATTGTGCCACTAGATTAGAGGATAGAGGCTGAACTATGTAAAAATCTTAATGTAATTTTTATTCTGTCATCTTTTTTATTCTGCATAGTTTGATTCCTCACTTGAAGATACACTAATCCAGACACATAAGCAAACAGGGTATTCCGTCTGATAGTAACTGAAGAAGAACTTAAACTAAAGCAGACAGACATATCTGTCTGTTTTAAACCTGTAGCAAAAAATTTAAAAAGTTGTCATTGAGAATATATACACCTATTCACCCTCTTTAGGTGTGCACATATACATAATTACATTTGGTATCAGAGCTAGGCTTTACTAATATTGGTCTTTACAGATCGTAGGGCAAGATCCTAAAGCACACCTCAATTTTCAAGAAGGACAATCCACTAACAGGTCGCCTTTGTTGTTCGAGAGCAAGAACTTCAACTTCTGAAAATTCAGAATGAAGATTTATCTTAACAGGGACCCGTGGGATGGGTAATTGAAAATGGACCCGTTATCCCGAGGCATGATGATGGCAGGCCCAAGACTCTCACGGAAATGGATGCAAATGAATTGTATATGGTATCCTATGACTCTAAAACCATGAATACGCTGTTGAGTGGTATGGTTCAAGCAGAAATCGACAAGGTCTCTACAAAAGAAATTTGGGATACAATCATCATGAGCCATGAGGGAACTACTAAGGTGAAGGAAGTCAAGCTAAGCATGTTGATGCAAGAATATAAGCTTTTCAAGTTAGAAAAGAATAAAACAATCAAAGAAGCTCAAGCAAGGTTCCTCACTCTAATGAACTCGCTAAGTATGCTCGGTCAAAAAATTGATCAGAGGGAAATAAATAGAAAGCTTCTTAGATTCATGCCTAAACGGTTCACACCAAAGGTTACAACTCTTCAAGACTCAACAACAATTAGTATCATGGAAACTCTCACTTTATTTGGAGAGCTTGAAGAATTTGAAAATCAAATAAAAAGGTATGATAAAGAAGATGAGGCACCCAAGAAGAAGACTTTAGCTTTACCAGTTGAAAGTTACATGGAAGGTGATGATGAAGATTCTGATGAAGAAATAATGATAATGACTTGAAAATTAAGAGAGCTAATTAGAAAGAAGAACAAATCGAAGTTCGAAGGAAAAACTTTCAACAAGAAAGATTTCAAACAAAAACTACAAGAGAAAACTTGTTTTGAATGTGGAAGGTCTGGTCACTTGAAGAGAGACTGTTTTCAACTCAAAAAGAAGAACCAAGAAAATAACTCAAAAGGGAAAGCATTAATGACATTGAGTGAGGATGAGTCCGATCATGAAGCTGAGCAAGATGATGAAACTGCCCAACTATATTTCACTGGATTAAACTACCAAGAATCATCCGAGGCAAACTTTAAACTTGGAGAAATTACTATTTCTGATTATCTTGTTTTAAAAAATGAAAATATTCATATTAAGGAGAAAAATGTTCACTTAAAAAATTGAATAAATAATCTAATGAAAGAAGTAGAAACATTGATTGAGGAAAAACAAGAAATAGTTAAAGATTGCACATCAAGTGAAGTGTACAAGCTAAATGCAAATATTGATTATTTAGATAACTATAATAAAATTTTATATAATCGTGCAAACAAATTAAATGAAGAAAACAATGTTCTTAAAAAGGAAAATAATAATTTAAATGTAAGTTTAAAAATGAGAGAAATAGGTATTGATGCATTTAATGATGAAAATAGTAAACATGCAAAATAACAATGAGGAAGAATTAATCTCATTAAAAAGGGATCTTGCAAAATTTGTTTAAGGAGAAGAAAATTTAAATATAATGTGGGTGCTCAAAGGTCAAGCCTAGATAAAGAAGAAATTGGGTACAATCCTATTAAAAACATAAAAAGCACTACTAATAATATTTTAGTAATAAATAATAAACCAAGGAACAAGCCACTTTATTGCTCACCTTTTGTTACTTGCAAAAATTATGGTTTAAAATGACATTTTGATTCAAACTGCAATAAAATAAAAATAAAACAAATTTGGGTAAATAAAAGTGAATTAATTACTACTAACAAACCCGGACCCAAACAAATTTGGGTACCAAAACGATGAGCTACTTCTTTATTTTGTAAGTATGCTTAAAAGCTAAAGTGTCATCAAATAAATGGGTGTTAGACACATGACAGGTGATAGAACTAAATTCACCTCACTTGTTGCAAAAAAAAGGTGGGACGGTTATTTTTTGAGATGATTCCACATGCCAAATTATTTGTAAATGTAAAGTTGAAAATGATAAGGTTTCCATTGATAATATCCAACATGTTGAAGGGTTAAAATATAATTTAATTAGTATAGTTCAGCTAATGGATAATGGACATAAGGTAATTTTTGAAAAAGATAAATGTGCTATTATTCATGCTTCTTATAATGTTCCTCTTGTAGCTAACAGGGAAGGTAATATTTATACAATTAATTTTAAAAATCAAAATGATAATATTTGTTTAGCTACTGTTCAAGACCAATCTATTTTATGGCACAGAAGGCTAGGACATGTACACATGGAGCTGATTAACAAGTTAGTTGCGAAGGACCTTGTCAAAGGTCTACCAAAGCTGAAATATGAAAAGACATGTATCTGCAATGCATGTTAGTTAGGTAAACAAATAAGAAATTCTTTAATAAGCAAGAACCAAGTATCCACATCTTTACCTCTTTAATTATTGCATCTTGATTTATTTGGACCCGAGAGATATGTTAGCTTAGGAAATAATTATTACTCTTTTGTTATTGTTGATGATTATTCAAGGTTTACATGGGTTTTATTTTTGAAAACTAAAGATCAAGATTTTGCAGAATTTGAAAAACTCATAAAGAATATTGAAACAAAGCTCAACCTCAAGCTAATCGATATAAGGAGTGACCATGGTGGTGAGTTTGGAAAAGATTTTATTCCATATTGCAATGAAAAAGGTGTTACACATGAGTTCTCAGCACCAAAAACGTCACAACAAAATGGAGTGGTGGAACGTAAAAACCGTACTTTCCAATAAACAACAAGAACTCTATTTCAAGAAAGTAAACTGCCTAAAAATTTCTGGACGAATGCTGTAAGTATTGCATGTTACATTTTAAATAGAGTATTAATTAGAACCATTTTATTGAAAACACCATATGAATTATTAATTAAGAGAATTCTCAATATTAGTTATTTCATAGTGTTTTATGCTAAATGTTTTGTTTTAAATACTCATGATAATCTTGGTAAATTTGATGTTAAATCAACTAAAGCTATTTTTCTTGGATATTCAGTATATAGTAAGGCATATAGGGTTTATAATCTTGATAAATTAAAAGTTGAAGAATCTGCGCATGTAATCTTTAATGAATTTAATCATGATAATATGTCAAAAGAAGAAAAAGAGAATTTTGCAGTAAAAGACAATATGAATCATGGAAATCAGACAGCTCAATCTAGATAGCCTAATCCGTATGCATCAGAAGGAAAAACAGATGAACTTAAAAAACAGACAGATGAAAACAGTCTGCTTTAGAAGAAAATCTAGATATGCAGACTCCTAAATCCAGACAATTTAACCCGTCTACTTTAAAAGATAAATCACATGAACATTCAGAGGCAGAAACTAACATACTAGAATCTAAACCATAAGAGCAAATAACCACTGCCAGACTTCCTAGATCATCCAGAACTGTGAGAAATCATCCTCCAAATCTGATCATAGGTGATCCCAACACTTGGATGAACACAAGAAGAAAAGCAAGAAATTATTGTGCATTCTCTACTTTTCTTTCATAAGTTGAACCTAAAAATGCCAATGAAGCAATTCAAGATGAGAATTGGTCTATTGCCATGCAGAAAGAATTAAATCAATTTGAAAGGTGCCAGGTATGGGAACTTGTTAAACCTCTTAAAGTTGCATTTATAATTGGTACAAAATGGATTTTCAAAAATAAACTTGATGAAAATGACATAATAACTAAAAATAAAGCCATGTTGATAACCCAAGGATATGACCAACATGAAGGAATAGATTTTGAAGAAACCTTTTCACCAGTTGCAAGGTTAGAATCAATTAGGATTTTGTTAGCATGTGTTTACTATAGGAAGTTTAAATTATATCAAATGGATATGAAAAATGCTTTCTTAAATGGTTATTTAAATGAAGAAGTATATGCTAAGTAACCACCAGATTTTGAACATGAAAAATATCATAATTATGTGTACAAGTTAAAGAAAGCAATATATGGGCTAAAACAAGCTCCAAAAGCCTGGTATGATAGGCTCGGCAAATTCCTTTTAGATAATAATTTCAATCGTGGTAAAATTGACTCTACTCTTTTAATCAAGACCAAAAATAAAGATTTACTAATTGTTCAAATTTACATTGATAATATTATTTTTTGTGCTACTAATATCTCCTTGTACGAGTGGTTCTCAAAATGCATGCATAGTGAATTTGACATGAGCTTAATGGATGAGCTAAATTACTTATTGGGGCTACAAATTAAACAATCTGAGGACGAAATCTATATTCACCGATAAAAATACATAAAAGAAATGCAACTCCAATGAGCACTACCATTAAGCTAACCACAGATGCTACAGGTAAAGATGTTGAGGTAATTAAGTACAGAGATATGATAGGGTGCCTTCTTTATTTAACAACATCTAGACCTGATATTATGTTTAGTGTTTATTTATGTGCAAGATTTCAAGCTCAACCAAAAGAATCTCATTTTAAAGATGTGAAAATGATGTTTAAATACCTATTTGGAACAATTAATCTTGGTTTATTTTATCCTGTTTCTCCAAGCTTTGAATTGATTGACTACTCAGATGCAGATTATGCAGGACGCTAAGTTGATAGAAAAAACGAAAGTGGAGTTTGTGAATTTTTAGGTCAAAGCCTTGTGGCTTAACACAGCAAAAAATAGACATCAGTTGCTTTGTACACTGCAAAAGGTGAATATCTGGTTATAGGTAGTTATTGTTCATAAATTTTATGGATGATACAAACCTTACATGATTTTAATGTGATATGTGAAAATGTGCCTATTTTGTGTAATAATACTAGTGCAATTGATATATCTAAAAATCTTGTGCTTCATTCTCGTACAAAACATACTGAAGTTAGACATCATTTTTTGAGAGATAATATTGCTAAAGTATTAATTAAATTAGTTTTTGTCCCTATTAAACATCAGTTGGCTGACATTTTTATAAAACTTTTAAGTGAAGAACGTTTTTGTACTTTGAGAAGAGAACTATGCATGTCAATATGTGCTTAAAAGGTTCTAATATGTATTGTTTAATATATTTATTAGACTTGATTTTATAAAATGCTCACATCACATAATTTTTTTGCACATTATATGTTTTATTTGCAATTATGTGTTGATCTTGATGAAGCCTAGTAGCCCTTTTTGATAATGCCAAAGGAGGAGAGTTTTTGGGTTGATAGTTATGATTATGAATTTTAATGGGTTTTTGATTTAAAAATTAATTGGGATACAATTGTTTGGATTTGAATATTATTTTGGGATGTGATGATGGTTATGATATTTGGCTATGATTATGTTATCTATTATGGCTTAACAGTTTGCATATTATTATCTTTCATAACAGTTTGTGTTTATCTCCTATAGGCATAAATTTAGGGGGAGCATGTTAATTAAAGGGTATAATATATTTTCATCATCAAAAAGGGGGAAAATATTGATTTATATCCTTTGTAATTTTAATGATGACAATATGCTTGTGTTTGTAAGATATATAATAGACTATATTATGTCTTGGGCTGACTTAATAATGAAAGTTATATAATATGTTTGGTTCATAATGGCCCAAATTGGAGATAAGTTCAATTGTTATAATCTGCATGAATGCTTGATGTATTTCTAGTCCAAGAGTTGCGCTTATCATGTTGAAAATTCTTCATCTAAATATATTTTGTCAAATTAGTTTTAATTGAGTTTATTAAGGCATATGTTTAGCTGAGTAATCTATTCTAATTTGAATTAGAGCCTATTAAGGTGATTGATCTGTTATCAAAGTTTTTTAAAATATGGACTCTAACAACCTTATCATGTATATCATATTGACTCCTTTAATTTAGCCTAATTTATAATCAGACCTTTGAATTGTTGTTTTGGGAAAATATTATAGCCGTTAAAAAGATTGCTGAAATTGTTATCTCTTATTGAGTTTTTCATGCTAACTGTTTATTATAGTCGTTGCTCCTTTGTTCTATATATATACTCATCATGTTTGGCTATAGTTGTAGAACTCTTGAAGCTGCAATCCATTTTATTGAGTACATCAAAGAGCTTTCTAAAGTCTGGTTCCAAATATTGATTGTATTAGTCATTAATTTTTTTGAGCTAGAAAATCATTGTTCTTTCTAAAACCTTTGTAATCTGAATACAAGCCTAGTCTACTTGAGTATTCTAGTTGTAGTTAGTGTGTACAAATGAAGCCTCAAGGTCTAAGTAGTGAGAAAAGTTGTAGAGGTGCAAAAGTTGCAGAGGTGCAAGGGGATAGTGTTGTCCAAGTCAGAGTCGAGCTTCTTTGTACAAGGAGTTTTTCTTGTAATCAATTGAGTATTAATTTTAATAAAAAGAGTCTCCAATACCAATTGGTATTGGACGTGGATTATGCCATTAAATTAGAGAATAAGGGTTGAAACACGTAAAAATCTTAGTGTAATTTTTATTTTGTCATCTTTCTTATTCTACATATTTTGATTCCTCACTTGAAGAAACACTAATCCAGACACATAAGTAAACAGGGTATTCCGTTTGATAGTAACTGAAGAAGAATTTAAACTAAAGTAGACATACATATCCGTCCGTTTTAAACCTGTAGCAGAAAATTTAAGAAGTTGTCACTAAGAAATATATACATCTATCCACCCCCCTTTAGGTGTGCACATATATAGAATTACACTTTGTGATCAATATCCTTAATGAATTTTCTACTCGTGGAGTAGAAGAGTGGAGTATGAGCTATTACGCCTCCAAACCACTTAAAAAATTTTGTCTTTTATTTATTTTCTGCGTTGTATTTACTTGTGATTATGTATGCTTATTATATTCAAGTTCTAAATCTCATAACTATATTTTGTCAAATCTTATATCTAAAAGGGATTTTCTAAAGTATTTTTTGTTGTGTATAATTGATATTATTTAGCAAATTATCAATTAAATTTAAACTAAATAATACCAAAAGTTTTTTAAAAAATCTATTTAACCTTCTTTCTAAATCTTTTCTGTGCCTCTAGGATACAACAAAGTTTCTTATTTGGCTATTGTTATTTTTAGTTCTTATGTAGTTGTTGTTCCTGCTTTTCCTCATGAACTTTCTTAATCTTCTAACTAATAAATCCAGATCCTCGTCATCGTCATCATCATCATCAATGCCATTATCTTCCTCCATGAGGGCTTTGGAGAGACTTCAGCTCCCTTTAGGGCTACAACCTTATATTTCTTTCTTGTTTATGCTGTTATTGTTGTTTCTACTCTTTAGTTTTACTCCAGCTCATAAATTAGCAAGTTTCTATAGAGCTTTTGCACAGTCATCTCATGGAGATTCTTAGACTCTCTTATGGCAGTGGTATTGGCATCTCACTTGCTGGGCATTGCTCTTATAAACTTGATATTGACATCCTTATTGAGGTAAACCTTTTCAAATGCTCTAAGTGAGTTGAGTAGGAAGTTGAATCTCTCATATGTTGTTATGAAGTCTTCTCCAATATTGTGAGAAAATATCTTATACTATTGAGTGAGCAAAGACAACTTGTTTTCTCTTACTTCTTCAATCATTTCATGCATAATAAGAAGTGCTTCCCACACTTCCTTAGTTGTCTTGCAATTAAACACATTCTCAAAAAACTCATCTTCAAGAGTCATGAACAATATGTTCTTAACTTTCTTGTCAAGAGCAACAAGTTTCTTTTCATTCTCAGGTCACTTTATTCTTTACTTGACTGCACCTTTATTTGGATCTTCAGGAGTAGGAGCAAGCTTTGTTGGTTTATTAAACACAACATCACATAGCTCATAATCAATGACATTCATGTAAGCCTCTATTCAAACTTTTCAATTAACAAATTTATCTTTATTACACAATGGTGGCTTATTTCCACCACCAAGTTCAAAACTTATTTTGTTGAATGCAATGGATTTACTCAAGCTGTAAAGCTTTGTTCAAGAAAACACATCTCTGATACCACTTATTATACCTAAAGGAACAAAAGAGATCTAGAAGGGGGGTTGAATAGATTTTTTTAAATTTTCTTTTTCAAAGAATATGTTACCAAATAATAATATGATTAATGTAATGATATATACACAGCGGAATTAATTTTAAAACCCTTTTAAAGATAAACAAAAATTCTAACATCTGAATTTAGTGCAATTGTAAAAACTAGTCACAAACAGAAATCGTAGAGTAATATAAAACTAAAGTGCAGAAAAGTAAATGCAAAAAAATAAGAATACAGGAATTTTAAGAGGTTCAAAGTGCAAAAGTCTCTTAGTCATTTCTTATACTCCAAGAGTAGGGATGATTCACTAAATATGGGTTTATAAATAACCACAGTTCACTAAGAACTATTACAACTCTTGATTTACTTAGAATTCTTTAAATCACAAAGAATTGGAATACAAAGATCACTAAGATGGTAATATAGTCACAAAGAATAAATTTTTGCTTGAGTTGCTCCTAATTTGCTTTAAGTCATCCTTCAAATGTATTAGCAGCAGTTAATAAGTTTTTGGATC
The DNA here is from genome assembly GCA_947179155.2 of Hedera helix. NCBI lineage: Eukaryota > Viridiplantae > Streptophyta > Magnoliopsida > Apiales > Araliaceae > Hedera > Hedera helix. The sequence goes on along the minus strand of OX359266.1, from coordinate 12,581,524 downwards.
ATAGGATAAAGTACTTGAACACTTGAGTTTTTAGGTGTTAAATTCTTGATGATCATTAGTTGTTCAGTGTTGTTGTAGTTTATCCGTTGGATTATTACCATTGCTCTGATACTTGTCAATGAATGATTTCTTTGACTTCAAATATTGTCTGTTAGACCACAAGTTATCACTTTCGACGGTACTATGTTTAGTGCAGCAGTAGACACGTGTCCTTGTCCTTGTATAGCTACTTGTTAAAAAAAGTTGCTTGGTCTCTTCATCCTTATCGTTAATTCATATGAAATTAATTTTGAATATTGTGAGTTAAGGTTGTATGACTTTTGTCATAAACTTGCCACTAACTTGTCAAACTTTTGTAATCTACGATTTTTGATAACTTTGTCTTAAATCATAGAGTTAGTCTTTAGATTATTGAGTGTCCTTACTCAAAAATATTGATTTTACAATTCATAGTAGCTCTGTGATATGACTCTACGATCTGACTCTTTACTCAACAATCTCAGAGTTCCTTTTGAAGACTAGCTTTTTTTACTCCTCGATCTCAAAACTAACGCACCTTTTACTCAATAATTTGCTTGTTTTCTTGATTAGCTCCAATTATACTAATATTACATGGCTATACCTTACGATTATAGATCTATCTAACAAATTAGATCTCTAACTAAGTCCTTTTACATAGAATTCTCATAAGAATTTTATAAAATTTACTTATTTTTATAAATATACATTATACAATCGTCATTATCAAATCAAATAAGGAATAACAAAAATACAAGTATTAACAATGTTGAATCCCCTTATCATCATCTAGAGGTGGCAAATGGGCAGGGCCATCGGCGGGCCGGGCCAAAACGACTTAGCTTTTACGGGCTGGGAAAATTAAGCCCGTGGCCCGCGGGCCATTTTAGTATTTTTATGAAAACAGATTTATATATATATATATATATATATATATCTTTACAACTATAACACATAATTTAAAATAAATACTAATTCTAATTATTTACAGTTATGACACATAATTTCTATATAATCATTTAATATTATTAATAAATAAAATAAAACAATCAATAATTTTATAGACATTTTGTAGTCATATATATTATAACGTAACTAATCTTGTGATTAATTAATTGATAAATTTATATAATATCAATATTAAAGATAAGAAAGTAATAAAAAGACTAAAGGTAATATATATATTGTATTCATAATATTTTTTTTGCATTATTATTCAATATCACATGTTAGAATTTATTCTTATATTTTTCATAATTCTCTCCTTTATTTATTTTTTAAGTTAACATTTTTTTTGTCAATAATATCAAATAATAATAAAAAATAATTAGTCCACGAACCGGACCGAAACGGGTCGGGCCAAAATGTCGTAACCTTCACAGGGTTAATTTTTGGCAACCCAAAGCCTACTTTTAAAATGGTTAGTCGGCCTGGCCCGCAGGTCCAGACCACTTTTACTAGGTTTATCCTCATCTAATGATGGATTAGATGGAGCTAATGGTTATGCTTCAATTGTAATAACGAAGAAAAATGTACTATTATTATTAATGGGAAATAAGAATACCTTAAAACTTATTTGTGTGCTCATACATTTATGTGTTACGTTATAAGCATTAATAATTCAATTTAAATTGAATTAAATATGTGGTAAATAATAAAGTAAATGATGATGGTGGTAAACTTAAATTAAAATTAATTTAAGTTTATGTAATATGGCTTGTGTGGCACAATGGTTAAGATTGATCAATTAATTAATTAATAGTGAAATGATTTAATAATGTCATGGATTAATGAGGGTAATTAAATTAAACCCAATGTGAATATTATGAGGTCACATGAATTAATGTGACATAGCCCAACATGTTTATAATTAAAGTCCATGTATATATGGATGGCTAAAATTAATTAATTAGCCATTAGAAATAATTGGTCATGGCCTAATGAAACTTTAATTAGTGACTCATTGAAACTTAGTTGAATAAGTCAAAAATATAGTCCAATTATATGATTCAAATGATCCATTTTCTAAAATGCTTTATAATATATTATATATAATCCATCATGAAGCTAGAATGCTAATTTATTTTTTTTAATAGGAGCTACATAGGCCATCATGAATGAATGAATGGGTTAAAGTGGGAGTTGGTGGATTAGGTCACCAACTTTTGGTAATCCAATGGTTAATAGGTTGGTGCCAGTTAAGTGTATTTTATACATGTTTTTGTACATGTATTGATACATGTATGAGTATATGGAATTTGCCTATAAATAGGCTCACCTTATTTCATTTACAAAGGTTGTTAAATTTTGCTAAGTGTGAGCTATAGAGAGAAAGTAAGAGAAAATAGAGAAAATCTAGGAGAAGTCTTTTACTTTGTTGGTTCAAGAGGAGCTCTAGCAAGGGAAAGAAGTGGAGACCTACTTAAGGTTCATCTCAAAGAGAAAGAAATCATCTATGATGTATAATCCTAACCTAATTTTGATTTTATAAGTTAAGTGTATATATTTTTGTATATTGGAATATTTATGCTTGGTTGTGGGAGAATTGTTGTGTTAAAATCACGGTGGATTCCAAAGACATAAGGATGGTGCTATAAAGGAGTTTATGTGCTATGTATATGTTTATAAATGTTTCACGTTCAACTGAACCAAAGGAATGCATAAGAACATAAAAATTCTAAGTGTACTAGTTAAAAATATATGATTTGGGTACAAATGGAATAAAATTTGTAACTCATTTGCATGATCTAAAAATTATATGTTGTAGCTCTATGAAATACGAAAATATTCCAAGTAGAACGAACAAAAACAGAACTAAAATGAATTTATAGCAAAATTTCTTGTAAAATGATGTCTAAATAGAACTAGTTGAAAAAAATCAATAAATTTGGTTAAATAAATATTTATAAAAAAAAATTAAATGTTGAAGAGTTATGAGTTTATGAACTAACAAATTTGATTTGAGCTCATTTGGATGTAAAATGAGCAAGATACGAAGGATTAAATCAAAAAGTGTAGAAAATAAAAAAAATTAAAATTAATTCTGCAAGGGGGGCGCTGCAGCGCCGATCAAGAATTCTGGTTAATCGGGCCGGTCAAATCGGTTGGGTTGACCAGTCCGACCCGACCCGACTGAAAAAAAAATTAATTATAATAATAATAAACAAATAAAATAATTAAAATTTATTTTATTTGAAAGTTAATTAAAATAATATTAAACAAATAAAATAATAGTTTAAAATTATTTTATTTGTGAGTTAATTAAAATAATATTAAATAAATAAAATAATACTTTAAAATTATTTTATTTGTGAGTTAATTAAAATAATACTTTAAAAATTATTTTATTTGTGAGTTAACATTAAACGAATAAAATAATAACTAAAAATTATTTTTTTGGTAAGTTAATAATAAAGATTATTTAATGTTAAATATTTCTTTAGACAATTAAAATAGTATTAAATGACTATTTTAATTGTGGATTAATAATACATAAGCAATTAAAATAATATTAAGAATTATTTCAATTGTAACTCAATAAAGAATATGTAATTAAATAATGTTAACAATTATTTTGATTGTTAATTATTAAAGGATGAACAACTAAAATAATATTAAGAATTATTTTAATTGTGTACTAATGAAACTTAATTAAAATAAAATTAGAGTAAGGGTTACTCTAATTGGGAATTAAACAAATAAAATGATAACTTAAATTATTTTATTTGTGAATTAATAAAGGGTGTTCAAAGAATATAATAATAAGTCATAAATAAATAAAGTGATAACATTTTGTTGTGAATTATTAAGAAATGATAAAGAATAATGAAACAAATAAAATAACACAAAGTGTTATTTTATTTGTAATAATTAATGAATGAATTAAATAAGGAATGTGAGAAACAACAATGTACAAATAAATAATTTTATTTAAAATTATACGTGTAATAATTTGAGAGTCCAAGCTATAGAACACTTGTAAGTCAAATCTATTAGACTATTATGTAAAGGTTAATAGAATTTAACTGCTAGACGAATGTGTTGAACATATGTTGTTCAAAAGATAAGGAATTATAGTTAGATAGAGTCGACGATCTAGGCAAGTACTTTAACTTGTACTTTTATTTCTTGTATAAGTAGAATGAAATTGATGAAATAATTTATATTTTATCCATATTCATGAATGTTAAAATTTGATTTAAATCGTGGTTATACTCTTGAATAGTTATTTAAACCCTATTTGCGGACATTGAACGCATCAATTGTTCCTAGTTGTGTTGAGAAGTACGTCTATGCCATTTGTATCGATTAGACCAATGATAAGATCGATTGTTAATCAATTATATTTTATTGAGAAAGTTATCCAAACCAATTGCCTTAGTGAGGACTCTTATAATATGCTGAGATGAACAACTATTTTATGTCGGGGAACCGACACGCGCGCAAACAGCATGTCTGAGTGTTATACATAACATAGGGTACTTTAGGCTGATCACCTATTGTACTTGTTTATTATTGTGAATTTTCAGTAAAATACTGTTAATTCAAGCATGTGTTCACAGTTCATAGTAACCACTCAGTACAATAGATTTATTTATCTGGAAATATTGGAATTCTTGATTTCATCTATATCTTTCAATCCATAGTGACTCTTCAGTAGTAGAAATGATTATAATTGAAACTTTTGACACTTACATTATTCACAACTCATTTATTCAATTCATGAGTTTTTAATTATTGTTACATACCTTGATATATAAATTCCTACCCATGAACAATTGCTTTTATTATTTTTTTATACTTGCTGAGCAAACTCGTTGCTCATCTTTGTTTCCCTTAAACATTACAGTTAAGTCTGAACAAGACATCGACTCAAGAAAAGATAAAAGCAAAGGCAAAGTTGCTGAGTAGTCTTATTGGGATGTTGTAATTAATGCAGTGTTGTACTAAGACTTATGTTTGTACTTGTTATTTTAAGTGATGTTTGTATTAGTAACGGTTGCGAGACTTGGGACGCAAATATTTATGTTATCTCAATATAAATATTTCTATTATTCTGCATTTAGTTGTTAGTAGAATGTTGTATGAGTTGAATCGTGAAGCACCAGATTCAAGATACAAGTATCTGAATTTAGAGGCGTTACACAAATAATTATGCATCATTTAATAATTTAATTAACTTGAAGTGAAATATACCGATTAACATTATTTTGTGGGAGTTAATATATCCGCAACTGGTCCGAGGATGAAGAATATACATTTTAATACCATAAACCTATAAATAACGGGCGAAATTACGGTTGGAATTACCGAAGCTAGACTCCAAAGTCATAGCCAAATAAACCGTCGAAGGATAGAGCAGTCCCTTCAGGATGAGTAGTCATCAATGAAAACCAGACCCATTGTGGTGCCTTTTTTATACTTCCGCCGGAATAACTAAATTTGTGGATAGAGTATTGGTCAGGTCTTTAATATGACTAAGGGGGTGTTTGATAAAAACTGAATGAAATAATTCTAAATATTTAAGTAATCTGAATGAAGTAGATTTATGAATACTGAATGAAAAAAGTTATTTGATAAGTGACATGTCTGGAACATCTGAATAATATATTTTTACTATTTTACCCCTTTGAAAAAATTTAAAATTGTTGTAAATTTATTTAATATTACTTAATATAATATTTATTTAATTAATTAATTTTTTTTACTTCATCCCGCCGGAACTTAACCATTCAGCCAAAAAAAATTAAACTTAGTCATTCAGCCCAAAAATCTGACCAATTCAACCATTCAGACCTAAATAAATGCACTTAATGACTCTAAATGGCTGACCGATTTAGCCATTCAATTCCAATCAAACATCCCCTAACTGTAATTCGAAGGCCCGAATTAGAAGTGTTGAATAATATCTTTAATTGGTTACTACTATTATCAAACAACAATCATATGGGCCTGCGTGGTCCTTTGCTTTGCACAAGAGATTTAATAATTTAATAACCATACATCGTCACCATAGGCATTCATAAGCATAAAAGGCATGAGCTAATATTAATCATTAAATATTAAATATGTTGCTGCAAACAAAAATCCTCAAAACCCATAGACCTAAGGAGATTCTGTATGAATTTGTATGCATAATGTGTATGCATGTAAAGATTAACCAATAATCATAATGATGCTATAATTTTATAACAAAAATCTCGTCCACATAACAAATGATTACTACAGACACTATTCTAATAAACGCATCTTCCGTTATTTAATGTGAAATTCAACATTAAAAAAATATACATGCCGTTACTTTTAGTAGCGGAAGGAAAAAAAATTAAGTATTTGTCGCTACTTTTAATAGTTGTATAAAGTAATGTCCTAAACACCCTCACTTTAGTTAGTTTAAATAACTCCAATGTATTTATTTGTAATGTAGTTTATATTAATTAACTCAAATTTTATTACAATATGAAGTTTAAATTTTAAATAATCAGATTGCCACAATAATTGATAATGTTAAATTTTATTACTTAAGATATACGTTGAATATAATTGATAATGTTAAATTTAATTATTTAAAAAATTATTTATACAAATAAATACATTGAATATAATTGAAAATTTAAATTATATTACTTAACAAATTATTTATAAAAATAAATACATTGAAGGTAGTTGACATTGTTAAATTTTATTACTTAATAGATTATTTATACAAATAAATATATTAAAATTATTTAAATCTAACTAAAGTGAGAATATGCAGGACATTATTCCATACAACTATTACGAGTAGCGACACGTATTTAATTTATTTTTTTCTTGTCATTACTCTTAGTAGTGAAGGGGTTTTTAATCCCCATTAATCTTACCCATTATATCTCATATTGAATGGTGAAAATGTATTTATTAAAATAATATCTACAATAATTGTTAGCTGTGACTCACTTTCCTATATATATACTTAGCTCTTAGATGTAGGAACTGTAAGACCCCGAATTTATGAAATACAAAATTTAATTTTTCTTCATATATATTTTTCCTGAAACAGTAAATGGTTAAATTGACAAAATTGAAAGTTAAGGATGTTATGTGTAAATTTTATTTTGTCGGACAATATTCTTTTTGTCGGGGAATATTCGTTTTGTCGGGGAATATTCGGGCCGTACGACGGCGCCGAAATAACTAATTATTGGTGGAGCCCACAACGGAATAATTGTCGGATATAGAAAACGACAGAAGTAACCTTTTTAAATAAAAATAGTCAACGGTGTTAACTGTTAAAATACCGGTGATAAAAGAATAGTAGCATACGGTAATTTATGGTATTTTATTGTGGCACACGGTATTCTACAGTAGCACACGGTATTGCACAGTGTCTCATATTATTGACACCGTAACTGTTACGCATCATTTCATCAATAATTGTCACTGCATAATATTTTATATTATCAATTCAATTATTGTTGCTACACAGTATTTTGCATTATTGATTCAATAATTGTCATTACACTGTATTTCATATCATCGAGTCAATAATTGTTGGTGCACTGTAGTTTAAAATTATTGAATCTAATAATTGTCACAGTAGCAAATATACTGTAATTTATATTATTAAATTAATAAAAATATGTAACGTGTTTCTTACATTATTATGGTAACATTATTTTATATGTTGGACTCACAGGAAGAATAAATAAATAAATAAATAAATAAAATAATTAATTTTACTATTTGAAATAGTAACGTGAATAGTGACGTGAATAGTAACGTGAATAGTAAGAAACATGTGGGACCCACTATGGGGCCCACACGAAATGTGAGAAATGTGTTTGCTGGGAATGGGTTGGTGGAGGCTGCGCAGCAGCCTCTGCTGAATTTTTTTTCTGTTCACCTACCACGCATAGTGCCTTATTTTCTCCTATAAATAGCTTGTTCAGCTGAATAGAAAAATCACACCTAAAACATAAAAATTTTCTATAAGAATTTTATGAGTTTTCTCTAAGAATAGTAAGGTTATTTTGAGAGTTTGAAAGCCAAAAGGAGTGCAGGAATTTTTCAAGTAAGTCTTTTATTAAAGAGTAGTAATTTTATAAATTCCTATTTTTCACGGTATTCACAAATCTTCCTTTAGAAGACTCTTTTTTAAGAAGATTCATTTTTAAAAGCTTTCTTTGGAAGATTTATTTTGGAATATTATTTTTAAAACTATTTAAAAGTAGTTATATTATACTACAAAAATTATGTTAAATATATATAATTTTGATAATTCATATTATACGAGTTATCATACACTTTGAAATTTATATGTGGAAATTACTAATTTTATTATAAAAATATAGGTTGATCAACCTCATTTAAATCAATATCCAGTCACGTGTTAAGGTAAGGAATATCATATTCTTTCATTTTCTATTATTTAAACTTACTACGGTAAGGGGTATCACTCTTTTCATCATCATAAATGGATATTATTTTCTTTCTTACTTGAAGGGATTATCATTCTTTGATTCTCGAAAATAATATCGTTTCTTTCTTGTGCCATTTATTTCCATGTATTAAATTGTGGGAATAACCTTACGGCGCGGTTTACCGCCTGTTGGTGAATAACCTTTTGTATTCATTCCTTATTAATCTTTGAGAATAACCTTACGGTGCGGATTATCGCCTGTTTGGTGAATAACTCTTCGTATTCAAATTGATGGGAATAACCTTACGGTGCGGATTATCGCCTGTTGGTGAATAACCCTTTTTATTTGTCTCGTGCGGAAATAATTTGTCTACACGAATTATCACATGACACTTTTATTCCATATTCGTAAGTGATATCATTTTCCTTTATACTCATAAGGGATACCATCTTTTTCATCTTCCATTATTCAAATTTACTATGGTAAGGGATATTAATTCCCTTCACCTTTTGTTAATCAAACCTGCTACGGTAAGGGATATTATTTTCTTTCATACACCTAAATCGAAACTTATTATGGAACTATTGTTTCTATAATTCCTGAAAATATTATATGTTCCATAATAGTTGAATTTCATTATTTCAACTGAACCTTCCTATTTTCTGAACATTTCTATTGAACTATAATCATTATTCTGAACTGTGGATCTTGAATATCATTTTTAAATTTCACTCCACATCATGTTGGCAATTTGGACATTATTTGAATCTGCACAAAGTAAACTTCTGATACTTATTGTTTATCCTGTTCTTCTGTTCATCATTTGTATCACTGTTATTTGTATTAATCATCAAGAATCAAGCTGTTGTGAATATCTGTGGCCGGGGGCACAGATGTGATATAATTGTTGAACAGATGATAGGTTAAAGGCGATATACTAGGTTAAAGGCGATACATCTGTTCGGTGTCTTTTATGACACGTTGTGAATGTTCTCTTTGGCCCGTAGTGCAAAGATGAACTGTTGGTTGGTATGATTATGACCAAAGGCTGAATCTAGTATAATCATGACCGTTGGTGCTTTATTGAATATCTTTGGCCCGTAGTGCAAAGATGAACTGTTGATTGGTATGATTATGACCAAAGGCTGAATCTGGTATAATCATGACCGTTAGTGTTATATTAAATGTCTTTGGCCCGTAGTGCAAATATGAACTGTTGATCTGCATGATTATGATCAGGAACTGTGAATTTTTATTATCATGACTAATGGTATTTCAGATGATAAAAGTTGATGATATTTTTACAAAAAAGAGAAGCGAGTGGACATTATAGTCTGCATTATTCTTCTAATAGATTGCTCATTCCGCTGCTATTATTGATCTGAACGTTGTTTAAGAATTTAACTGCAGTTTTTGATATAAACCTTGTAGTCTATTGTATTCTATCAAGAACTCAACTGTTGAAGGCTAATGATAAATTATTCGTCATTATCTTAGTCATGATATTTCTTACTGGGCTATTTGAGCTCATCCTTTCTTTTCGTTCCATTGTTTTTCAACAGGAGATGAGAACGTAACGGGGTCTAGCCGGGGAATGGAGTGAGAGTGCGGGGATAGCTATCATAGTCTTCACGTGTTATAAAATAGTGTGGCAATAATAATGAAGACTTAGTTGTGTTGTATTATCCACTGTATTGTTGTACGTTGTATTTCATTGTAATAATTTTGTTGTAGTCTTTTGACGACTCAAGTTTGAGCTGTGTGGGCTCAGATTTGGGGGCGTCACAGGAACTATTTCCTCGCCATAGTATATATGGATAACAAAAATAACTTAGCTCTTATGTGTAGGAACTATTTCCTCGCCATAGTATACATGGATAACAAAAAATAACTTGGCCCTTATGTGTAGGAACTATTTCCTTGCCATAGTATGTTCGCACGGTGATAAAGTTACTTATGAGTTGGCAACTTCAGAATATATAATGCCATAATTTTAACTAAAGCATGATCCAATAATTAGATGGTGTTTGATAAAAACTAAATAAAATAGTTCTGAATGCTTAAGTAATCTGAATGAACTGAATGAAATAGATTTCTAAATACTGAATGAAAAAAATTATTTGATAAGTGACATATCTGAAATATCTGAATAACATAATTTTACTATTTTACTCATCTAAAAAATTTTAAAATTATTTAATATAATTTTTTATTTTTTTTACTTCATTCAGTCGAGACTTAACCATTCAGCCAAAAAAATTAAACTTAATCATTCAATCCAAAACTCTAACCGATTTAGTCATTCAGCCTCATTCAGCTCTAAATAAGCACACCGAATAACTGATCGATTCAACTATTCAGTCTTATTCAACTCTAAACAAACAGTCTCTTAATGTGATACATTGCCTCATTCAAGCAATGTCAATTAATGATTACTTGGTTATTTTAATTTGACACTAGAACACAAGTCTCCTTCTAACGCTAATATTAATGTTTAATTTATTTTATTAGCCAAATCACCGAACAACGAAAAATACATGCACAAGAAACAAATAGTGGCTACACCTAAAAGTTTTACGACCAAGGCTGTTTGACTATAACTTCGATTTGAAAATTAATACAGACCAAAAGTGTTAAGAATTAAGGAATAAAAACTCTAGTGCTTAAGAATAAATTGTATACCTTAACTCGATAACATAGCCTTGTATTTATAATAACTCGCACCGCCTGTTATAGAAAGACCAGAAGTTGATTGGGAATAAAAATTCAATCACAGTTTTCGTAGGAATGAGAGTATCATAATTACAAGAGAATTAATATTTTCACAAGTAAAAATAATAATTTCATAATTTTTCTCTCATATGAATAGTAAAAAGATCACACACTCATATAAAAGAGATCTTATAAAAATATTAAATTTTACTTGTAAAAATATTAATTCCTTAATTATATAAAAACCTATTTCTTTAAAAATAATAAGAAATAATTTAGGACAAGAAATCACAAATAAATAGAATTTTGACTTCTCTTAATCATAAACATTCAAATAATTGCTTCCAAGTCCCCAACCAAATGGCTCTTATAAATTATAATGCTTAGGCTCAAATTCAGACTTCGGTTATAAGACCCGAAAAGTCACATCCCAACAATTAAGTATTCTTAAACTTTGACAACCTTCATTGTTAATTTTCTTAAGGACTCTATACTAATATCAGCATCATAGTAACTCCGAAGCCATGTCTCTTCACAAAATTTTAATACTCTCTCTATTTTGTTGATTTTAATCATATTTAAATGCATCCCACTTTATATCATTAAAAATACAAAATTACATTCAAAGAACGTTTATTTTTATTATATTCAAACTTATTATATTAGATTTTTGTAAATATATAAATACACATAGAATGAAAATAAAAAGCAAATAATAAATTATATTACGCATTTAATACAATTCAACTTTTATGAACATGATTAGTTGAAAATAAAATTAATAAACCATTGTGTTACGTAGGCTAACTCGAAATCTATTGAATAGTATGAACATTAATCGTGTGTGTTTACGGGGCGTTTACCCTATACGTGAGAATATATTTCGTTAATAAAAAGACTTGCGAAATTTAGTAACTAATTTCACACTAGAGGGGCCCAACCTTCTAATATGACAAAATAAATAAAAGGTTAATATCTTTTGTGTAACTTTATACTTTTAATATAAGGTGTGTCCCGTATATTAAAAATTATTATCTTTGTCTTTAAAAAAATAGTTTAATAATAAATTATATTTAAATTAAGTAGTTAAAAAAGAAAAAAAAATTATTTTTTATTTTATTCTTATATTGATATGTATTTATTAATAATTTTAATTGACTCTTAAATTTATAAAAAAAAAGTTAATTAATTTAACTCACATATTTATAATGTGATTTATTTATTTTTTAATTAATATATAATATGTTCAAAAATAAATTAATCAATATAAAATTTTATTTAATTAACTTATGTATTTTAACTACACTTTTAAAAATATTTTTTTTATCATTTAAATTATCTTTTTAAAGACGTAATCTATATACTATGTTAAAATAAAAAAAATTTAGATGAATATATCATTTCCTTAAATAATAAAATGATTGAATTGAACTCATTAGTCAACTATAACCGGATGTGCTACACCCCACCCCACCCCACCACACCAATTCATGGACAACACTTTTACATATCACCGTTTGTTTCGGTTGCCGGTTAAAAGCTTTCAAAAACTAGAACAAATATAAAATCTCCACCGTACATCATAGCCAGATGCGTTAAAAACCAGATCTGAACCGTCCATTTAGTTCCTGTTTTCAAATTCCGCAGAGTAGTCCTTATCTGACATGGCATTTAACTGGTTTTTAAATCCGGATTTGAAGTCCGGTCCATTAAAAAACAAATGCCCCTTGTTCTTCACTCTCTCAGACTCGAAAGCGCTCAAGCTAACTCAGTAGAAAATCAGAGAATTTTGAAACGCCAAAGTTAGCCCTAAAATTTCTGTAAGTCTTCAATCTCTAGCTGTTTTTTCGGTTTAATTTACTTCAATATTGCTGTATGATTTTTTTCTTCTATTTTTGTTGCTTTCTGTGTATGTGATTTGTGTGCAAAGATTGCATTTTTTATTTGGAATTTAGGGTTTCATTATTGTTTCCATTTGTTGTCACTTTTTTTCTATTTCTTTTGGCTTATCTTTTTGTTAAGTTCTTTGTTAGTTTGTTTGTATGTTCCTGTTCCTGTAGATCTTGCTAGGGTTTGTAGATTTTACTCGTGTATGTATTCACATTTTAAGCTCAAAATCTCAAAATTGTGTCCGTCTTTCTTTATTTCATTCTTTTTGTGTGTGTGTATATTGAATTAATGCAGCTAAACGTGTAGAAAATACATTTTTTTGGGGTTTATTTTTTTATAATCTATATATGATACAGTGTTTGTGTACTGGCTAAAGAAGCTGCTTTTTTTGGAAAAATTTATGTGTTTGTCATTTTAGTAGTTGTGGTATTTGTTAAAAATGCTTTCTTTGATGGTTTACATAGTTGTTTCTTCTTTAAGACGGGCTAATTTGGTCTGTGTGCAAATAAGGTATTTTTGGGTTGGGTATTAATTTGGACTTTTGTTAGTTATGGGTGAGGAGAAGGCTGTGACTGAAGATACGGAGGCTATGGAAAATGGAACTGTTCCACTGGAGAAAGAAGGTGAATCTTTGAGTGAGAAGAAAGATGAGGAAAAGGGTGGAGTAAAAGAGATGGAAGAGGATGACAAGAAATATGAGAAAGTTGAGACATCAAAAATGGATGTAGACAAGGAAGAAGCTGAGGAACTCACTGAAGGTAAAGCAGAAGAAGAAACTGAGTCGAAGGGAAGCAAGGAAAAAGAAGAACATGAAAAAGAGGTAGAACAAGAAAAAGAAGAAGAGCCTGAGAACGAAGCAATGGAAGAAGAGAATGGGGCAAAATTGAACGATGAGAATGAGGATAAGGTTGAGAATGCTGCTGGATTAGATGAGGATGATGAAAAGCCAGAAAAGGCTGAGGAAAAAGTTACAAAGAAGCGTGGAAAAACCAAAACTGCTGGGGAGAAAGTCAATAATAAGAAGAAGGCAGTGGAAGAGAAAAAGGAGAAGGAACCAAAAACACCCGTGACTCCTGCAATTGAACGTCCTGTGCGCGAACGAAAATCTGTAGAAAGGCTGGTTGCAACTATTGAGAAAGATACTGCCAAGGAGTTCCATATTGAAAAGGTGTTCCTTTTTAAACTTCTCCCTATTTTCAACTCAATAGAAAGTTAAATAATACTTATTTCATAGAAGTATTTACTTTGGTTAAACATTTAAATTGCAGGGCCGTGGTACTGCGCTGAAAGACATACCCAATGGTACAGTTCACTATATTCCCATTAATATTTTTTTGTTGTAATATTTACGTTCATATGCTTCGGTATGAAATGTTCATCTATAAAATAAATTCACATTTTCTGTGGTCTGATACTTCTCTTCATTAATTTTCTTGTTCCTTTTTTTTTGTTGCTATGTTAAGCTGAAATTTATCAATCTTGGTTTTGGTAAGATTGGATCACAAGACCTCATGGTTCTTTTTGTTCCTTTGTGAAATACTCTCTCTGTCGTAGAGAAGATGTCTTGAGTACATCTATCACACAAATTAAGAAAAATCAAAGGAAAGGGGAGGGTATTAATAAGTTTCAGTTTTACCCACAATGGACCCCACATAAGTACATAATGATTCTTTGTTTTTCCTAGCAGTGGACCCTACTTAAGTACTACAATCAAAAGAGTAGAGTTTAGTTTTGCGAAATGGAAAATAGGGATGCATGCTAATGCTAGACGTATATTTTAAGGTTTTTTAATCTTTTCCTGCAAAACAAAGTTAATGGTTTCATTTTAACAGGATGAAAATATTCATGAGCATGGATGTAATATATGTTTGCTAATATGATATGCAGGTGTTCCATAGTTTTTTATCTTTTCCTGCAAGACAGGGTTAGCGATTTTGTTATGCCATAATGATAGTATATACAAGATAATTAATTTAAATATAAGCCACATGACGTTTCGTACATAGGAAGTAACAGGGCATGAAGAGACTTCCTATATTGTTGGGTTTATCTGGGGCTGACCTACCCCTTTTGAAGGTATTAGTCTCTATATAAGATTTTAAATTTGAATTGTGTACTTTAGAACTCTTTTAGGGGTCCAATTTTTTTTTTGTACTTTAGACATCTTTTGTGTGACAAAATGATAATCAACTAATCATCAAGTATTATTCTAATTTGGGAATTTGGTATATAAATTAGTGATTGATTTTTGACGGGTGAACTATTTAGTTATTTGAGTGTTAGTCAAGACTTGTGTTTCTTGTCTTGGAGGAATATTTAATGTTTGATCATTGATTTGACTTGTATTTACGTGCTAATAGTTGTATTATATGGTAGGGTAACTGTTATTTTAGGTTGCCTTCTAATTCTATCTTCTATCATTTGTTTGGTATACTCATTGTTATCATTTATAGTAATTGATCAGTATTTTCAATTTTGGGAAAGCTAGGGTGTAGGAAGGGTTATATGACAAATCAAGCTACTCGGGCATGGCTTGTTTCCAGCCGTTTGATATTGGTTCATGTGATGTGTCAGTCGAGCTTGATCACATCTTTTAGCTCATTAACTGCACAAGTTTGGGTTGAGTTTGGCTCAATTTCGGCTCTTATGATAAATGGGTGAAACTTGCCTCAATTTTACCCATTACTATTTTTCACCAGAGCTTGGCAACCCAAAGCTTTACTCGACTCATTTACGCCGCTATGTATAATATACACAGAAGAGTCAAGTTATCCATTAATTAATTGTCTTGCATCTTTCTTATATTGTATCATTTTGTGTTTGTATAAAAACTATTTAAGACTTCACATACTGTAACATCGCATCTTTCTTGTATAGTATCATTTTGTTCTTGTATTAACATCTTCTATTTCATACTTCACATACAACATCTACGCATTTAATGCAAAGATGTATCAACTAATTTGTGTAACAAACAGCAATGCAGATGTGTCATATGTAAATACTCCTCTCATTGAGTGTCACGTTCCAAAAATGATGTGTCTGATAAGGATTTAGTACATGCAAAATATAAAATTTTCAAAATTGAAACTTTACATGTTAAAAAATGATTTAAAGAAAGTTATATTAATAAAGTATGTAATTTCTAAATGTGCTGTGAAACAATGTATGGTAAATGTGGTGTTTGAATGTTTTAAAAATCTCTCTGATTGAGATTTTCAAGATGACACTCAAATAGGGGGAGGGATTATGTATTTAATCTTTAGGACCGAAGTAACTTGCTTAAGACAAACTTCGAGATGAAGTACAGGTGCTCATATAAACTAGAACCCCTCGATTCTGAACCACTTGGTAATTTTGCTACATACACCAAGGATTACATATAAGATTTATGAGCGTCCAAGAAAGAAAGAATATAGAACCTTAAAATTATTTCCTCTTTTTCCTAATGTTCGTTTATGATTAGTATATTATTAATGCTCTGGGATTAACACTAAACAGCGCCTTTCTACTTACTGTGTGTATTTGGAATTTTCAACATCCTCACTATTGGTCCAAGATGGTGCATCAATTGTTATCGGTGTGTGCTCTTACAGTATAGTAGTATTTGTGGAAAAGAACATGAATATGTTCAATATACTTGCTTCAAATGTTAGTTGGACACAAAATGATATTTATGTTATTAAATATATAATCAAATTTGTTATACATCGTGTCTCTCTGTGAAACATCATTATGGATGGCTTTTTTGGTAACTATGCTTCCAGATATGATATGCTTTGACTGACTCAATGTGATTTTTGGAATTATTTCATTTCTCTCTTCCTTTCAGTCATTTAAATCAAAGGATATTTGTGAACTAGATGGCAATCCTTACATATGGCATGCTAGTTAGATATCAAGTTAACAGCCTTTATGACAAACCGTAGCTGTAGTTTGCAGAGATTGGGATCACGTGTAGTCCAACATCATGATAGTGCATGATTTATTTATTACGTTAGACTTGAACATAAATCTAAACTATATGTTGTAGTTGCAAAGATGTGAACATCAATGCATTATGTACGAGGACGAAAATGTTTTCTTATTTTGATTAAATATCATGTATTGGACCTATTGGTGTCTGGTGAAGTAATTCCTGGGAGCTATTTTCAGGATTTGAGTGTGGCGAGACAAGATGGTTTGGCTCAAATATGCTGTGTTCTCTTAGGTGTCATTATAGATGCAATTATCATAGTGTGCCACATAAATCTTTAAGTCTGATTTTTTCCTTTGTTCTCTGTCTCTCTTCCTTTTTTTATAATATAGTTTCATAGTATGATTTGTCTATGTCAGTTTAAAAATTTGTAAGAATAAGTTTTACTTATTAAGGTGGTTATGATACAGATTCAAGTAGTTGATTGCTAAATTATGGATCACGGGCCTCTTTCACCTTGTAGGGCTGAAAATGAACCCAAGTGGTTTGAAATGCGGTTCGAAATCAACTAAAAAAATTTGAGCGAGACTCAGATTCAATACTTAAATGAGTTGAATTTGAATCTATTTTGATACTCCAAACACTTACACAAGTCGAATACGAGTCTTCTACTGTTCACTCATTTAAAGTTTTGAATTTTTCAAATCCCTACTTGATACAAGTTAATTGATACTTACTCCTATTTATAAAGTATACTCGATTTATTTAATATACATGTAATTTCCCTGTACAAACTAGTTGTAGAATTTTCATTTCTTGTTGTGTGTTATCAGTTTTCATAATGTATTGGAAACTGTTTTCTTTGTACTTCTTGAAATTTAAGTACCTCTCTCTATCTCCAACATAGCTTATCAATTTAGTGTCATTATCTGAATCTTGAATTTATGTTCCAGTGGCATACAAGTTATCAAAAAAGAAGAGTGAAGAGACTTGCAAATTGCTTCATACAATTCTCTATGGAAGAAGAGGAAAGGTGATGTTCTTTATATTTCAAATGTTTTATATTTAGTATCCTGATGTTTTAATCTACACCTCTCCTTTCGATAAGGTTACAAGGATATATAGTCCAGGACAAGCACAACTATCTAAGGGTTTCTGTTTGTTTTGTGTATCTCATAAACAATTGTATCACTTCAAAAGTTTTGATACATCATACATCAGCATTAAGATATCGGTTAACTAGTGATGTCATGAAGCCTCCTTGTCCACCTGATTCATGAAGTTACCTCATGAAGTTACCTTAATTTTTCATTAAAATTCGACAGCTATAGTAATCAATCATCCTAATTTAAACCTTGAGTTTTGGAGTGTTTATCTGTTATCCCTCCTAGGTGTAGCTATCTGCTTGTTCACTTTACCCCCTCTTATTTTAATCTTGTTTGAACTGATTCCAATCGGAAATAAGATGTTCTCGAGAAGATTCTTGCTTCTGGTCGGAAGAGGTTTTGATCAGAATTGCTGGGAAATCAGTGTCAAATCTTGTTTTGATTATTAGATCTATATAGAGCTTAGGTTTTTAGAGCTTCTATATTGTATTCATTCCGTTTATAATACTGGATACCCCAGGTTACCCAAAAAAAGAAAAAAAAGAAAATCCTCTGATTTCCCTAGTGTAGATTTGTGTAAAGATACTATGCTGTGTTGTGTTGCATTTTCTGCGAGGTCTCTCTAAATTATCTCTAGATTTTAAATCATTTCTTTAAAGCTAAGGTTTTTAGAGCTCTTTTAGCTTAAGAATTTCATTCTCTTTAGGATAATAAGATACCCTGTGGTAACCCTTGTTAGAATTTCACTCAGGGTCACATTGAATTTTATGCGGGCTCCTCCCAAATTATCTCTAGGATTTTCTAAATAATGGTAGGATTACTTCAGTTAACCTACATTTTGTTAGCTTCATAGCAGTTTCCAGATTTGCCTTAATGGTGACTGTAATTCTTGATTTCTGCAGGCACCTCAGGTCAAGAGTAATGTCTCCCGGTTTTCTGGTTTTGTGTGGCATGAAAATGAGGTATGCTATTGAGCAATAAGGGCATTTAGATATAATTTGTACACGATCTAGTTCTTGAGATTTTGGTCTGCCTAGTCTAAGTGACTGTATTGTTCAAAGAAACCATTAAGCCTTTTGGTATTTGACAATTTCCTCTATTACAGGACAAGCAAAAGATTAAAGTAAAGGAAAAAATTGACAAGTGCGTTAAAGAAAAATTGTTGGAAATTTGCGATTTGCTCGACTTGCCAATAGCCAAGGCTACTACAAGGAAGGTTTGTTGATGATTACTGTATGGTATCAACACTTGTAAATTTTTGTTGATTACATTGATACCCCAACCCTGAAACCTTGCAATCAAAACTCGAGATTTTTTTCATCCCGTCTGACAGGAAAAGCACAACTTATTTAAAGCTTGCTACTTCTTCCACACTGAGTTCTCATGTCAGGTTATTAAAGTTCATGGTAAAACAAGAACAAAAATGCGCTTGCCATGGATAAACACAAACACAATTGACATGTAAAAGCGTGCCAGTTAAATATTTCAAGCGGATGTAATACCTGTACCTTCAAACATAGTTGTCAACATATTACGACACAAGATATGCATCATACAATACAATAGAAGAGCAATTTGATAAGAATAGATAGTGTGCTGAAAGTGAGACCGTATCTTGCCGTACGATACGGTTTACGACAGGATGTTACATTTTTAAGTAAGACAGACCTTATGTAAAAAAATAACACATTAAAGTCTTTTATTATCAAACAGAAGAGGTGTTCACCCGATATATAGAATAAGCCTTGAAATGTTTCTGGAATTTTATAACTTCTTCTAAAGACCTTTTATCCACTTTCGTTTTGTCATCTCTCTTTCTAACATGAAGACAAAAAAAAGAAACTTTGGAGTTAACTTTTACTCTCCACTTTGCAATTTGGAATATAATATCACTTGTTTGATACTTATTTAGTTAAAAGTATGTTTTTACCCCCTCTTCCTTTACAAATATTACTTAAAACAGTATTGGCTGTTAATTCTTGCTTTATTTTGGATCAAACTATAATTTGAATATTATTAGTTTGTTTCTAGGCTTATTTGACTACTTTAATTAAGCGTCTGGTTTAGATCAAGCTGATGTGCTTAATTCTCCAAAAATTTGAGTTCTTTTTATGTTAAGATATGTAATTATTGTGTTTTGCATTTATTTCCATATCTTATGATATGGCTTTCCTAGATCTTGTATTTCCCATGTGGTCCATCAGTCGTGATAAATAAATTCATGATTTCAGGATTTGGGGATTTTTGATACACAATACAATTCCCTATATTCACTATTTGTTGGCTATGCCTTGAAGGCTTTAATTTATGTTTATCCAACAGTTGAATCACTTAATTTATAACTTGCATCCTAAACTATAATGCAACCTTGCCTGGTAACTCAATTTTGATGAGAAGTTTCAATGTGCACGCAGGAAGATATTGTTGCAAAGCTGGTAGACTTTTTGGTGGCTCCTCATTCTACAACTACTGAATTACTCGCTGAAAAAGAACAGGTCGGTTGTAGGTTGTGTACAGAAAAAGTTGATTCTTATATGTAATGCTTAATAAGGAATGTTACTTCTTGCTTTTGGTTTGTAAAATCATGCATCTTTTGTATATCTATCAGTCCAGTAAAGGCAAAAAGCGTAAGAGGTCGAGCAAAACCAGCGGATCGACTTCTGGGAGCACACCTTCAAGAAGCTCAACTAAGGTATTACCCAGTTCTACAATAGCAGCAAATATATTTGTGCATTAATACCAGCCCCCCACCCCCACCATAGAAGCATACCCTTAATAAAAATAGGAAAAGGATATGCAAGCTTAGAATTAGAGTAATGTAGATGAGAACTTTTGTGATAGCTTAACAATGCTTGCACATGATGTGTTGTCTGGTAAAAAATACTTTAGTTACAGTCGGGTTATCCGTAAGAAAGAATCTAGTCTAATCTGTCTATGTAAGAAAGAACCTAGTCTACTCTGGTGTATAATCGCTGTGGTAAACATACTGTTTTATTAGTGCTGGTTTTTCTGTAGGCGCTATTGTGACAATAGGTCAATATTAAGATTTTATTCCCAGCTGCAAGCCTTAAGGTTGTGGACTATCATTAACAAATTTCCCAGCCCCAAGCCTTATGGGTGTGGCCTGTCATTAACAGATTCCCAGATATAATATGCTCTGGATGAATTGGGTAAATTTTTGGTTCTGCTATTTTTTGATTTTTTTGCAGACCTGTTTGGAAAAATACAACAAATAATTCGACCTGGAGTGTACTTATATATGGGTATGTTTAAGTTGTGGTCAGATGCTTCAAATTTCAGTTCCTGTTTCTTAGTTTTCTTGCATCTGTGTGACACCTAATTTATGGAAATACTTCTCATGTGCTAGATTGGAAATATTCTTACAAAGTTCAAGCCTAGCATGCTAACCATCTTTTCATTAAGAGTGCTTTGTCTTTAATTGTCCTTTTATGATTTTGGTTTATATTACAGAGCCAAAAGAAGACCGAAAATGCATCTAAAGGGGAAGAGGAGAAGAGTAAACCTGTGGCTGAAGACGAGTCTGAAGAAGAACAAGAAGAAGATGAGGACGAACGTGAAGAACAGGAAAATGTGAATGGTGTTTCAGAAAGATCCGAGGATGAGAAACCTGAGCCCACCAAAAGTGAGGAAAAAGAATCTGAATCTGAGTCTGAGGAAGACACTAGAAAACGCAAACGTGGTTCAAAGAAATTGTCTGCAAAGAAGAATTCCTCTGCAAAAACTAAAACCAAAAAAATTACTATGCTTAAAAAGTCAAGTCCTACACCAAAGAAAGCACCTTCTAAGCCAACCTCAAGTCATTCTAAGGCCGAGGATAATAGTTATACAAGTCCAAAGACATTCTCGAGGAAGAAGAAGACTGAAGTAATCAAGGACAAGCCCTCCACACAAAAAAAATCTGCTTCCAAGGAGAAAGCCGGTGAGAATAATTCTCTTTCATTTGTGTACACTTGAGCTAATTTCCTACTCAAACTAATTCAAATAAGTCATATTTTGCTGATATAAATTTCTTCTTGAGGTAGTAGAGTATTAGAGCAAGACTGGAAAGTTTGTGTTAGCTTAATGTCAATAACAACTTTCTGAGCCAACTCAATATTCTGAAATTTTTTCTTCCTCTTTTATGCAAGGGAAAAAAGTTGTGCAAGGGAAGGAGAAACCTAAGGAGGAGAAATTAAGGCCTAGTGATGATGAGCTTAGAAATGCAATATGCGAAATTCTGAAGGAGGTGGACTTCAACACGGTGAGAATCTGATATTTATTATGCATCTGAGGTAGATAATTGGTGTACTTCGAACCCACCTGTATATTTCAGAACCAGAGTGGACATGCAATTGACACATTTTACATTTGTGCTCATTGATTTGATTGTGGTTGTGTGCATGAGCTGTATTACAGGATCTTGTTGTGTTCGTTATTTGTCTTTAGGTTTCTTTGCAGTCAACGGACACATTAGATTATGTGTAAACCACTATATTTTACTTGTTATTCCTTGAATGTTTATTGATATTGTTGTAACATAATTTCCATATCTTTTGGTTGCGTTGCAGGCAACCTTCACTGACATTCTGAAGCAACTTGGTACGCATTCTTTACATTTCATTTTTCTGATTACTTTTAAGTCTGATGGTTCATTTAATTGAGCGATGTATCAAATAAAACGCGGGCACACGCTTATGAAAAGCAAGGAATAGGAAAAGAGTAATGCTAATATACAGAAACTATACATAAAATTATGTACAAAATGAAGTGGCATATGGTTTGTAAGTATTTGGTGGACCCATTAATAAGGAGAGTTGGTTGTTTTGGTGAGCCCAAATATTGCACATCATATGCCACCTTATTTTGTGCCCAATTTTTTTGTTTATGTTCTGTTCATAACTTTATTCATAGGAGACTATGATCACTTTATGGCACTTGCGTTGCAGACTTCCCTTCATATGTAGATCTTTTTCTCAGTGGGTGTTTTATAATTAAAGTTGGTGACAATTTACTTCGTACTTTTCCAGTTAAGCGATTTAATACGGATCTCACATTAAGAAAGTCATCTATAAAGCTCATGATCCAGGATGAGCTAACCAAACTAGCTGACGAGGCAGATGAAGATGAGGAAGAAGGTGACGCCATAACAGATGAAAAACAACATTCTGGCCCAGCGGTGAAGGCCTGATCATGCAGACGCAAATTTCATCACGTAGAACGGTATAGTGGATAGCTATTGAGTTATCATTGCCGAAATAACCCTTTTCTTTATCAGTTATTCATATTCTGTTGCTGTGCTGTTTAGCTTTTGTATGACTAGGTACCAGCCAGCTGTAATTTATTGGTATTGTTCTATTTGCTGGCTGAAAGTTCGAGCTTGTTAGAAAACCAGTAGAACTAGAAGTTAATGTTATATGTATACATAAACATAGAGCTGTAGGAGTTTCGATATCGTTTATTTAACTGACCCTTTATTGACTAAAATGATGGATTTATGGTCTTTTGGATCGAAGATGGTTACTATATGCTTCCAGCAGTATCGTTTTTTTTTTTTTTTTTTTTAAATCAAAGA
Source organism: Hedera helix (assembly GCA_947179155.2). NCBI lineage: Eukaryota > Viridiplantae > Streptophyta > Magnoliopsida > Apiales > Araliaceae > Hedera > Hedera helix. The sequence continues at coordinate 12,557,908 of OX359266.1, read as the reverse complement.
TGGATACTATATGCTTCCTGCAGTATCGTTGTTACCTTGATGTTACCGTAAAAGATTTGCTTTCTTTTGCGATCTCTTGCAAGTCCTCAAGTCTTGATTTGGTTGAAATTTGTGCTTCCTGTGATCGTGGGAAAGATGGTGGTTTTATAATATATTGAACTTGTACCATCAAGTAATTCTGATATCCAATTTAGCGTGATGGCCACTGCTTGGGGGCACAACTTTCTTCTTCTTCCAAATCTGGGTAATCCATTTTCTTTTATTTATTATGTATTGTTTTATTTTAAGTTGATCTGGATAATCCTAGAATGACCTGATTGAAATAGTAGTGCCTTAACAGGGTACGCACCAATAGCCATTTCCATTTTATCAAAGGGGTGTTTATTAATACTAGCTGGTCCTGCACTTTAAAAATAAAAAGAAAAACAGAGTAATAGAGAAAAATAGGAATAAGAAAATTAAAAATTGTCAGGACTGAGAACTGTGAAAACAAATGCCATGTAAGAGAATTATTAAGGACTGAGATTTGGGTAAATAAACATGAATTTAAAGGATAAAAAGGAAAAGTAAAAAAGGTTTCAAAGATTTGTTAATACCAAAAAAAAAATGTCACATTTCCTCCAGCTTTATTATAATTAATAGGGATGAAAAAAATAAAATGGGATAGTAAAAAGGGTTCAATATGATGTTAATACACAAATATAAAAATAACATAACAGAAAAATGATATATATTGTGAATATTTATGTCAATTTTTTTTATTGTTATTCACGTAGATAAGTATTAATGATTATATTTTTATAGAGATATGTAATAAGTGAGATCCGATTATAATTTTATTCTTCTTTTTGGACAAGTTATAATTTTATTCAAATTTCATATATTAATATATTTCGTAATTATAATTCAACGCAAATTTATTTTTATACATAATAAGACTCGTAAAAAAAATACTACTCTTACTTCTCGCGCTTTATTAATTACGAATACGTCTCTTTCTAATCAAATGATTGTAAAGTTTGACGCTTTTAAAATCTGCTTTTCATTTTAGTTGAGAAAAATAAATGTAATTTTTTTCTTCAAGTTTTTGAAATTAATGTAAAATAGAAGCTGAGGTTGAAATTGAAGTGATTTAATGATATGCCAAAAATGTCATAATCTTCTTCAATTGGTAGAAATAAATTACCCACCTGAAAGTGATTTAATGATGCCAAAACTGTCATAATCTTCAATTGGGGGAAACGAGTTGATTCACTTAATGCTACGTTTGATCGAGAGAATAGAATGAAAATTTATTTCATTCATTTGATTTTTATTTTATGTGAGAAGAATGTGATAAAATTTATTACAATAAAATAAATATGTATTATAATTTTACCATTATATTAAATCACTCAAACCCATCAACAATTAAATATATATTTAAAATAATTTTTTTTTTTTTTTTTATTCCTCCAATTCAATACAATATTAGTGGAATGTAGTACTCATTAATACACTATTAGCAGTACCCAATTTCAACATACATGTTGTGACAAACTGACAATGACTTAAATGAGCGTGTCAATGGGGCGGTATGTATTGTTAATTCTCAAAATTAGGATATATATATATATATATATATTTTAATTTAAAAAAAAAAATGCAGCACTTGTTATAACAAGCTTCAAATGAATCTGCAACATCAGTCGGACATGTAATTGTGGTAGTATGATAGTAATAGTCGATCTACGGAGAATACTTATTCGTCTTAAACATAGATATTGCTTTGATTTTTTTAAATATATTAAGAGAGGCTATAAATATACTAAGTTATACTATCTCCGTTTTATATTTAAAAATATATTTGTAAAATGAAGGATAATTGTATATTCTTAAATATAACCTTAGTTTTAGATAACAATTCAGTTGTGGTAGTTTGATATTAAAAATGATAATATAAAAATAATGTCAAATTAAAAATATCGTATCACTTTATAGTCTTAAACAGAAATATATATCTAATTTTGGAAAGTAATAAAAAAAAATTATATCTCTAATTTTGAAACAGAAAGAGTACTAATTAATGATTTAAAATTTCCGTTGTGCAAATTATTATGATTAATTGACAAAATTATAGTTAATGTCTACCACTTTCTTTTTCCTATCTCCAGTCTCATCACTCCTAATTTATTTTCATTTTTGTCTCTTCTTTCCTTCCTGATTAGTGTGTGTGTGTGTATATATATATATATATATATATATATATATATATATGTATATGTATGTATGTATGTCAATGTGATAATAATGATAATAATATTATTATGAAGAAAGCTATTGATATTATAAATTATTTAGGTGTAGTATTGAAAAGTTTGCCAAAATATAAATTAATAAAAGAACGTAAATATTTAACATGAGACGGATTAAAAATGGTAATACGGCGAACAATTAGTCAAAGACAGAGGGAGTAACGTGTTAGGCTCAGTTTATAAACAAAATTATATTTCTAATTTTAAAGCAATGTGGAAAGAGAAATAAATCTTTTAATTTTAAAATGGAGAAAAAAGTATATTGTAAAATATACTTTTTGTAATTGAACAGCGGTCTTCTAGCGTCAATCATGGTGTAAAAAAAGATGAAAGCAAAAGGCAGTACTACGGTGAAGAGCAACGAGGATAATGCTATTGAATTTTGATGTACTCGTTAGTTGACTAGTTTGTAGTAGTGAAATCTTGAACACTAGTGGGAATACATAGAGGATAACTAGACTACTGAAAGAGATGAAGATTCGACAAATCTTTTAATATGTAAAGTGGGAGGACCACTGGGTGTAAATAAAAAATTTAATTTAATTTAATATATTTTTAAAATACCTTTCAAAAAAAATTATTTTGTTTATTTATATTATTTTTTATAATTTTTTATTTAATTATTTAAATTTTATATAATTTTTATTTTACTTTACATAATTTACTCGTTAATAATTTATAATAAAACATATAATTGTACTACGCTTCTTCTAATACATACAAAGGTCTCTGACCAGGACCAGGAACCAATTCGAATTTCCAACCCTGAGCAATCTTAGTTATTGGTGGGGGTTCGATTCGTTTGCTTATTGGGAGAATCTAAGTACTCTCTTTCGAATTCCTTAGTTGATATTGATTCTTCAGTGTGTCAATCGAGCACACCTAGTTTATAACTAATGGCGGATCTTCTTTGAAAGGAAAAGAACTCGGACGCTGGGAAAGGAAAAAAGAAAATCTTTTTTTCTATTCTTTTTTATTGTTTATAGATAGATATAGAATGTCATAAAAGTGTTTGCGATTGGAGGATATTTTATTTAAGGGTTATGCTCGTGGCAGGTAGGTAGGGATGCACAAAAGGTAGGTAGGGATGCACAAAAGGCCTGTGACACCCTCAAATTTGGGCCTACACAATTCAAACTTGAGTTGTCAAAAGACTACAACAAAATTATTACAACGTTTAACAATATAGTGTATAATAATACACAACTAAGTCTTCACTATTATTGCCACAGTATTTTACAACACGTGAAGACTACGATAGATATCCTTCGGACTTTCACTCCATCCCCCGGCTAGACCCAGCTACGTTCTCATCTCCTGTTGAAAAACAATAGAACAAAAAGAAAGGGTGAGCTCAAATAGCCCAGTAAAGAATATCATGACTAAGATAATGACGAATAAATTATCGTTAGCCTTCAACAGTTGAGTTCTTGATCGAATACAATAGACTACAAGGTTTATATCAAAAACTACAGTTAAATTCTTGAATAACGTTTAGATCAATAATAGCAGCGGAATGAGCAATCTATTATAAAAATAATGCAGACTATAATGTCCACTCACTTATCCTTTTCGAAAAAATATCATCAACTTTTATCATCTGAAATACTATTAGTCATGATAATACAAATTCACAATTCCTGATCATAATCATGCAAATCAACAGTTCATCTTTGCACTACGGGTCAAAGATAATCAATATAACATCATCGGTCATGATTATACCAGTATTCAGCCTTTGGTCATAATCATACCAAACAACAATTCATCTTTGCACTACGGGCCAAAGAGAACTTTTACCACGTGTCATAAAAGACACCGAACAGATGTATCGCCTTTAACCTATTATATCGCCTTTAACCTATCATATGTTCAACAATTATATTGTATCTGTGCCCCCGACCACATATATTCACAACAGCTTATTTTTGATGATTAGTACAAATAACAGTGATACAAATGATGAACAGAAGAAACAGGATAAACAATAAGTATCGAAAGTTTACTTTGTGCAGATTTAAATAATGTCCAAATTGTCAACATGATGTGGAGAAAAATTCAAAAATGATATTCAAGATCCACAATTCAGAATAACGGTTACAGTTCAATAGAAATGTTCAGAAAAATAGGAAATTAATACAAAGAGTAATTCACCAAACATGCGGTAATCCGCGTAGTTAGGTTATTCTCAGAGATTAATAAAGAATGAATACGAAAGGTTATTTACCAACAGGCAGTAATCCGCGTCGTAAGGTTATTCCCACAATTTAATAAAAATTGAATACGAAGAGTTATTCACCAAACAGGCAGTAATCCGCGCAGTAAGGTTATTCTCAGAGATTAATAAGGAATGAATACGAAAGGTTATTCACCAACATAAGGTAATCCGCGCCGTAAGGTTTTTTCCATAATTTAATACATGAAAATAAATGACACATCTTATGAGTAAGAGAGAAACGATATTATTTTCGAGAATCAAAGAATGATAATCCCTTACCGTAGTAAGTTTGAATAGTGGAAGATGAAAAAGATGGAATCCCTTACCTTAACACGTGACTGGATATTGATTTAAATGAGGTTGATTAACTTGAACAGTACTCATACACTTATGGATCTTCACAAATACTCAAGATGACTTAAGCACACTTAGAGAGAAGTTACACAAAGAAGTATTTAGAGAGTGAAAGAAAGAATGAGCAAGAAAGTTTATGAAAAATCCTTAAGTTAAGGCCTCTATTTATAGCCAAAAATCTTATCATAACCAAGATTTTCTAATTTAATCCAAATCGTTCATTTCAAGATAATGTTTAATCCTTACCACTCATTTCATCTTTTAAGATTTCTTTAATTTAAATAATTCATTTAAAGATAATCTTTAATTTACACAATCCATTTCAAATTCTATATTATCTTTAATTTATACCATTTATTTCATCTTTTAAGATTTTCTTAATCTAAACCATTCATTTAAATATCATCTTCAATTTAAACCGTTCATTTGAAATTATATAATTATTATATTATCTTTAATATATACCATTCATTTTATATCACCTAACTTTATATTATTTATTATAATAAACAAATAACTTTATCAATTCAATTATTCAACAATAATTCACACTTATTCATTATTATGACTAATTGTTATAAATATAATGTAGTTGGTTTTCTCTGAGTTAGATATCAAATTAATTAATAACGAAATACAATAGTTTAATTAACATCATAATAGAGATAACAATAATGCAGAAAGTATATAAAAGAAAGAATACGTTACTGTGTAATGACAATTATTGATTCAATAATGTGAATTACTGTGCATATGCTACTGTGACAATTATCAGTTTAATAATATGAATTATTGTGCATGTGACAATAAAGTCAAATATTGTACGATAACCACTTTATCAGTTCAATAATACGAAACACTGTTCAATGTCGTGTGCTACTGTGCAATACCGTGTACTATTTGTAATACTGTATATTACTATTCTTTTACCACCAAATATTTTAACAATTAAAAGTGATAGTACCATTGGCCATTTAAAAATTATTTATGTCGTTTTCTATATCTGACAATTATTCGTTGTGGGGTTTACAAATGATTGGTTCGTACGGCGCCGTCGTACGAATATTTCCCGACAGAACGAATATTCCCCGACCAAACGAATATTGTCCGACATAATATAATTTACACATAACATCCTTAACTTTTAACTTTATCAATTTAACCACTTACTGTTTCAGGAAAAATATATATGAAAAAAATTAAATTTTGTATTTTATAAAATTCGGGCTCTTACAAAGCCCGTGGCTTAACCTTGGCTCGGTCTGGTCAAAGTCCAACCTGGTCAAGGTCTGAACCGATCAGGCCCGATCTGAAAGACTTGAAAAGGTCACTCTTTTAAGACACAAATCTGGCTTTGTCTAGCTTGCAAAAAAGCCTGGTATGGTCTGGCCTGAGGCCTGACTTAATTCTTTATCCAATTCTTTATAATTTTTGAATTATAATTATTCATCAATGAAGTATAAATTTTTAACGTATTTATTAATATAATTTATAAATTATAATACATTATTTTTAATTAATACATCAATAAAATCTAAAGTTTTAATTATTCATTCTTGATTTCTTATAAATATATTTAATTAATATACATCTTCAGTGAAAAAAACTAGTTAGTATATTTAACATTATTAATAAGTTAGTTGCTTAGTTGATTAAATATTAATAATAAGTTAATTTATTATAAATACTAAATTACTAATATTTAACATTAAAATTTTATTAATATTCCTTGCTACTTTTAATGTTAAATATTAATACTAATTAATACATCAATAAAATAACTTTTAATATTAAATATTAATAATAAGTTAGTTTCTAGTAAATACTCAAGTTTTTCCTTAATTTGGATATGCTAAATTCTTAGGGGGATTTATGATTTTGATTAATTTTTTGGTATTTTTTTATACCAATTTAGAGAATAATTCTATGAGACAATTAGAAAACTAATTGAAAATAATATTTGAGATATAACTATGTAAATATTTAATGATCATAAAGGAAAGATTTATGTGTATTTACACTTTAAAAACTATATGTCCAACTGATCCTAATAGTAAAAAAATAAAATAAAAACTAACTTTATATTCAAAATAAAAAAGTGTAATCTACAGTAAGTTAATTTTATTTTGCATCTATAGTCATATGTATCACAGTAGATTTTATTCATATTATATTTTCTATGAAGACAAACTATGCATAATAAACATACATTTAAGAAATCAATTTGCTTTATATTCCAATTATATTTAAATAATATTTTTCTTTCATTTAAGAAATGTCGACACCGGGGTTTTTTCCCTTTTATTGGAAAATCTTCTTCTTTTATATTTTTGTTTCATTAGTTAAGTAAGAGTGGTTTTTCAGGAAATGACTATAAAATAAATGTTGATGGGATTTTGAAAGGTTGATTTTAATGATGGGTCAATTGACTATACTCGTTAGTTGGTAAAAGTTTAAATGGATATACTAATTTATCCGAATTTTTAAGATTTTTGTAATTGAGATGACCCATACGTGACTCCGAAGAATTGGTCTACGACCGGGATTCATAGAGTTCGGGGGCTTGCTTAAGCAAGAGAAAGGTGTTAAGCACTCCCAACTTCCGTAAAAACACGATTATTGTTTTCTTAATATTTTTCTTTTAAATGTATGTGTGTGCGTGCCTAGATGAATGGTGTCATGGGAGTGTGCCTAAGATGTCGTCTAAAGCTAAATCGAATTGTAAATAATTTGAAGGGTTATCTCTTAAGGTCAAGTCGTGGAATGTACATTCTTTCAAAAGTAATTTTGAACCACGAAGGCTTTAATTCAGGAAAAAAGATTCAATGTAAATTATGTCTTAAAATTCTTTTTGGTGACATTTCGGTAAATATTGTTTTGAAATCGTTCGTCAAAATAGGAATCAAGGTTCTCTTTTACTTTCGATTTTAGTCTTAGTAAATCTAATAACCTGGATTGATTCAATTTAAAAGATCTTTGTTATTTCGTTTGAAAATCGTTTTTTGTGTCAAAGAGAAAACTAGGCACTAAAAAGGGGATGAAGTTACTCGTGGGCATGTAAGCCATCTAAATAGCCCCAAGTACCAAAAATAATATCTACTATCATGAGGCCTTAAATTCTATTTTCGTGGGATGGAGCCCTCGATACCGTTTTAAGGCCCGAGTTTACATGTACAAATGTTCAAATCACAAACATTCAATCGTAACTTATGTCCATGGGAATTACGCCAAGATCCAATAAACATGGCGTTTAAGGCCTAACTCCATTCTTAGGCTCATAATAGTCAAGATATCAAAATATATAAACGGAATTTTGAATTCAGGAAAATGGCTACTAAAGACCCTAATTCATAGATTGTACAATGAAATCGACATTTTAAGAGACTATTACGTATCGACGGGATCTATCAAAGGGGTTTATAATGTGATTCGTAGATCTAGAATCCCCTAGATCTGGTGATGACGTAGTCAGGATTTGATGAATAATGTAACGACCCCGAAATTCGACCCATCTTGTTACCTTAAATTTCATTTTCATTAAACATTATTTCCTTATCGTCCAAATTTCGGTCCGTTAATAAATCTTTAACCACCTTAATTGATCCATTATCTGATTCTAAAATCAACAAATACCAAAATTTTCGGTATAATTTTTTTTCTTTTCACTTTTCTTCTTTCTCAATCATTGTATTAAAATATTTGGATATTTAAAATACTCATCAGGATCCTAGTCCCTGGATCGCAACCTTTACTTTTTCTTTTCTTCCTGTAACCCGTATCATAAAGGTCAACATTCAACATTTAATATCATTTATATCCATGCAATATTCTTATATCGTAATTCATAATCAGACATATAATAGTCTCTATCATAATATTCATGCCGAACAACTACAGTTCGCAATTTAAACTATACTCATCATATTCGGATCCAACTTATCTGTACATACAACATATCAATATAACTTTGACAAATTATCCGCATTGGATCATAATATAAACATTTAATAATAACATTCACAACCTTTTAGGAAAATCCGTCTCTATGTCTCTATATAATCTGATATTCTTGAAATTCATTTCTTAACCTGCAAAAGTTTATATTATGCAAGTAATGAGCACAACGGCTCAGCAAGTTCAACAGTTTTATTTCACGTAGCACATACCTTATCATGCTTGGTGTGTGTCATACATCATGTGTTTGTGCTTCTACTATAGCAATATCTCTTATATATATTCATATTGTTGCACAAAGTACACATTGTGGTCATATTAATCACGTATCACATAACACATAATTTGTATGCATTTAAAACAAGAATTACATATCATAACAGTTCAACATTTAACATAAAAGGACTGAAGAACTTGCCTGTCGTCCAATTATTTAATTGATAGCTTAAAACTCTCTCTCGATCAACCTATGATCATAAAATAATCAAATAATAATTATTTATCCTCTTATGATATTAATTTAATTACTTAATATCATCTCCGGGCCAATTATCAATTTATATGGTCAATTATATTAACCTCATCTCTCAATACATTAATTTAACTTAATATCAAACACCCTCAATACGGACAACCCGACTCACCGGATAAAATTTAGCATAATCGGTTGACCGAAAATTTATTTAATCATTTTCTAACTTGTAACTTTACTTGATTAATATTTAAAGTATTTAAATATTAATCTCCAATATTTAATATTCATGCAAAAATATTAAACTTAATGCCCAAACATCATTTCTATATTTTTAGTATTTTTCTATAATTTTCTATGATTTTTAAATAATTTTTAAACATTTATTTCAATTAAAATCACTTCTGAGGGCATTTTGGTAATTTCCGTGCCCTTAGGGGCACATTCGATATTTCACGAAAAGTCCAAGGGCATTTCCATAATTTCAGCAATGTTAGGGACATAACCGAAATTTCCCGAAAAGTCCAGGGGAATTACCGTAATTTCCGTGATCAAAGGACACAGCCGGTATTAACTGAAAAGGGCATGGGCACGCTGGTAAATTTCTAGCGTGTCGTCGGCCGCGCATTGCGCGAGCCGACCCCCGGACGTCCCAAAACGACGTCGCTCGGCCCCTGCTTCCGGAAACTTCAGCCGCGCATTGCGCGACCCTGCCCTACTACGCCAAAACGACGCCGTTTATACCCCCGCGCCAGATTGCGCGACAGCCATTTTCTTCTTCTTCTTTTTTTTCCGCAGAAACAGTAACCAACTTTCAACAAATTTTCATTTTTGATCAAGTTTTTTCCCACAAAACAACTCTAAAAATCATGTAATTCACACATATATATCCAAAAATTATTTGGAATCATTATTCTATTTATTTTTTATTTTTTCACAAAATTAATTTATCCTCATAAATAATAAATAAACCAAATAAATAATTCTTATACCTTCCTCAAGCCAAAGAAAAACCTCCTTGAAATTTGTTCCTCATCTCTTGGCAGCCATGGTGGTCGGTGGTGGGGGTTGATGACATTCACGGTTGGAGAGAAAGAGAGGAAATGTTTTTGTTTGTTTTCTTTTTCTCCTTTTTGTTTTTATTTATTTATTCTTTGCTTTCTTTTTCTTTTCATAAGCAATTGGACTTAATCATTTTTGATTGCCCAACAATTCCATCGACTTGGCTCTCTCTCGGATGTTCCAATTCAAGATAATTTCCATGCAAAGTAATTAATTTAATACATTACGTAGTTATTACGTGTAATAAATATTTTATAAAATAAATATAAAATATTTATTTTAATTTACCAAAATTTATAACATGATTTATGAATAATATTAAAACCTTTTTCGGTATTTTACTTGACAATTTTTGTACACGCATAACGCCATACATGTAATTATATGAGGTAGTTAATACCTCCAAAATTCATAAATTAATTCATATAACTTATAAAAATTATTTTTCGTAATTTTTCACTTCGTTATTTGGACAACATGTTACACTAACATGTTCCCGTTTTCGAAATATTATTCTTCATAAAAGTCATAATAATTCCATTATACATAAACATAATTTTTAATAACTTAAAACATACATTTTTCTAATTTATTTTCATTTCTTTATTATTTATTACTAACTTCTTTATATATAAATTATATAATTTAATATTATATAATTTATATATTTACATTCTCCTTTCTTAAATAATTCTTAAATTCCTCCATAATTATCACTTAATTATATAACCAAAATTATACATTTATTACTTAATCCTCTTATATAAATTATATAATTATTTTTATATAATTATTATTTTCTTCATACATTATTTTAATTTCCTTATATAAATTATATAATTTATCATTATATAATTTATATAATTACTTTTCTTCTCAATTAATTTCTAAACTTCCTCCATAATTCTTGATTAAATCTAAAATCAATAATTATAATTTTACTAATTTCCTCATTAACTTTTCATAAATTTTTGGATTAATTTAATTATTAATCCCTTAATTTTCATAATTAATGAAATTTATAATTATCAATTAAACATGGACATTTATATATATACAAATGTATATATATATACATATCTAAATCATATATTTCACATTATCACATAATACCATTTAAATATAATTTTCGTATTTCCATAATAATTTAATTGTAAAATTTATTGTACCTCTACCTGAATTTCTTTTATCCCTCATAAATTGTTTTTAAACAATTTATTTACTTTTCAATTATTTTAATTCCTCATAATTTATCATGGTCTCCGTACAAATTTAATTTACTAATTAAATCTCATCACATACCTTAACTCACATAAAATAATAATTAATTTAACAACCTTGATAACTTTTATCAATTAAATTCTTATTTAATTTTATTAAAGAAATTCTGAAAATTCGGATCCTCACAAATAATATATCACAGATTGGCTAGCAGAATATTTTATTTGTGAGAATTTCTTGGTGGCCAAAAGGTGGGATCCCTCCACCATTAGATATGAATCTAGGGTATATGGGTGACCTATAAATCAAAACAAATTAACTCCCAAGTAAAATAATTGGTGAAAAAGGAGTTGAATCTAAGAAAATTGATAAATTAATCAAGAGGATATCATGAGATGATTAAGAGGAGATTGCATTCATGAGAAATCATCTCTAACCACCCATAATCCCATAAATATGATCCTAAGATCTCTAGAGATGATCTAGGATGCTAGGAGAGCCTCACTGAAACAGAAAACAAGTAATTCCCACGCACAACAATAAAAAAAATACACTAGATCTAAGTCAGATATATACAAAATTACATAAAGATTGAATATTTTATTTTCTAAATACAATATTTTACAAAAATGCACAAATATGTATTAGATCTATGCTAAATTTACATAAAGAGCGAATCTTTCACCTTGAAAGATGATGAATTATGCTTTCTTTAACTTGAAACTTAAAGGAATCACTCTAATTTATCACGAGATTTGATACAATATATTAGATCTAGAATAAATCTAGAGAGATTTTACTACTTATCTTTCTAGATAACAATTTTTCTCTCTCTAAAAATGACTCTCTAAGAAATGAGCTAAAAACTCCTATACATAGGAACTTAGCTTGGCCACAAGTGTACTTGAAGCTGGCCGCAAGTACACCCGCGGCTGGCTAGGGTGAGGTTCACATGCTTGGGTTTTCGTTTCGCGAAGTTGATTTTTTGTGTTATGGGTTGGAACATTCATAACTTTCAATCCAGGAAGAGTTGAGAGGCGTGTCATACCATTATAGAAAACTCTTTCTTAGAGCTACGCAATGACATAAAGTTTAGCCCATTATGAATCTGGGAAGATATAGAAAAAGGTAAAAAGTCATCCTCCCGTAAATGTCGGCTAGTCCATTGTCTTGTTTTGTGTAGTCTGTTGCTCGTAGATTGTCGTGATGGCTTCGAAATCTCGTTTGAGGTTTGCAATCCTTGCTCAGATGTGTTGGCATTGGGGAAAAATAACACTGGCTTCGAAATCTCGTTTGAGGTTTGCAATCCTTGCTCAGATGTGTTGGCATTGGGAAAAAATAACACTTTTGCCCTCCGCCATGGTTATATAATGTGTCAAATTTTGGGTGTCTAGAAGAAGAATATATTTATTTTTGTTCAAATAATCCAACTTATATTGATATGTAGTAGAATGTTAAAATAAAATAATTTCAAAAATCTTGTATCACTTTTACAAAATTTTATTAATTTAAAATTTTAATATTTAATAGTTAACGCTAAAAGAAAAAAAAAAGAATGATCAGATTGGCCTAAGCCTGGTCTGCGAGCCTAACTAGGCCACAATCCAACTGCCAAGGCCAGGCTTGGTCTGACAGACTTTGTCTAACAGGCCAAGTCAACGCCTACTTGAGCTAACCTAATCAAAACCATTGCCTTAACAGACATAAATCAAGTCGACCTGTTATGCATATCTATAAGTAGAACATCACAAATAATAATTATATTTTTATATGATTCTTCTGCGAATCACATACATATATACATTTTTATTTTTATCGAACATCAATTTTTATGAAAATAACAGTTTCAGAAAACACTATTGGGATTCTTATCAACTCTCTCGAGGAGGCGGCAGTAGCAGCTTAAGAATAGGCCACTTATCCCATCGACCCATCCCATCAGATATTTCCAACCGTATCTCTCATGAGTGCCCCCTATTTCATTGGCATTTTAGTGTAATACTTTTACGGGTGTTTACCTAATTACTTGTTTGCTTCGATCCCCCAAGTCCCACTCCCCACACTACTTAATTTTCATAAATTTAAAAATATATACTTCCTCAATTTTGAATTATTACAAGACTAATATTAATTTTTAAATTTAAAATTAATATAATTTATTTAAATTTTAAAAATGAAATATATATATATATGTATGTTTTCTGACTCATCAAATTAAGATTTAAATAGTATAACACGAACAAATTCCCCCACATGCTGCTATAAAAGTAGTCAAATAATACCATTCTAATTTATAACAGAAATACTTCACTAAAACACAATCATACATATTTTTGCTGTATCTAACATTATGACGTCACAGTCCGTAATCCACTTTTACTACTATACTACCAATTAGTAACATTTAACCCACAAAATATAAAATTACATTCTAACCCCCTCCATCTCCCTAAATTTTTATTTTTTTGGTCTTCTTATCCTAAACCACAAACTACTTTTAACCCAATTTACTCAAAAGGTTAATATATACTTGAAAATCTAATCCAAAATCTCTAAAAGTAAAAAGTTAAAAAATAAATCACAAAACTATTTTTTTAAGCATACAAAGAGTGTTTATTTTTTAGACTTGAGCTCCTACCTCAGTCTTCTTCCTGTAGATGCCCCGGGTCCAGGATAACCCGACGCGGGACCACTCTTACTGGATCCGTTAGCAATCGGATAATAAGAACCGGATCCATATACATGTCCTTGATGCTGATGGCCCATCATCATCATATTCGAAGGCATCCCACCATACATTCCACCCCCGCCTTCTCCATAACCACCTCCATTATTCCCCATATTTACCACACTGCCATTGCCGCCACTTGTTGCCACGGATCCATCCTTCTCTCCGGCCGGCCGACCGGCCAAAGCGGTTTTCTCGCCCTCCATGTCTCTGAACCTCTGCAAATAAACCTTCAGTGGCTCCACGTAGTCTTCGAACCCTAACGTCGTCATCGCCCAGAGCAAATCGTCGCCGTTGATAGTCTTTCGCTTCTCCCGCTGGCACTTGTCGGAGGCTTCGCCGGTGACGAAGCTGATGAACTCCGAAACGCACTCCTGCACTGTTTCCTTCGCGTCTTTCGAGATTTTCGCGTTTGCTGGTAACGCTTTTTTCATGATTCGGCTAACGTTCGCGATTGGGAGGAACCTGTCTTGCTCCCGTTGCGAATATTCGCCGCTGTTGTGGCCGCCTCCGCCGGATTCGTTGTCGGAATCCGCCATTGATAACGATCAAGTAAATCGAGACTTCTGCACTTCTACAACTTAACCGCCTTTTATAGACTCGCTCCGAAAAGCAAGGCTCCGGATTTTCTACGCAAACAGCTCCGCTTGATCAGGAAAGAGTAATATAACTAGAGAATTGGGGCTCAGTCGCTGAAGTATTGAAAATTTTGAATTCTAACGTTAAATTTGATGAAATAGGTTGTTTTTAAAAAACAAATCAGCAATTTCAATTCAGAATCTCAACTAATTCATAAAGAAAATACGCTTAGTACCAGAATGAACATCAAAGGAAGTGGAAAAATTTATTTTCTACAAAGTGTGAACTAATAATTCACAGAGTATATAGAAGATGAAATTCATAAGATTTTGAGTAGTAATCGAATAGCTCAAAATTCGGCACTTTGTAATCAAAAAATTTCGTTGGTAATTGGATTTTATCTAGTAACAGAATAGAAGTTTGAGGAACCTGACGGAAATTTGGTTTTCCGGCGGCGAGAAAGCTCCGTTCTTCAAATTTCTGAAAATACAAAGAAATTGAGAGAGATATTGCGAGCTCCGTTGGATCAAATGGTATAATAACGTGAGTATTTGCGACACGTGGAAGGTTCTGGAGCGTTCGTTATCGATAGATGTGGACGAAGTTTAGACCGTTGGATTGGTTATAGTAGAGGAAATCTGGGCCGTCCATGACACGATTGACACGTGGGCTGTTATTTTTAAGAAAAAATATTAAATGCTCTTGGACAACTGTCATGTGATATTCCATATTATTTATATATTATTATTTCAGTACTTAAAATAAATTATTTTATTTTAAATATTAAAATAATAATATATAAATAACGTAAAATATAATATAACAAATATGTCAAGATTCCTGAATAATTATTTTAAATTTAAGTGAATGTCTAAAACCCCAGCTGTGCCACTAACAAGTGGCATCACTGCTGACGTGGATCACCGTCCTATAGATATTTGTTTAATTATTTAATTAATTTGCTCGACGATTAGATGGTGACCTTCAACCGTTGACCCCACGAAAGACTAATCGGAGTAAACCTTTAATTTTCGGGGTGGTAAAAACAAAAGACAAGAACAATAGGGTCAATTTAATTTAACTAATTATGAATAAGAATTACATTACGGGGTATGGATAGGGCCAGCTTGAAGATCTGCTCTCTCGTTGCCTAAGCACCAACCGTGATAATATTTATGAGTTCGAGCTGGGTTGGATAGGTTTGGGCGAACAATAATTAAAATTATAATAAATTTAGTTTGTCAAAAAAATAATAGTTGATAATTATAAATTATTAAAAGATAACAACGTATTGATTAATTTAATCATAATTTTTGAAAAAAATAGGGAAAATACAATGATGGTTGAGATAAGTTTTGAATTTGTCTCTTTGATTTTTTAAATAAAAAAGAAATATAAAAAGGGTTCTAATTATTTGTTTCTTATACAAGGCCGTAACCTATTTTTTATAATAGTAATAAATAAAAAAACACAATAAAAATATAAGAGATGTTAAAAGTATATTAATAAGCTGTAAGTAATTTTAAAAAATAATACACCTAATCTATTTATTTTTAATTAACACTTCATCTATCTATTTATCTATAAGTAAGACAACAACAACAAACGTTTGCTAATAATATACTGTCGCTAGAAACTCTAGTCGCAATAATTTTTGACTTGTGTCACTAGAGGCTCTAGCGGCAAAGTCAATTTTTTTTTTATCTCGTTGCTAGAGCCTCTAGCGGCAGACAATTTAACAAATAAATTGTCTTTTGTTTTGATTATTGGAACATTACTCCCAGCAAACATTTGACATAAATGTGGTTATATATATACACACACACACTCAAGTTTCGTGGGTTTATAAATGTATAAATTCAAGCCCACCCAAATTAATCTGTCGGGTTATGAGTTGGGCGGGTTTCTAAAAATATAGATTTAATTTTTTTTCTTTTACTTTTATTTTTACAATTTTGAGATGTTGAATTATTTGTGGTTAATTAATTATTTAGTTATGAGATAATTTTATATTGAGATTACAATTAAACCCAATAATAGTTTAATTTAATTTGTTTTCTTTTTAATTATTGATGATTATATATGAGTTGTTTATCATATTTTATGCGTTCAAGTATAATTATTTCCGCAATAATTGATGAGATAATCTAAATGAAATCAAAAGTGGATTATAGGTTTAGATTCGGATATGATAACATGTGAATTTGTTTATTTATTTTAGGAAAAGTAGCATGATAGTGTATAGGATGAATATATCTATATATCGCATGTAATATATTGAGAGTTTGTTCTTAATGAGTCTATTTTAAGTGGTTTGCATAAACATAAAAGAACTAATTGAAATAGGTCTTTTTATTAATTTTTGATAAAGGTTAATAAATAGTTAGACATTCTTAGTTAACAATTCAATATAATTAATTAATTAAAAAGAGAGTAAAAAGATTTAAATGAAGCATTGATGAAAATTATAATCTTAACTATTTTTAATCTGATTAAATCATTTTCATTAGTTTAATTTATTTGGTAATTTTAATTAGATTTTATTTTATAATTAAATTGTGTTTGTTTAAATAAGATTAATTTGATAATAAATTAGTGTTTGGTATTAATTATTTTCAATTCCCTGTGGGTTCAACACTCAACTTAATCACTTTATTACTTCTGAGCCACATATACTTGTGTGTAAATTCCTATTTAAATTAAGCAAATAAGTTTTTCACGTCGTTGCCGGGGAATTTATTTAATAATTTTTGTCAATATTAAATTTAGTCAAATTAATTTTAATTTAAACTTGTATATTTTTATTTATTTGATTTTATTTTTTCTTTTCAGGTATGATAGCTGCATTTAATTATCAATGGTCTTCTGAGATGGTGATTCAACCAAGTGTGGCAGAAATAGTTGACCAATGGAATACATAGCTTGCGGAGCTTGAAAGAAAGATTGACATCAATCTATTCAAAATGTCTACAATCAGCAGCAATTTAGTTATACCCTAGACTATTATCATCCGGGTTGGCAGGATTACTCGAATCATTAATAGAATAACAATAATCAAGACCAATTCTATATTTCAGAAATATCATATCATCAAGATTTTCAATACTTACCTCTAAAGCAACAAGAGCATAAATCTAATTTGGAATTTTTTTTAATAGGTTTTTAGAGCAAACTAAGATGAGAATGAATAATCAAGAAGTTTTTGCTCCAAAACTTTCATACCCGTTAGAATTTTCATATCAACCTCATTCGTATGAATTCTCATATTAACAACTTCCATCGCAACAATAAAAAAAATTAAATTTGAAGGAAATAGTTACTAAGGTCATAGAGCGATCCGAGATGAGCATTAAAAACAATGAAGAATCAATACAAAATATGGAGATTCGGAGGAAAAAACTTGTCAATGTAGTTAACAGTTGCCTTCGCAATATTTTACCTAGCAATACAGAGATAAATCTTAAGGTGGAAGGTAAAGAGCAGTGTGAGACATATACATTAAAAAATGGCAAGGAGTTTTCTAGAGGCTAGTGGAAGAAATTTAAAAAGGTCATATCTTGATGTGGAAGATGATGATGAGGTTAAAAATAAGAGGAGCAATGTTTGGAAGAGAAAAAGAAGAATGATGATGATAAAACTGTAAGCTTGATTGATATGAAGAAAAACTCGATTGTGTCTGTGACGCCCCCAAATTCAGGTCCTAATCACCCGAATTCGGTCATCACGATCCAATATGAACATTCACCACTAAACAATATACAATAACTAAATGCGAAATAATAAACATATGTTGTTTATGCAAAATGTGTTACTAGTCCTAAGATACAGTAACCTTACAACAAAAGTACACAAATACCCTTAATAAAGTATTTAGGGTTTACGTTATATAACAAGTAATTTAGCTAGACAATTAACTAAAGACTGCCTCTTAAAGTCTATCACTTCAGCTTTCCTTTACCCTTGTCCTTCCCAGATGATTCGAGTTTAGCTGCAATAGAGTTCATGATATAGTAAGTGTGAACAACTAGTTTGCTTAACAAGTTTAAATAACAACGAGAGATAATATATCATGAATGAAGGAATAACTGAAACAATTCAACAATATGAATAACATAAGCAAGAATAATGATTTGCTTTTAGAATCAAGATAATCAAATAGACTATGAACTATAAACTTTCACTGGAGTCAATAGCTAATTAACCCAAAAGTTACTACCAGAAATACGTACTCGAGGGGATCAGCCTTTTGTACACTATATGTATGCATAACATTTAATTTTTGAGGGTTGTATCTTATATTAGATACATGAGTTACTCCCCTATATTGAAGGGGTGATCATATCAGTCCAAGAATCCCCACCTTCAATGATTTGGATAACTTTTAAAATCTTTAACATAAATGTCTAGCCAAAAAATGACTTAGACTTAACTTTGAACAGTCCTTTAAACAATAGAACTTTAAATAAAGTACAAGTCAAAGACTGTATAAGCTCAAGTGCACCAAGTGCGAATAACAATAATATCGATGTGGAATAATTGTAAAGTAATTAAACCACTTAAAACATGCTTGGAATTACAGTTCAAGCTTAAATAAATAACTTGCTCAATGAAATAAGTTTAGAGATAAGGAACTTGTCTGTCTGCTCAGCTACAACAATCTAGCTTTAATTAAATGGCTTTGAATGACCTAACATTAATCAAGTCGGTCTAATAATTAGTACTGCGTATATTGGCACGTTTGTACGCTTACTACGAACTTATCTAACAAATAAGTCTAACACATAGTTCACATCATTTAACATACTAACATAATCCTTATAGACACGTAAACACACTTAGGTTAATGATTTAATAACTTAGGAGTATTCATTATAAGTATTAAACACTTAAAGAACCTTTAAACAATTTAATGCAATTGTTTAATTAGTGAATTATTAAATACTTTATATTTAATTAACTCTTTCTTTATTTAATTACTATTTGTTATTGGTTAAATAGTAATTAATTAACTACCTTTAGTTATTATTTAATTATAAATAATAACTAATTAGTCTTACTTAAATACTTAGTTTATTTATTTTAATGCTTCTTAATTATTACTTAAGATTAATTAGATAATAATTAATCATTTAACTTTATTATAATCTTCTTTAATTATTATTTAATATTAATTAAATAATAATTAATTACTTAATTATCCTTATTTATTATTTAATATAAATAAATAATAAAAAAATATTATTAACTTTATTTATCTTTAATTATTATTTATTAATTAAATAATAATTAATGACTTCTAAAATCTTATTTCTCTTTAATTATTATTTAATATTAATAAAATAATAATTAATTAATTATTTATCTTTACTTCTTATTTAATAATAAATAATTTATTTATTTACCTTAAATACTCTGTAATTATTATTTAATATTATTTAAATAACAATTAATTAATTATTTGACTTTATTTATCATTTAATCTCAATAGTTAGTTAACAATACTAACTTTAATAATTAATTATTACCTAATGTTACTTAAATAATAATTAAATGATTAAATACATTTAAACATTATTTAATTATTTAAAACATCCATTAACTTGCATTAAAATTTTAATTAACTAGAATTTTAAATGATTAAATGGATTTAACATGATGCAAATTCGCATATTTCTGGACAGTTTCGGGGTCCCAAGAGAAAACGCTTATATTTTGAGTTCCATACCTCCGATTGACCTCTATTCGGTCTTGTTAGTTTCGTATCTTCTTAAACTAAAATTTTCCATCATCAGATCATTTATTTGGACAAGATTTGGCCACTGAAAGTGGCCAAAAAGCTGGTTGTCAGTCCTGTTTCTCCGACAGCGGGGTTTTTTACTAAAAAAAAATCATATCTCACTCGTTTTAAATCGGTTTTTAGTCAATCAACTTGGAAAATCTTCGTATCGAAGAGTTCTATAACCCAGAGTTGACGGATCATGATTCTAACTTACGGATCGTGAACAGTAACTCCAAACAGCCGACTGTTGTGCACAGTCTTCTCACAGTAGGTGTTTTTTGTAGAAAAATCATAACTATCTCATTTTAAATCGTATTTAGGTCAATCAAGTTGGAGGATATTCGTATTTAAAAGTTCTATCTCCCAAAGTTGACGAATCACAAATTTGATTTACGGACCGTGAACAGTAACTCCGGAAGCGGACTGTCTAATTTTGGACTTTCCGGTAAACTTGATTTTCAAAGTTTGAACATGTTTTTCAACATTAAAGCTTATAAAACATAAGTTAAACTCACGATAACCTATATAAATATACATAACATGATTTTAACTATACAAATCATTATCTTAATATTTTAAACATAAAATGGAAAGAAAAAATAAAACTAGGATTTTAAAAGAAATAAGGATTTATACATAGATTTGGTGACTATTTTCCTCCTTCTCCCAAAGTAGGTGGTGAATGGCATGAACAACACTAGCTTCTCCTTCTTCTTCCTTAATCTCTCAAAATATTTTTCTCTCACTATAGTTTTCTCTCAAACTCTCTCTTTTGGACTTGAAAAAATAATGAAGTGCAAATGTCTACAAATGCAAGTATACTCCTAAAAATATTATATACACATATTATATCTAATAATCTAGACAATCATGAAACTTATCTTGGAGACTTGCACAAGTGAGCTTAAGGACTAGAGTGAGTGAGGATTTTGTGCAAAAAGAACTCACCAAAATCAAAACAAACAATTTTAATTAAATAAATGAAAAAAAAATTAAAAAAAAATCATTTCACTCCCTCTCTCTCTTATACACGGCTGGTGCAATATTTTGTGTCCGAAAAAGATTGTCACAAGTTACTCCTTTAATAAATAATAAGTTATGCTAATAAATTTCAAGTGGGCTCATGCTTTGGACTTCATTTAATACCCAATGGACTCCTATTAAATGACTTGGACTATTATTTAGTCAAGTCCACTTAATTTATCATTGGACTACTTAATATAACCCAATGATTGGTTATTAATTTTGTTACACATTAATTATTCAATCCGTGATTAAATAATAATTGAATTGGTTAATTAATTAAATACTCTAGCCCATTAGTGTTAAATTACTAAATGAACTAAAAATATTATTATTAATATTTCACATTGTTCCCATTAATTAAAAAATATTTTAAATAATTTAAAAAATTTTAATTCACTCATTATATTCAATTTAATTGAATATTTAATTAATGAACAACTTATCAATTTCTTTGATATTAAACCTTAAGGTTTGTTCACTAATTTAATTAACATATTAGTGACTCCCTTTAATTAACTCTAGCAATTAATTACATAATTATTTAATCACGAAATTAATTAATCACACAAAAAGATTTAAATAACCTCGTAAAACTAACTTGTTAGAAATTAAATTAATATTTTAATTAATAATAACGTGAAAATTCTAGGACATTACAGTGTCTTTCGTGCAACAATTTCAAAATTTTGAGGAGTACTATCGGGTTGACTTTGTGACGACCCCAAATACGGGTTCTTTAACCTCGAGTTTGGTTCTCACTGTACAATAATTAACAACAATGAAATACATAAATTATATTCAAATTTCGCGGAATAATACAAAAGGTTCCTTACAGAAGGCTACACTTCCCAAGGTCTATTACCTTAATCTTAAACATTACATATCTTAAGGGAAAATACAAAAGATTTACAACAGTAATTACATAACAGTAATTTAAACTAGCATGCAACTATTAAAATTAAGCATTCGCTTTCCCCTTGCCTTTGTTCGATTTAGAGCTTTCGGGATTGGCTGAAATATAGTCATGATATAGCAAGAATGAGCAACTAAATGGCTCAGCAAGTTTATAAACAACAATCATACGATATATCATGATGAAGGAAAATAACTTCAAGGTTTTCAACAATAACAATTGTGAAAAATATCAAGAATCAATGTTCAATAAAAGAATGTATTGACTCTTTACTGCTGAGTGGTCTTTAATGACCATGAACTGCTACTAAGGTAAAACAGACATACAATGTCTGACTCCTTGTTAAAAATAACGGGACACTCGAGGGGATCAGTCATCTCATGTCCTATGTATATGCATCACATTTAGATTTCTTGCGCGCTAACCGACCAATAAAAATCCCCTTTAACTAGGGTTGTTCTTTCTCAGTCTTACAATAAGAATCCGCACCAGCCAATGGTTTGGATAAGCTTTTATAATATTCAATTCAATGAATTAACATATATTTGTCTAGTCGAAACAATTAGCTTAGACATCTTAAACAGTCGCAAAAGCATTATGTGCGAATATAATAATCAGTAACGATGTGAAGTAATTTTCGATAATTAATTCACTCCAAGGACTGTCAAATAACTACGAGTGTAGGTACTTGCTCAACAATAAATGAATTGCTGAATGTAATTAAGGTTGAATAATAATTGCAACAATAAGTACAAGTTAAGGGTAGAAAACTTGCCTCGTGCGTCGTTTACTGCTAACCAACTTAATTTAAGAATCCTTGTACGGACCTAACAATTAAATCAGTTTGATCTTAAATTAGTATCATATACTTGTAAGTATAATGACCTTTATAAACCTTACGAACCACATAATTGATTAATTATGGGTAATTGAACACTTAGGAAATATTATCACTAATTGATAATATTTCAAACACAAAGAACTTATATTAATTATTTAATATAGTTCAAATAAATATCTAGTATTATTAATCCTTTAATAATATTTTATTAAGTATCTAATATTATTAATCATTTAATAATATTATATTCATTACCTAATATTATTAATAATTTAATAATATTTTATTAAGTATCTAATATTATTAATCATTTAATAATATTTTATTAAGTATTTAATATTATTAATAATTTAATAATATTTTATTAAGTAACTAATATTATTAATCCTTTAATAATATTTTTTATTAATTATCTAATATTATTAATCATTTAATAATATTTTATTATGTATCTAATAATATTTTATTGATTATCTAATATTATTAATCATTTAATAATATTTTATTGACTTTATAATATTATTATACACTTAATAATATTTTAATAATTTTCTAATATTATTATTTATTTAATAATATTTTATTACCTTTATTATATTATTATTTCAATAATAATATTTATACACTTTTAAATCATTAAATCAATTATATATATATTTAAAAATATATTTATTAAGTCCAAAAATAGTAAAATGATTTTTGGAATATTTTTCATTTTTCGACCCGAACCTGACCTGACCCGGTTCGGGTTTTTTTCCCCCTGGTAACAGTGCACTGCGCCGCGGAGCAGTGATTAACACTGCAGACGGTGCCCCGGCGCTGTACTGCAGTAAGGGCCACTTTTTGATTTCTTTGTGACAGTTTTGATACCCTTTGATCAAACATTGATTAAATGAAATCTACACATCCAAATAACACCAAATCAGTGTTGATGTGTTCCTAATTTAATGTTTTACAATATTTCATGGTTCGATCGCCTTTCTGAAAACGTTTTACAAGAAATTTACGGATCGCTTAGGATTGAAAAACGACATCCTTTGTAGTAAAAGCTATAACTTCTTTGTTATTCAATATTTTTGAAAAGTTCAAAAAGGGTTTTTCTTTAAAACTCATAGATCTAGCTTTCTAGCCATAAAAATCCACTTTCCGATTTGTACATTTCAAAATATAACATTAAACCTAACATGTATCGTTAGGGTTTTACCGGTAAAACGTGTTATGAACTTTTCTACAACTTTTATGCATTTATCACATACCAAATCATGTTATAAACACATAGATCTATGAATATACATATATTACATAAATAAATACATCTTGATCATCAAAACGAGTTTTGATCGGTTAAAAATAGATTTTAACCAATCAAAAGCTTTCTAGACTACAAAAATGAAATGAGAAGGTGTTTATAGCACTTTTAAACCTTTGGGTTTTGATTGCTCTTCTTCTCCTTCTACCGAAGTATGTTGTGTAGCTATTGGACATCCACCAAGGTCTTTCTCTAGCTTTTCCTCACATAAAACCCTAGTGTATCTTCCTTTTCTCTAGAAAATGCTCTCACTTTCTCTCTATTATGCTCTAGCAAATGAACCAACAAGCTTGACTCAAGTATGGAGTATCATATATATAGCTACCAACTAACTCTTCATTAGCTTGCTAATTCACCCATGTTGGTGAAATTAGGGCTTAATTATAATTACTATTGCATTGATTGACTATGTGATTGACTAGGTGATTGACTAGGGTGGTTGAGTAACTATGACATGGATTGATTTTCAAGCAACATGAAGCTCACAAGCCACCCCTTTTGGGCTCCACTTTGGCCGGCCATATGGCCTTCATTTTGCTCCGTTTTTGATATATTTTAAATGCTAAATTGTGCATGTATGCATCTATGTATATATATACATATCTATATATATATATTGACCAAAGTTTTGACCTTAATTGGACTTCACATTGGGCTTGGGAATAACCTTTATTGGGCTCATTCAATTACATTGTTTGGGCTCAATTTAAATAACACATTGGGCTTACATTAATTATTCTAGGTTACATTTAATTAAATCAATCATTGGGCTTGTTTGATTAATTACATGGACTAGTAATTAAATTAATTACAATAGCTATTAGGTTAATATCTTTAACTTAGTTTACCAACTTATTTGGATTTAAAATATAATCCAATTAGATTTGCTTTAATTAATTATACACATTGCTTCAATTCTTTAAATAAATATACAAGCACATAAGTACATTCATTTAATTATCTAATGCACAATTAATTAATGCAAAAAGTTTAAATTCATTACTAAATATTTATTAATTATATTTACAATGACTAATGAAATTCGTGGTCATTACAGACTTTGTTAAAGAATATAGCTTGAATTAATTCAAGTTTGGGGGTGGTTTACAATTTTGTAATGATGTCATGGAGTTTAAAGAAAAGACAACAAGGATTTATGAAAAGATAATTTTTGCGATTGAGCCTGATTGAAAAAAAGAGAGTAGTCAGGTTGAGACTTTAAAACAAGCGCTTATTGGGAGACAATCCAAGTTTTAGTTTTAGTTTTTATTTTTCTTTATAGTAGATTTTTCTTTTTAGTAAATTTTAGTTATTTGTTTTAATATTTTATTTTTGTTTTGTTTCAGGGTTATTCAATACACTCACACTTAATAGATGAGGAGGAAAAAGCTACATATTCAGTGGAGTCTTATGTTCTTACTTTTCTTTGTTTTATACATTGAGGATAATGTCTGTTTTAAGTTTGGGAGTGTGGGTAAATTTTAAAATAAAAAATTTTAAGGTTTTTTTTTTTGTTTTTAAATTTTAAAATTTTGTGGGTAAATTCACTGCAAATCTCCATGAGATACAACTCGTCCACTTGGGATAACCATGGAGTTTAAATGCTTATTGCATATGCTAAGTGCAATCGTGTTTCATATGAAAATGAGATAATTTAGTTTTTAGGATGAGTCAGTTAGACAATGAATTAATTGAATTAATTTTTGGTTAATGATATAAATTTTTATTTTTATTTAATAACTCTTGAAAAATTGATAAATTATTGTTAGTCTGGATTTTTGACTATTTGTTAGTTATTATTGTATTTAAGATCCTGTAAAATTTATGCACTCATATCCATTTGTGATGAGTTAGTTTTAACTTAGAGAATGTTTATATAGTTAATGTGACGACCCCAAATCCGGGTTCCAAAACCTCGAGTTTGGTTCTCACTATTCAACACATTACTAACAATTAAATACATACATTGCATTTAAATATCGCGGAATAATACATATTAGTTCCCTTACAAAAAAGTTACAATACCAGGGTCTATTAACCTTAACATAAACAGTTCCTATCATAAGGAATTACAAAAGGTTTAACAACAGTAAACACAAATTTAAGCATCTAATTAGCATGCATAAACTAACTTAAGCTCTGGCCTTTCCTTTTCCCTTATCATTCTTTGAGCAATCAGGATTATCTGAAAAATGTTTCATGATATAGCAAGAATGAGCAACTAGTTTGCTCAGCAAGTTTAGAACAATCATATAGATTTAATATATCATGAATGAATGGGAAATGTCATCAATGGTTCAACAATAGATATAACAATTGTGAATGAAACAGGATTCAAATTTTAATAAACAGAAGATTTGAATCTTAAAATGCTGAGTGGTCACTAAGGACCCTGAACTAACGAGGGTATAATAGAGTTTTCTCTGACCCTTTGAGTTGTTTGGTTTTCAAGGGGATCAGCCTATTCAACCCGCTGTATATGCATTACATTTAGTCACTGGCGCCCAAAGTCGGTTTCCCGACACAAATTGCCCTAATTTAGGGTTGTTCAATTCTCAGACTTAATATAAGAAATCCGCACCTAACAATGGTTTGGATAAGCTTTTAAAAGTATTCAAGTATTGAATTTATAAACGTAATGTCTAGCTGAACTATTAGCTTTTGACATTTTTAATACAGTTCATGAATTAAGAACTAATAAGCTTCAAGTGCACTAAGTGCGATTTTATAAACAATATGGATGTGGGATAATTTTAAATAATTAAACCACTTCAAGCTTTGACAATAAGTACAAGTATAGAAACTTGTTCAACAATAAATGAGTAGGGTTAGAGAACTTGCCTGTCTGCTCAGCTACAATAAATGTCTAGCTTTAACTAACTTGCTTTGAAAGACCTAACATTAATAAAGTCGGTCTAATAATTAGTACGACGTATTTGCATAACTATACGCTTAATAATGAACTTATTTACCATAAATAAGTACTAACACATAATTTACATTAGTCAAAACAATATTATTAACCTTATAGTCCCTTAATCATTTTAGGTTAATAATTTAATAAGTTAGAAAATATTTTTCTTAAGTGTTGGACACTTATTAAACCCTTAAACAACTTATTACAATTGTTTAATTAAATCATAATTAAATTCAATTTATTTTATTAACTCAATCTCTATTTAATTACTATTTAATTTTGATTAAATAGAAATTAATTAATTAACTCTAGTTATTATTTAAAATAAATAATAACTAATTGTACTTACTTATTATTTAATTATAATTAAATAATAAATAATTATTGACTTAATTTTAACCTTCTTTAATTTAATATTAATCAACCAATAATTAACTAAGTAATTAACCTTACTTATTATTTAATTTAGGGAAATTAAATAATAGTTTACTAATTTTAATCCTCTTTAATTAATTTTAATTATTATTTAAGGTTAAATAATAATCAAATCATTCTTATTTATTATTTAAATTAAATAATAAATTATTAATCTAATAACTTAATTTCCATTAATCGTTATTTAATGCTAATTAAATAATAATTAATTACTTAATTATCCTGATTTATTATTTAATAATATTTAAATAATAATTAATTAATTTATAAATTTTATCTCTCTTTAAGTATTATTTAATAAGCATTAAATAATAATTGCTAATTTATCATCTTTATTTATTATTAACATTTAAAATAATAAATAAATAATAAATTTATTTAACTTAACCATGGTTTAGCTAACTAGATTAATATTTAAAATATTTAAATATTAAACTCAATGAAAAATATCCTCCCCAATATTATTTTTGTATTATTATTATTTTTGTTATAATTTTAAATTAGTTTTTAAATATTTAAATTAATTAAATTTAACCCG
This sequence comes from Hedera helix, assembly GCA_947179155.2. Lineage (NCBI taxonomy): Eukaryota > Viridiplantae > Streptophyta > Magnoliopsida > Apiales > Araliaceae > Hedera > Hedera helix. The sequence goes on along the minus strand of OX359266.1, from coordinate 12,529,268 downwards.
AATGGCATTTTCGTAAATAATTTGAAAACTGAACCGAGGGCAGAATGGTAATTCTGCCAAGAAAAACACGGAGGGGCAAAATTGTAATTTCATAAAAATTCTCTACCGCGCATGGCGCGCGTTACAGATTTTCCGGCCCAAAACGGCGCCGTTTTTGAAAAGCCGGATACGGCTCCCGCGCGTACGCGCGAAGTAACTTTTGACGGACGCCAAACGGCGTCGTTTGGCTCCGCGTTCTTGAGTGCACAGTGCTCCGCGCATTGCGCGGAAACCTTAATTTTTTTCCTTCCCAGCAGAGTGTCAACAGTGACCGGAAATACACATTTTAATAAAAACTATACCATCAAGTAAGCTTTAAATCATCAATAAAAATCCAAAAAAATTACTAATCACTTAATATCAATTTATAACATGAAAATTTAATTTTTCATGATTTAAAATCATTATTTTTTTATAAAAAATTTTACATCACATAAACTACCACAAATCATAACTTTTTGTGTATAACTCCATTTTGAGTGATTCAAACTTTGTTTTTCTCATGATTTAATGTTCTATAATATTAGAATATCAAACCTAAGTTTTATAAAAATATTTTTGGTCATAAATTTCAAGACTTAATTATACACTATTAAACACATATTTTAGCATACAAATGATACCAAAATACAAACCAAACCTATTAAACTCAAGCATGACATAAATATTACAACTACACATTAATAACTATATTAACATGTTTATACTAACATGATGATTTATTTAATTTATAAACAAACTACATTTAAAATAACAATTACCTTGTTTTAATGGCTATCTTCCTTTTTCTTCCAAAGTAGGTGATGAAAGAAGATGACATGCACCAAGAACTCCTTCTCCTCTTTTAGTATTTTGCTCTCACTATTTTCTCACTCTCAAATGCTCTCTAGCTCTCTCTTTTGGACTTAAAGAAAATAATGAAATATCATCTAACACTTTCAAGTATACTTGAAAAATTAATAGATACACAATTATATCTATAATTTAGCCCATGCTCCTAGATGACAACTTACACAAGGAATGGGTTAAATGACTTAGTTGGTGAAAAGAAGGATGGTGTCCATGTACAAAAAAATAAAACAAGCAACCTTAATTTAATTAAATGAAAAATAAAAAAATTCAAAACATCACCTTTTCTCTCTCCTCTCCAACATGTCGGCTGATGGATCATTATTTGTCCCAAATTCATTGTCATTTTGCTTACTTTAATAAATAAATAGTTTAATTAAGTATTTTTCAAGTGGGCCAATCATTGGGCTTTAATTTAAAATACCAATTGGGCTTCTATTAAATTGTTTGGGCTACTAAATTGTCAAATTTTATTATTCTACACTTGGGCTACTAATTGATCCATGTTGAACTAATTTAATAATTTACACATTAATTATTCAATCCATGATTAAATAAATAATTAGATTGAATAAATAATTAAATATTCTAACCCATAAGTATTAAATTACTAAATGGACTAATAAATATTATTATTAATATTTCACATTATTTACATTAATTAATAATCATATTAATTAATTTATTATATTTAATTCACTCATTATATTCAATTTAATTGAATATTTAATTAATAGGAAACTTATCAATTATTTTGATATTAAAACTTTAGGGTTTGTTTACTAATTTAATAACATATTAGTAACCCCCTTTAATTAATTTTAGTAATTAATTACATAATTATTTAATCACATAATTAATTAATCACATAAAAAGATTTAAATAATCTCGTAAAACTAACTCGTTGGAAATTAAATTAATAATTTAATTAATAAAGACGTGGAAATTCTAGGACATTACAGTTAATTGCTTATGATAGATATATATGAATTCTATAACTTATTTGATCATAACTTGAAGTAAAATATGAGGTATAATATAATTTGGGGAAGATGATTTAGGTAAATTGTTCTAGGATTATTTGAATAATTGATCATTTTTTAGTTGAATTAATAGTCATATGGTGAGTTGAGATTGAGTGTAAAATACACTTACTCATAAACAAGTGAAGGAAACGAGATATAACATAAAATACACTCGTGGGCATAAAAAAAAAGAGTGAGATGGAGAATAAAATACATTCACCTATGATGAATGAATGAATGAATGAATGAATGAATGAATAATAATAATAATAATAATAATAATAATAATAATAATAATAATAATAATAATAATAATAATAATAATAATAATAATAATAATAATAATAATATGTTTGGAAATGAATGTGATGAACTTAAAAAAAATAAAAAAATAATCCTAGTGTACGTAACATGGAAAAAAAAATATATTTTGATCATTTAATTTTTATTTGCCTTTATTAGCGAAGAGTAGTGTAAAAAATGAGTTATAGAGTTTTGCTTTGTAATTTTTTTATTGTGTAATATCTTTTATGAAACATTTAATTACATAAATTTATCTAAGTTTTAATTAGTTTGATACATTTAGATTCACACACTCACACGAAGGGTCTTGAGTAAAGTAAGATTAATAAATATGTTAATTTTTTTGGATTTTGCATGATTTTAATTTTTTTCGAAATTATTAATTGAAGAATCTTTGAGGTTAATAATTTTATTCATATTGATTCATTGCTTGAGTTGTTAGGTTAATTAATTGAGTTAGTAGAGTCTTAAATTTTATTTTGTTTTGCTTGAGAGCAAGCAAATATTTAAGTTTAGGGGTATTTGATAATTGAATTTTATTCCTATTTATTATATATTTTTAAACTTAATTATTTGTGAGTTTTTAAGTATTTTTAGCATTTTAGGTGTTTTATTTATTATTATACATTATTATTATTATTATTATTATTATTATTATTATTATTATTATTATTAGTAGTAGTAGTAGTAGTATTTTTATATTATTTTTATTTATTTTTAATTGATTTATAATTAATTTTTTAGGAACAAGAGATAAGTCATACTAATGCTAATTAAAAAAAAAAGTCTTGATATTTAATATTGATGTATGTGGATATATGAAAAAAAAATCACAATATATATATTTTTACTTTATCTCTTGTAGTTTTATAATTTACATTCGACATAAAATTAGTCGATATATAAATTAATCTCCATTTAATTATAAATTTCTCAATCCGCATGTAAGAACTTAAGAAATTAATATCCTTCTTGTTAAGTCAATAAAGAGATAAGTAGGCCTTATGATAGGCTTAAACATCTTAATGAGGTTTTTCAATTGCTATTGTTAGTACTTGTAACGACCCCGAAATTCGACATACCTTATTACTTTGATTTTCATGTTTATTATTCATTATTTTCTCTTACGTCTAAATTTCGGTCCGTTAATAATCTTTAATCACCTTATTTGATCCCTTAATTGATTTTATAAATCATCAATTACCAATTTTTTCGGTATAATTTTTTTTCCTTCTCTTTTCTCAATCATTGTATCAAAATATGTGAATATATAAAACTTATCATCTTGATCCTAGTCCCTGGATCGCAGCCTTCACTTTTTCTTTCAGTACCAGTGTCATAAAACTCAACATTCAAAATTTACTATTATTTATTTTTACACGATTATCCTTTATTCCAAAACTCATAATTAAACATATAATATTTTTTATCGTAACAATTACTTTGAACAATTGCAGTTCATAATTTAACTCTCTTCATCCTATCCAGATCCAACATATATGTACATACAAAATATCAATATAAACTTAGCAAATGTATCCACATTGAATTATGATGTTGAAAATATAACAATTACATTTCCAACCTTCTAGGCAATTCATCTCTAACTTAATCCGATATTCTTGAAATTTATTTCTTTACCTGCAAAAATGTATATTATGCAAGTAATGAGCACAACGATTCAGCAAGTTCAACAGTTTACACCTTTCATGCTTCACATAGCTCATAACATAGCATGCTCTGTGTGTGTGTTATACATCATGTGTTGTGCTTCTACTTAAGCATTATATCTCACATACATTCATATTATGACACCAAGTACACATTGTTGTCATATTATCCACAGATCACGTAACACATAATTTATATGCATTTGAAACAAGAATTACATATCATAATAGGTAAACATTTAACATAAAAGTACTGAAAAACTTGCCTGGATGTTTTTGGAATTAATAAATACCCATTCTTTAATGCTTCTCGTACAACCTATGATCATAAAATAATCAATTAATAATTATTTATCCTCTCATGATATTAATTTAATTAATTAATATCATCTCTGGGGCAATTATCAAAAATATGGTTAATTATATTAACCTCGTCCCTTAATATATTAATTTAACTTAATATCAAATACATTCAATACGGACAACTCGACTTATCAGATAAAATTTAGAATATCTGGTTGTCCAAAAATTTTATTTAACCATTTTCTAAATTATAACCTTATTAGATTAATATTTAAACATTTAAATATTAATCCCCACTATTTAATATTTTTATAAAAATATTAAATTTAATGCCCAAACATCATTTCTATATTTTTAGTATTTTTCTATAATTTTTAAATAATTTGTAAACATTTCTTTAATTAAAAATCACTTTCTGGGGGTATTTTGGTAATTTCCGCGACTTTAGGGCATAATTGACATATTTTCGGAAATCCCAGGGCCAAAATCGTAATTTCGTCGAGCCAAGGACACGGTCGGCATTTTCTGAAAAGGTCAGGGGCAGCTGGTAATTTCTAGCGTGTCGGCCGCCGCGCATAGCGCGCGACCCTCTTTTGTCGGCGCTAAACAGCGTCATTTCCCTTTCGCTTCACGAGCCTCCGCGCAAGGGGCGGTTCACCCTCAGACCCGCCCCAAAAACGACGCCGTTTCGAGCCCCTTATTCCGAAAAAATTGACCCGCGCAATGCTCGGGCGCCCCCCCTTTTTTTTCTACAGGAACAGTGCATCAACTCAAGCAAATTTACACCATTTTGATCAAATTTTTCCCAACATAAATACTCCAAAAATCATAAAATTCATAGATATAGATCCCAAAATTATTTAAAATAATTATTCTAATTATTTACAATTTTTTCACAAAATTACTTGAACACCAAAAATACCATAAATAATTCAATAATTAATTTTTATACCTCCCAAACACTTGTAAATCTTCCTTTGAGGCTTATCATGCTCTTTGATGGCACCAACTTCTTCTTCCTTGGTGGTTATGGTGGTAGGATGGTGGTGGTTGGCGGCTTCGGTTGGAGCAAAAGAGAAAGAAAGTATTATTTTGTGGTTTTTTTTTCTTTACTTCTTTTTCTTTTCCTATATATATATATATATATATATATATATATATATATATATATACACTATAGGTGTGTATAAATAACTTTTAATTTCCCTTACAATTCCACTGTGACGCCCCCAAATCTGGGCCCACACAGCCCAAACTTGAGTCGTCAAAAGACTACAACAAAATTATTACAACAAGCACAACGTACAACAATACAGTGTATAATAATACATAACTAAGTCTTCACTATTATTGCCACACTATTTTACAAAACGTGAAGACTATGATAGCTATTCCTCGGACCCTCACTCCATCCCCCGGCTAGACCCTGTTATGTTTTCATCTCCTGTTGAAAAACAATGGAACAAAAGAAAGGGTGAGCTCAAATAGCCCAGTAAGAAATATCATGACTAAGATAATGACGAATAAATTATCATTAGCCTTCAACAGTTAAGTTCTTGATAGAATACAACAGACTACAAGGTGTATATCAAAAACTGCAGTTAAATTCTTGAACAATGTTCAGATCAATAATAGCAGCGAAATGAGCAATCTTTTAGAAGAATAATGCAGACTATAATGTCCACTCGGTTCTCTTTTTAGGAAAAACATCATCAACTTTTATCATTTGAAATACCATTAGTCATGATACTAGAAATTCACAGTTCCTGATCATAATCATGCAAATCAACAGTTCATCTTTGCACTACGGGCAAAGACATTCAATATAACACCAACGGTCATGATTATACCAGATTCAGCCTTTGGTCATAATCATACCAAACAACAGTTCATCTTTGCACTACAGGCCAAAGAGAACATTCACCACGTGCCATAAAAGACACCGAACAGATGTATCGCCTTTAACCTATTATATCGCCTTTAACCTATCATCTGTTCAACAAATATATCACATCTGTGCCCCCGGCCACAGATATTCACAACAGCTTGATTCTTGATGATTAGTACAAATAACAGTGATACAAATGATGAACAGAAGAAACAGGATAAACAATAAGTATCAGAAGTTTACTTTGTGCAGATTCAAATAATGTCCAAATTGTCAACATGATATGGAGTGAAATTTAAAAATAATATTCAAGATCCACAGTTCAGAAGAACGGTTATAGTTCAATAGAAAGGTTCACGTAAATAGGAAGATTCAGTTGAAATAATGAAGTTCATCTATTATGGAACATATAATATTTTCAGGAATTATAGAAGCAATAGTTCCATAATAAATTTCGATTTAGGAGTATGAAGGAAAATAATAACCCTTACCGTAGCAGGTTTGATTAACAAAAGGTGAAGGAAATTAATGCAAAGGGTTATTCACCAACAGGCGGTAATCCGCGCCATAAGTTATTCCCACAATTTAATAGAATTTGAGTACAAAGAGTTATTCACCAAACAGGCGATAATCCGCGCCGTAAGGTTATTCTCAGAGATTAATAATGAATGAATACGAAAGGTTATTCACCAACAGGCGGTAATCCGCGCCGTAAGGTTATTCCCACAATTTAATACATGGAAATAAATGACACATCTTATGAGTAAGAAAGAAACGATATTATTTTTGAGAATCAAATAATGATAATCCCTTACTTTAACACGTGACTGGATGAGGTTGATTAACTTGAACAGTACACATACACTTATAGATCTTCACAAATACTCAAGATGACTTAAGCACACTTAGAGAGAACTTTCACAAGAAGTATTTAGAGAGAGAAAGAAAGAACAAGTAAAGAAGTTTATGAAAAATCCTTAAGTTAAGGCTTCTATTTATAGCCAAAAATCTTAGCATTCCTTTAATCTAAACCATTCATTTAAAGATCATCTTTTAATCTACACCATCCACTTTAAATTTTATATTATCTTTAATCTACACCATTCATTTCATATCACCTAACTTTATATTATAAACAAATCAATTCAATTATTCAACAATAATTCACACTTTAATCTACACCATTCATTTCATATCACCTAACTTTATATTATAAACAAATAACTTTATCAATTCAATTATTCAACAATAATTCACACTTTAATTTACACCATTCATTTTATATCACCTAACTTTATATTATAAACAAATAACTTTATCAATTCAATTATTATGACTAATTGTTATAAATACAGTATAGTTAGCTCTTAGATATCAAGTCAATTAATTAATGAAATACAACTGTTTAAATAACATCATAATAGAGATAACAATAATGTAAAAGAAAGCATACGTTACTGTGTAATGACAATTATTGATTCAATAATGTGAATTACTGTGCATATGTTACTGTGACAATTATTAGGTTCAATAATTTTAAAAACAGTGCAGCAACAATTATTGACTCAATGATATAAAATACAGTGTAATGACAATTATTAAATCAATAATGCAAAATACTGTGTAACAATAATTATTGAATTGATAATATAAAATATTATGCAGTGACAATTATCGATGGAATGATGCGTAACAGTTACGGTGTCAATTATTAGACCAATAATATGAGACACTATGCAATACCGTGTGTTACAGAAAATACCATAAACTACCGTATGCTACTATTCTTTTATCACCGATATTTTAACAGTTCCGTTGACTATTTTTATTTAAAAAGGTTATTTCTGTCGTTTTCTATATCCGACAAATATTCCATTGTGGGGTCCACCAATAATTTGTTATTTCGGCGCCGTCGTACGACACGAATATTCCTCGACCAAACGAATATTCCCCAACAAAACGAATATTGTCCGACAAAATAAAATTTGCACATAACATCCTTAACTTTTAACTTTATCGATTTAACCACTTTCTGTTTCAAAAAAAATATATATGAAGAAAAATTAAATTTTGTATTTTATAAAATTCGGGTCTTACAACCTCCCCTCCTTATGAAATTTCGTCCCCGAAATTGACGTACCTGACATATCGAAGAGGTAAGGATACTTAGATTTCATCTCAGATTCTAGCTCCCAGGTCATTTCCTCAGTATCTTGGTTCCTCCATAAAACCTTGACTTGAGGTATAACCTTTGAGCGTAAGATCTGCTCATTCTTATCAAAAATCTTGACAGGTACCTCCTCGTACGTTAAATCCTCTGCTATAACGTCTGGTTCTAACTCAATGACGTGGTTTGGGTCCTTCACATATTTACGTAACATAGATATGTGAAAAACGTTATGGATGCGAGACATACTTGGTGGTAGGGCTAGTCTGTAGGCTATGGTTCCTATTCGATCGAGGATTTCAAATGGGCCAATAAATCGAGGGTTGAGCTTTCTTCTTTTTTCGAATCTCGTAACCCCTTTCCATGGAGAAACACGTAAGAATACATGATCTCCGACGTTGAAGCTTTCGTCTCTCCGATGAAGATCAGCATAACTCTTTTGTCGTTCTTGTGTGGTCTATATTCGTTGTCGGATTATTTGGATCTTTTCTGTTGTCAAGCGTACCAACTCGGGTCCCAACAATGTTGCTTCTCCTACCTCATTCCAACATATTGGAGAGCGACACTTCCTTCCATACAAAGCCTCGAATGGAGCCATGCCTATGCTTGCTTGGTAACTGTTGTTGTAAGAAAATTCCACCAATGGCAAGTACTTATCCCAACTTCCTTTGAAGTCTGATACACAAAGTCTCAAAAGATCTTCGAGGGTCTGGATCGTCCTTTCCGATTGTCCGTCCGTTTGAGGATGGTACGCAGAACTAAAACGTAGTTAAGTGCCCATAGCTTTTTGTAGACTGATCCAAAAGCGTGAGGTGAATCTAGGATCTCGATCAGAAACTATGGAAACTGGCATGCCATGCAATCTCACGATCTCATTTATGTACATACCGGCAAGACGTTCAAGTGAAAAGTTTTCTCGTATAGGCAAGAAATGAGCGGATTTGGTCAATCTATCTACGATGACCCAAATTGCATCTAAGCCTTGAGAAACTTTGGGAAGACCCGTCACGAAATCCATATTGATGTGTTCCCACTTCCATTTGGGAACCTCAAGTGGTTGTAATGGACCCTTAGGTACTTGATGCTCTGCCTTGACACATTGACAAGTTAGGCACCTTGAGATAAACTCTGCAATCTCCCTTTTCATATTGTTCCACCAAAATGTATGTCGAAGATCTCGATACATCTTGGTACCTCCTGGGTGCATTGCAAACGGCGTGTTGTGTGCCTCCATCATGATTTTATGCTTTAATTCAGGATCGTTAGGAACACAGAGTCGAGAGTTGACTAGAAGTATTCATTTCTCGTCGATTCTTGCTTCGGGAATGGCACCTTCTTGTACTTTCTTTATCATGTTTATCAGTTCCAGATCGGTAGCTTGAGCAGCTTTAATTTTATCGATTAAAGCTGGTTCTACTCGCACGTGAGCAATCTTCGAGTGGGTTCCTGGTGTCTTTAGCTCTATCTCCATCTTTTTCAAGTCGTACAAAATACACTTTTGTGTTGTCAGCAGTGCGCTTGTACTCGCATAAGATTTTCTGCTCAAAGCGTCAGCTACAACGTTCGCCTTTCCCGGGTGATACTGGATTGTGTGGTCATAATCCTTCAACAGCTCAAGCCAACGTCGTTGTCGCATGTTGAGTTCCTTCTGGGTGAAGAAATACTTGAGACTTTTATGATCTGTATAGATATCCATTTTTTCTCCGTACAAGTAGTGTCTCCAGATCTTCAACGCGAAAACGACTGCTGCCAACTCTAGATCATGAGTAAGATAATTGTTCTCATAATCTTTGAGTTGTCGAGAGGCATAGGCTATAACCTTTCCATGTTGCATAAGGACACAGCCTAAACCTTTGCCTGAAGCATCGCTATAACGAATTCTCCTGATCCTGATTGGAATGGTCAGAACAGGAGCTGAAACAAGTCTCCTCTTGAGTTCTTGAAAACTCTTCTCGCATTCCTCGCTCGATATAAGTTTTGTACTAGAATGAATGATACCGATATCTAGTAATTAAACTTTCAACTCTTGGTGTTCTATGGGAGCCATTTGGTATGGGACTTTAAAAATGGGCTTAGTGCCGGGTTCAAGATCGATACAGAATTCAATTTCACGGTTTGGGGGTAAGCCAGAAAGTTTCTCAGAAAAAACGTCAGGAAACTCATTAACAATGGGAATATCATTCAAGTTTGACGTGTTTTTGTTCAAATCAGTAACATGAGCTAAAAAGGCTCGACATCCGTTTTTTTTTAATAAACGAATGACTTTATGGCTAGAAATAACAGTTATAGATTTCAATGGTTTAGTTACTTGAATTTGCATGACAAGTTGATTAGGAATATGAAAACTAATAATCTTATAAAAATAATCAATTTTAGCATGATTGGTAGTCAACCAATCAATTCCTAGAATCACATCAAATTCATGCATCTCCAAAGAAATAAGGTCAACAGATAATGTGAGGTTGTTGATTTGAACTAGGCAGGATTTATAGATAGTAAATGTAATAGGTATTTCTCCCAATGAGGTTTCAACTGATAAGACAAGATTTAAGTTTTCAATAGTCAAATTTAAACGTTGAGTACATATAGGTGAGATAAAAGAGTGGATAGAGCCAGTATCTAATATGGCATAGACTTCACGAGAATTTATGAATAGCTTACCGGTTATCACTTCATTCGGTTTCTTGACTGTTATCGTCAAATCGAATCCCGAATACTTCATTTGGATCTTCACGTATTTCAACCATGGGAATACCACTGAATAATTTTCTAGCAAACTGTTTCTCGGGTTCATCAACTTCATCAGTAGTAAGGTACCAATGATTTCCATTAAAAAAGTATTTTTGATAGACTGCAGTTTCCACGATAGTGACTAACTTAACCTGAATTCCTCTAAATTGTAACGCCCAAAAGTATAGAAACATCATTTTTAAATAATCTTGAAAATCATAGCTGGAACACCATAAATCCCAAAGACTAATATAAAAAGTCTATATATTCTGATCCTTTGTTATAGAGCATAACCAGGTGATATGACTCTCCCAATTAGTGAGTAAATTAAAGGCAATAATTTTTGCAAGTTCATTACTTCCTTTAATTGCTTCTAAGAATGGATCTGGAATGACTGTAGCAGAGCTTTCACCTTCATCCTTACTGGATAGAACACGTATAATTTTTGCCTTAGGCAAATGATTCAACTCTGAGTTTGTAAGAAGATTATTCGTCGCCTCTTGTTTTGCAGCTACATTTGTTTCGGTAATTTCATAGTTAACCTCCTGATTTCTAGATGCCATACTTAACTGTGGTCACAAAATAATTGTTAGTTCAAACAAATTGACTCATCTCTTCATGTTTCTACATTCAAATCGATTCATTAGATAAAAAAAATTTAATTTAGGTAGGACACACTAGTGATTGATTCTATTCGTCTCTCCCCTCCTAGTTCTAACCCCAGATCTCCATTAAAGACCATATCCCTAAGCTCTGATGCCAACTGTGACGCCCCCAAATTTGGGCCCACACAGCCCAAACTTGAGTCGTCAAAAGACTACAACAAAATTATTACAACAAGCACAACGTACAACAATACAGTGTATAATAATACACAACTAAGTCTTCACTATTATTGCCACACTATTTTACAAAACGTGAAGACTATGATAGCTATTCCTCGGACCCTCACTTCATCCCCCGGCTAGACCCTGTTATGTTTTCATCTCCTGTTGAAAAACAATGGAACAAAAGAAAGGGTGAGCTCAAATAGCCCAGTAAGAAATATCATGACTAAGATAATGACGAATAAATTATCATTAGCCTTCAACAGTTAAGTTCTTGATAGAATACAACAGACTACAAGGTGTATATCAAAAACTGCAGTTAAATTCTTGAACAATGTTCAGATCAATAATAGCAGCGAAATGAGCAATCTTTTAGAAGAATAATGCAGACTATAATGTCCACTCGGTTCTCTTTTTAGGAAAAACATCATCAACTTTTATCATTTGAAATACCATTAGTCATGATACTAGAAATTCACAGTTCCTGATCATAATCATGCAAATCAACAGTTCATCTTTGCACTACGGGCAAAGACATTCAATATAACACCAACGGTCATGATTATACCAGATTCAGCCTTTGGTCATAATCATACCAAACAACAGTTCATCTTTGCACTACAGGCCAAAGAGAACATTCACCACGTGCCATAAAAGACACCGAACAGATGTATCGCCTTTAACCTATTATATCGCCTTTAACCTATCATCTGTTCAACAAATATATCACATCTGTGCCCCCGGCCACAGATATTCACAACAGCTTGATTCTTGATGATTAGTACAAATAACAGTGATACAAATGATGAACAGAAGAAACAGGATAAACAATAAGTATCAGAAGTTTACTTTGTGCAGATTCAAATAATGTCCAAATTGTCAACATGATGTGGAGTGAAATTTAAAAATAATATTCAAGATCCACAGTTCAGAAGAACGGTTACAGTTCAATAGAAAGGTTCACGTAAATAGGAAGATTCAGTTGAAATAATGAAGTTCATCTATTATGGAACATATAATATTTTCAGGAATTATAGAAGCAATAGTTCCATAATAAATTTCGATTTAGGAGTATGAAGGAAAATAATAACCCTTACCGTAGCAGGTTTGATTAACAAAAGGTGAAGGAAATTAATGCAAAGGGTTATTCACCAACAGGCGGTAATCCGCGCCATAAGTTATTCCCACAATTTAATAGAATTTGAGTACAAAGAGTTATTCACCAAACAGGCGATAATCCGCGCCGTAAGGTTATTCTCAGAGATTAATAATGAATGAATACGAAAGGTTATTCACCAACAGACGGTAATCCGCGCCGTAAGGTTATTCCCACAATTTAATACATGGAAATAAATGACACATCTTATGAGTAAGAAAGAAACGATATTATTTTTGAGAATCAAATAATGATAATCCCTTACTTTAACACGTGACTGGATGAGGTTGATTAACTTGAACAGTACACGTACACTTATAGATCTTCACAAATACTCAAGATGACTTAAGCACACTTAGAGAGAACTTTCACAAGAAGTATTTAGAGAGAGAAAGAAAGAACAAGTAAAGAAGTTTATGAAAAATCCTTAAGTTAAGGCTTCTATTTATAGCCAAAAATCTTATCATTCCTTTAATCTAAACCATTCATTTAAAGATCATCTTTTAATCTACACCATCCACTTTAAATTTTATATTATCTTTAATCTACACCATTCATTTCATATCACCTAACTTTATATTATAAACAAATCAATTCAATTATTCAACAATAACTCACACTTTAATCTACACCATTCATTTCATATCACCTAACTTTATATTATAAACAAATAACTTTATCAATTCAATTATTCAACAATAATTCACACTTTAATTTACACCATTCATTTCATATCACCTAACTTTATATTATAAACAAATAACTTTATCAATTCAATTATTATGACTAATTGTTATAAATACAGTATAGTTAGCTCTTAGATATCAAGTCAATTAATTAATGAAATACAACTGTTTAAATAACATCATAATAGAGATAACAATAATGTAAAAGAAAGCATACGTTACTGTGTAATGACAATTATTGATTCAATAATGTGAATTACTGTGCATATGTTACTGTGACAATTATTAGGTTCAATAATTTTAAAAACAGTGCAGCAACAATTATTGACTCAATGATATAAAATACAGTGTAATGACAATTATTAAATCAATAATGCAAAATGCTGCGTAACAACAATTATTGAATTGATAATATAAAATATTATGCAGTGACAATTATCGATGGAATGATGCGTAACAGTTACGGTGTCAATTATCAGACCAATAATATGAGACACTATGCAATACCGTGTGTTACAGAAAATACCATAAACTACCGTATGCTACTATTCTTTTATCACCGGTATTTTAACAGTTCCGTTGACTATTTTTATTTAAAAAGGTTATTTCTGTCGTTTTCTATATCCGACAAATATTCCATTGTGGGGTCCACCAATAATTTGTTATTTCGGCGCCGTCGTACGACACGAATATTCCCCGACAAATCGAATATTGTCCGACAAAATAAAATTTGCACATAACATCCTTAACTTTTAACTTTATCGATTTAACCACTTACTGTTTCAAAAAAAATATATATGAAGAAAAATTAAATTTTGTATTTCATAAAATTCGGGGTCTTACATCCACCGCCTCACTCCACTTCGGATAAGCCACCAAAAATAAATCATGCAAAAATTAATTATTTTAATACATTACGTATTTATTTTGTGTAATAAATATTTTATGTAATGTATTACATAAAATATTTATTTTAATTCACTAAAAATCATAAATTGATTTATAAATAATATTTATACCATTTCGGGTACTTTACATAACAAATTTTGTACACGCATATTGACATGCATGTAATTATATGAGGTAAGTTATAACTCCAAAATTCATAAAATAATTCATACGACATATAAAAATTATTTTTATGCCTTTTTTACTTCGTTTCTTGGACAACATGTCATATTAACATGTTCACATTTCTGAAATATTTTCTCTCATAAAAGTCATAACAATTTCATTATACCATAACATAATTTTTAATAAATTAAAATATTTCCTTTCCTCATTTATTTTCCATTCGACATACTTTAAATATACACCATAATAAAATATTGTACCATTTGTACAATTATATTTTCTTTCCTAATTAATGTATTCTCCTTACTAGTTACATTAACTTTTCTTATATAAATTATATAATTTATTAATTTCCTTACTAATTACTTATATCACTACATTATCCTTTTATAATTTCCATTTCACACAAAATACAATTTATAAAAAATTTCTTCTATCCTCATTCAATTTAATTCTCTTATATAAATTATATAATTATTCTTATATAATTTATATAATTATTATTCTCTTCATATTTTACTTTAATTTCCTTATATAAATTATATAATTTATTATTATATAATTTATATAATTACTTTTCTTCTCAATTAATTTCTAAACTTCCTCCATAATTCTTGATTAAATCTAAAATTAATAATTACAATTTTACTAACTTTCTAATTAGCTTTTCAAAAAATTTCGGATTAATTTAATTATTAATCCCTTTATATTCATAATTAATAGAATTTATAATTATCAATTAAACATACACATTTATATATATATATACAAATGTATATATATACATATCTAATTTCTATATCTCACAATACCACATCACACTATTTAAATAATAACTTTTGCACCTCTATAATCATTTAATTGTACAATTTTATTGTACCATTACATGAAATTTCTTTTATTCTCCATAAATTATTTTAAAACAATTTATTTACTTTTCAATTAATTTAAATCAACATCAATTATCACCATATCTGTATAGATTTAATTTATCAATTAAATCCCTTCACTTACCTTAAATCATATAAAATATCACCAATAATTTAAACAACCTTAATAATTCCATTAATTAAATTCTCATTTAATATTATTAAAGAAATTCTGAAAATTCGGATCCTCACATTCTTCCCCCCTTAATAGGATTTCGTGCTCGAAATCATAATTACTGTAATAATTATACGTATTTTATTTATAGCGCCTTGCTATACCTTTATCTTGATGAATAACAACTAAATCATGTTTTACCTTTTTAATATCCATAACTCATATGGATAACACCATAATGGTCGTAACTGTCAGAATATTAAATTCTTAACTCAACTCATTCTCTAAAAATTTTCTTTCTTTAATCTCACTTACCTTTACTCAATCAACTTATTTCATACTCCTAATACACCACATTTATACTCAGTACATTTCACCTTCTTTTCTTAATTTATATTCATAAATCTTCTTCACAATTCATTAATCATTCCTTAATACTTCTATCATTCAACACTAGGTTTTAAACGCTAACCGTTACTTAATTTATCATAATCCTTATTTGGAATCATTCTAAATATCCTGGGGTGCCACATTCACCCCTCCTTCAAAAATTTCGTCCTCAAAATTTCTATGTACTAATATCTCATTCATTTGCAACTTACAGATTTTCTTTGCATTTATTCCACATATCTTACTTTCCTTCTTTTCTTGTGGTCATTGCACATTGCAATTTTCTAATCCATCCCATTTCATAATTTCTTTACTTCACAATTATTATTTTCATTATCGCTCACAGTTAAAAGATGCTATCCCATCCTACCATCCAATCTTCATAAGAGTAGAGAAAATTTGAGAAAATTTAAACAAAACTTTTTGTAGTATGCTGAATGAACATTTATCCCGGTTTACAGTACTTCGCTCCCCGAGTACTTCATACTGTAAATCTTGACAGTGGATCAGTCTGTCATTAAAGTGATGTATATGTAATCCGTAATTTGGCACGCCAGTAGAACAATCTGTAATGCCCGTGTCTTGCTATGCCAGGTGACAATTCGATCAACCTGCAATATTCCTAATCTTTTTGTTCATCTCAACAACAGAATTCGTAAAAGAGTTATTTAATTGGATATAACTTTCAAAGAATATGAATTCAATACTTTTCAAAATTTGTATAGCTGAATCAATAGCTCAGACTTATATTTCTACAACGCTTGTCTAGCCAGATTAATTAGCGTAGACTTACTTTTAACGATTTATAACCCGCATAAATTTTAAATATTCATTATGTCCAAAACTTTTCAAAACATCTAGCCGAATCAAATGGCATTGACTTATAGCTTTGACATACTTTCATAAATTAAAATCATCATTTATGACTTCATGTTACCGCATCATCTTGACAGTACGTTGAGAATTCTGTCGTTAATAATTCCTACACCATACTTTATGGTGTCGAATTATCTTATGACGAAATAGTACTGTACCGTCTCAATAACACGTTGAGCATTCCGTCATTCATCACAACTACACCGGGCTAAAAGGTGCATTGATGATTCTCTTAAAATACATTTTGAGATAAAAATATTTTTGTCTAGCCGAAACAATTAGCATAGACACTTTTAAATCGCTTAAAATTCATTTGTATTTTTCAAAGCACATTTGTGCCAATTAACTTGAGGCCAAAAATTACGAAGTCTAGCAAAGCTAGAAGAATGAGAATATCCTAAATTCCCTAATATTCACCTTTTGCTTCTTAACTTAATTACTAAATTTATTGCTAGGACTATTATTATTATCATACCAGAATTTCTAACTACTCTAACTTTTCTATACCCCCGTATAGTTCATCAAACTTGCCACACATTATGAGTCCAGGAACTTACCATAAGAATATGAGTTTTAAAGCTTGTCCTAGCCATATACAGTCTGAGAACAAATCAAAGACTATCCATATGCTAAGGGGCTCCAAAACATACCATACGATTATGAGTCATGGACTTACTACATGCATGAGTTTTAAGAACTCGTGCCTAAACTTAATATTATCTGTCTATCAAAATTGCTAGCACGACTCTAACATTTCAATTATTATCACATAATAACTAAGGAAACACAAGTCCCCTACCCATACAAAGGATTGTGTAACTCAGTCATCACGTGAGTTCTCAATTGAAATTTCGTACCCAAGCTTCCTGCCCTTTTATCATAACATTTCTGTCATTCGTGTCTTATTATTCTCTGAGTTCTTCTTGTACTATTTCATAGTACCATATCTCTTTATAGCATCAAGCTATACTCTTTGAATCATTAACAAATCTCTATGTTATTTTACAGTCTCATTAGATCCCATCATGATCTTGCTTTACAATCTATTCCTTACTTGCTTTCCTTATTTTGTGATCGTATCGTAGTACGATCCTCTTACTGTTCCTGATCATATTATTATGATCTCTTCCTATGCTTTTTGGATTACCTTTTCATTTTTATTGCTTGAATCAGGTGTCCCTTGATTTTCTTTGAGATTCATCTTTGAATTGTTTCAAATATTCTTTTAGATATATCCTTAATTGAACTTATGAATTTTCTCAATTCGTTACTTTTATTCATATCTTTCTTAACATCTCTATCTTTTTCTTATAATTTATATCTTTCATATTTTCTTAACCTTAGACAATATCTGAGAACTATCTTTCTCAACTTATATCTCTCTATTCTAATCCCTCCATGTTCATCAAACTTATCACATATCTGGGCTCAGGAACTTACCATAATCATATGGCTGAGGGAGCTTGTCCTAGTCAGGCCATAGTCGCCCATTTGCTGAAGGGCTCCACCATACAATCATGAGTCACGAGTTTACTATACGCTTAAGTTTTCAGAATACGCAACTAACCTTACCCTTTCTTACTAAGGTTATGTTAGAGTTGATGCCCAATAGGCTAATTATTTGATGTAATTGCTTAACATTTTTGAAATTATATTTGATTGCATAAATGGATTATTTTATTATGATTTTATTTACAGCGTTATATAAATGTTAGCATAATAAAAGTCCTTAGAATAGTGATACGGATTATATAGCTTCAAGTATGTGACTTGAACATGAGATTATATAATTACAATTAGTATCATTGCTCTTAAATGTCTCTAGTCGAGTATCATTGTTAATGGGACAACAATGATGCATTGACACTAGTATGTGGATTGACTGATGGCCAAATCTCATTGGTCATAAATATATGAGATATTTGAGTCAATGATTAGGTACATGTTAGAGAACAATGTACTGGACAGACCCACCATGAGAATTCTACATGGAGCATTATGCAAAGTGTCATAAGAAATTCTCATAGTGACACTAATGTAATGATCCTCCGACCTGAAGTCACTATATTATTACACGAGAATTTGTGTACCTTGATATCATCAAAGGTCACCTTTAATAGGGTGGACAATAAAGGTGATTATTGGGTACATCATGAATCGTGTGAGGAATATGAGTGATCTAGATGGAATTTAACCCTCCTATATATTAGGGGTGATATCCATAGGCCTCTTGATTGAGTAGGACTATGAAATTCACGGCCATGCTCAAATAGTGATTTGTTTCATATAGTCTACTCATTGATCAAGAAAACTCAGATTAAATTATGAAGAGTATGACACTTTCCATGTCTCGAGTTTAATCTAGGATGTCAAGGTTAAAAGGATTAAATTACTTTCAAACATTGGTCACAAAAAGGTTGTATCGAATCACCGATCTTATTATTATTTGAGTAGCAGTGATGCATTACTAGATGCCGCTCGCTGTTTATAATTTTATAATATGATTTTAAAATTATTGTCAATATAATAATAACCTATTGGGTCACACACTTAGAACGTATTTAAAAGTGAATTAATTTAAATTGTAAGTATTTTAAATATGTCAATATGATTGATAGTATTTAAAATTATGAATTTAAATTAATAGGATAATTTGTATATATGTATATTAATTAAGTAAGACTTAATTAAAATATAATATATATAAATTCAAATTTTATTTTTCTAATTAAATTAGGTTTTGGTTAATTCCTATTAACTACTATATATATGATATATCAGTAGTCTAAATCACGTAAGGAAAAAACTAAAAAACCCTAGCCGTTTTCAGAAAGAGGCTAGAGAGAAAAATAGTTCAGAAATTCTGATCTTGGTGGCTAGTACTGCAGATCCCTTTTGCTGCAGATCGTGTGACGGTTCGCAGAGCGTTCCTGTGGATACCGTAGAGACGCAGTCGCTGGATTGCGTTGAAGATTCGAAGCCGTTCCAGAATTCCATCATCTCCTGTCCATCTTGGATAATCGGTAAAATAATCTAAACCTCTGAATTAATCTGTTTTTGCTTGGATCTTGTCTTAGGGTTTCAGAAAAATTTTTAAATTCCGCTGCTTTCACTGTGTCGAAACCCTAACAGTGGTATCAGAGCTACTTGCAAAACGATTGATTCAGATTACGTGATTTAATTATACTCGATATATATGATATATGATGATGCATGTTTACCGATTTGAATTTACATATATGATATTTTACATGTATGCGTATTCTGGAAATCTGAAATATATGCATGTATATGGTTTCTGTTAATCGTATCTTATAAGGTGGAAGAACAATACAACTTCTGTTCTAATTAGATTAGAAGCATAAAGATTCGGTTTAATATGATTAAACGAAACTGGACATATATGATATGTTCTGGGTGTATTGTTCTGGGTATATTGTTTAATATGACAGATTGTATATGATTCTAGAATTGTTTCAGAGATTCATATACAATTTGCATGGCAGATTATATATGATTTTGGAATTGTTTCCGAGATTCGTATATAATTTGCAGTTCAGGAATTCTACAATATAGATTGTAGTTTGAAAAAAAAATTTCAAGGGGGGAGTCCCCCCCTTGGACCCCCCCGCTGTAGCGCACGATGGTCGTGACCCCAAATATTATTTATAATTTTCTTTAAATGATATAAATTGTGTTATGTGCTTATTGTGATATGCATGGTGCACAGTTATGGCTCTTTGACCCATAAGATTAGTGGTTTTTTGGTTTTTGAAATACGACTTGCATGTCGTGCCTTTCTATATTCTGATGTAATATTCTCTTCTAATCTAAATCCCCTCGAATGTAACTCGAGGTTTCTTTATAACATGTAATGTACAAGTGTAATCAAGATGACAAGATGATGATGGAGAGGAGACACGCGTATACGAGGAAGGTCCTATGAAGCTACTATTTTGAAGACCTTTTACCACCTTAGACCGACCTTCAATCTTTTCATTAGCTTGAAATGATTGACATAGGGTTGGGCCATAACTGTGACATGTTTAATTTTTTGCACTTTATTTATGCTTGTATACGATATGCTATGATAAATAACGTGCATGCTTAATAAGATTAAAATTGATGAGATCTAAATTAATTAATAAAATCCTTCATAAAATTATTAAGTCTAAATTAGATGCCTTCCAATGAATGACACTCATCAAGACCTTGATCGATGAATGTAGGTTTGTCAAAGCAAAGTACCCCATTTATCTTGGTAAGATGCGATAGGATAATTGTGATATCCAAAATGTTAAAATCATTGGGCCCGACTTAACTAAGTTATCTTAATAGGATTGTGGACTTAGAGGCATAGAGTTTGGCAGGTACCATTAGATGGACTAGAACAAATGTTGTTCACCAAACTATCTAAGAGTTATGTATGATATAATTGACAAATGGTTGTCTACCTAAATAATTATGTTTTAAGACATTAGCCAAAGCTAACTTAAGGCGTAATGAAATATGGATCTTAGCTCATTAGAAAGATTTAATAGAAAATGCTTTCCGAATTAATGGTGAGGGCTATTAATTTGATTAAAATAGTGGGAGGTATATTTGGAATGTACTATTATCAATTACATAATATCAAAACTCTGCAATTTGACTTATTATTTTTGCACTTATAAATTGTAGATATCAATGGCAACCAACAACACAAATAGTCTTTCACTACGATCAGTCCTTGAGAAGGAAAAACTGAGTGGAATTAATTTCCTAGACTGGCATAGGAACTTGAGAATTGTCCTCAAACAAGAGCGTAAGCTCTATGTCCTTGATGGGCCCATTCCTGCAGCACCAGCTAACACTGCACCACGTGTAGAGCATAATGCTTATAAGAAGCATCAAGATGATGCTCTGGACGTGAGTTGTCTCATGCTAGCAACTATGAACTCTGAGCTTCAGAAGCAGCATGAGTTAATGGATGCTTATGAGATGATCGAGCATCTCAAGAAATTGTTCGCAGGGCATGCTCGACAGGAAAGGTATGATACAAGCAAAGTATTGTATCACTGCAAGATGGGTGAACGTGATCCATTTGGTCCACATGTTCTAAAAATGATTGGGTATATTGAGTACCTTACTAGGTTGGGTTTTCCGATTACTGCGGAAGCCTAAACTGATCTAGTTTTGCAATATTTGAACAGCAGCTACTCGCAATTTGTCATGAATTACCTCATGAATGAAATTACGAAACCACTTACTAAGTTGTTGAGCATGTTAAGAACTGCCGAGAACAACATGAAAAAGGCAGGACCCGATCCCATAATGATGGTGCAAAAGGGGAATGCTAAGGGAAAAGGGAAAGGCAAGAAGAAGATAGGATCTAAATCTGGTGCCAAACCCAATTTCAAAAACAAACAGGCTTTAAAACCTAAAGGTGGGGTAGCTAAAGAAGGTGATTGTCACTTCTGTGAAAAACCTGGACACTGGAAGAGGAATTGTCATGCATATCTGGAAGAACTCAAGAAAAAGAAAGGAAGTACGACTTCTGATTCAGGTATATATGTTATAGAAGTCAATTTGTCCACTTCTACATCATGGGTATTGGATACTGGATGTGGTTCTCACATTTGTGTTAATGTGCAGGAACTCCGAAGGAGTAGGACTTTGGCGAAAGGAGAAGTTGACCTACGAGTTGGGAATGGAGCAAAAGTTGCTGCACTAGCCGTAGGAACTTATCATTTATCTTTGCCCACTGGGCTAGTATTAGAGTTAGAGGATTGTTATTTTGTGCCTGCTATGAGCAAAAACATTATTTCTGTTTCTTGTTTGGACAAGAAAGGTTTTTCGTTTTTAATAAAGAAAAACAGTTGTTCGTTTTACTTAAATGAAATATGTTATGGTGTTGCACAATTGTTTAATGGTCTTTATATTCTTGCTTTAGAGATGCCTATCTATAACATAAATACAAAACAATTTAAATCAAATGATTCAAATCCAACATATCTCTGGCATTG
Source organism: Hedera helix (assembly GCA_947179155.2). Lineage (NCBI taxonomy): Eukaryota > Viridiplantae > Streptophyta > Magnoliopsida > Apiales > Araliaceae > Hedera > Hedera helix. The sequence continues at coordinate 12,506,236 of OX359266.1, read as the reverse complement.
TCGTTTAGGCCATATAAATGAGAAACGCATATCCAAACTCCATAAAGATGGATTTTTGAATTCATTTGATTTTGAATCATATGAGAAATGCGAGTCTTGTTTATTAGGTAAGATAACTAAAGCCCCTTTCACTGGTCACAGTGAACGGGCTAGTGATGTATTGGGACTTATACATAGTGATGTATGTGGACCCATGAGTTCATTAGAAAGAGGTAGGTTCTATTACTTCATTACATTTACTGATGACTTCAGTAGATATGGATATGTGTATCTTATGAGACACAAATCTGAATCCTTAGAAAAGTTCAAGAAATTCAAGAATGAAGTTCAAAACCAATTTGGCAAAAGCATAAAAGCCCTTCGATCCGATCGAGGTGGTGAATACTTAAGCCAAGATTTTGATAACCTTCTAAAGGAGTGTGGTATTATATCACAACTCACTCCACCTGTAACACCATAATAGAATGGTGTGTCTGAGAGGAGGAATCGCACCTTGTTGGACATGGTACGATCAATGATGAGTCATGCATATCTTCTAATAAGCTTCTGGGGTCATGCCCTAGAGACAGCTGCATTCACACTTAACCGTGTTCCTACAAAGACGGTTCAAAAGACACCATATGAGATGTGGACTGGGAAACGTCCTAGTATGTCGTTCATGAAGATTTGGGGTTGCGAGGCGTTTGTAAAACGTCTGGCTTCTGACAAGCTTGGACCCAAATCTGATAAATATAATTTTATGGGATACCCTAAGGAAACAAAATGGTATTATTTCTACAAACCTTCTGAGAACAAAGTGGTTGTTGCTCGAACTGGTATTTTTCTAGAAAGAGAATTTGTCTCTAAAGAAAACAGTGGGAGGAAAGTAGAACTCGAAGAAATTCATGAACCACAAAATATCATTGAACCTGAGTTGGAACATGAACAGGAACCACAAGATATTGTGGAAAGTGAACCTGCTCAAATTACACAAGGCATTCGTAGATTTAGTAGGACACGCCAAGAGCCCAAGAGATATTATGGATTTCTTGTGACTCAAAACGGCGATGTGATGCTCATAGATCAGGATGAGCCTGCTTCCTACCAAGAAGCTATGAATGGACCAGATTGTGAGAGATGGCTTGAAGTCATGAAATCTGAGATGGAGTCCATGTATACTAACCAAGTATGGACTTTTGTTTATCCACCCGAAGGGGTAAAACCAATAGGGTGCAAATGGGTTTTCAAGAAGAAAACCGACATGGATGGTAATGTACAAAACCTATAAAGGCCGACTGGTAGCAAAATGTTTCAAACAAGTTCAAGGTGTTGACTATGATGAAACCTTCTCTCCAGTGGAAATGGTTAAATCCATCAGGATCTTACTTGCTATTGCAGCCTTTTATGATTACGAAATCTGGCAGATGGATGTCAAAACTGCTTTCCTTAATGGAAATCTCCTTGAGGATGTGTACATGACACAACCTGAGGGTTTTGTCACTCCAAAGGATGCGGTATGTAAGCTACAACGATCCATTTATGCATTGAAGCAAGCCTCTCGGAGTTGGAATCTTTATTTTGATGAAGCAGTCAAAGAGTTTGGCTTTATAAAAAATGAAGATGAACCTTGTGTATATAAGAAGGTTAGTGAGAGTCAGATTGTATTCCTGGTATTATATGTAGACGACATATTAATTATTGGGAATGTCGTTCCTTCCTTACAGGCTGTAGAAACATGGTTAGAAAAATGTTTCTCCATGAAAGATTTGGGCGATGCAACCTACATTTTAGGTATCAAGATTTATCGAGATAGATTGAGAAAAATGCTCGGCCTAAGTCAAAGTACATATATTGATAAAGTGCTGAAACGGTTCAGCATGCAAGAGGCAAAAAAAGGACACTTACCCATGACTCATGGTGTAAAGATCTCTAAGGCTCAATGTCCTAAATCACAAGTGTAGACACCCAAATTTTGCACTTCTCTACTAACCCTGGCAGGAGGGCAAAGTCGTCACTTGACCCGGCATGTGAGAAGGAAGGTGGACCCCAACACGAAGCCACCCCAACGACTTACGGTCAAAGCCGCCACAACGGACAACGAGCATCCGGTTACTTGAGGCAAGGCAAACAGTGGATCCAGAAGAACCTGATTTGATCACAAAAGACAACTAATGGCCACTACGCTTACGATGTTCGGGGGTCTCGCTCCCCGGTGAGCGAGCGGCTGCCCAGCTCGCCGGTGAGCTGGCGGGGGTGGAAAGGGGGCAGCGCCCCCTGAAAGCCAGGGACAATTATCAAATTCTATATCAAGTCGCAGCCCTCCGAACTAGCCTCCCAGAACAATATGGCACGTTTCCCAGGGATTTCCGGATTGCAAAAATACAGCCTTCCATAATAATACCGCAGAAATTGGCGAATTAAGACCGCGTGGCACGGAAATCGAGAAAAACAAGCCAGACAGCCGCGGATGCATCTGCGGCCAACGACTTTCGAGGTTTCGCACGGCTCGAGGAGACGGCACACGACAACCGAGGAAACGGCGCAGGCGGCTTGCCGCCCAGCCGCAGATGGATCTGCGGCCAGCCGCAGATGCATCTGCGGCTGCCTCCGATCAGCTATAGATCGCCATTTCCATCCGAGAGCGGAGAAAAGAGAGAAAATTTTGAAGGTTTTTAGAGAGAGAAAATGGCGGAATAGAGAGAGAAACCTTCGGGTTTGGTAGAAAAGGTGAGGATTCTTCTTCATTTGTTCAATCTTTACATTATATTGTATCCTATTTCGATTTTCAAGCATTCAAGCGTGTCTTTCCTCATTTGAAATGTGAAGAAATCTAAGTTTCTAGCATTTGTGGTTTTATATAGTTAGATCTAGTTCTCATTTCATTTTATTGTTTAAGTTATTATAGATCTAATTTTTGTGCATTTGTTGGGTGGATCTACTGTTAGATCCGAAGATATTTGGTGCATTGCTATTTAATATAGTTTGATTTTGTATATGTTGACGTTAGATCCGATGTAGTCGATATATGTTTGGATCTATGGATTAGGGATGGTTAGAGAGGATTTGTTGTGGATAGAATCTCCTCCTAACCTCCCGATGATATCCTTTTAGTTTATTTTATAGTTTTAACGCATGTAGCGATGGCGATGCATTTGTATTGTAAATATGTAATTTTCGGGCCTTAAAGCGATGTCGGATCGAAAATCGGGTTTAAGGCCCCGTAATAATGAAATGTGCGATTGTGGGCGTTTGGGGTTATTCGGATGACTTACATGCCCGTGAATAGCCGCAACGTTATTTTGATGCTTGGTTTTCCCTTTTGACACGAGAAAACGATTTTGGAATGAAATGATAAAGATTTTTATAAAATCAAGCAAATTAGGATATTAGATCCACGAGGATTAAAATTAAGAGTTTTGGCGAACTTAAATCCATGTTTGGCAAAAAGGCTTCATTTGGTTCCAAAAGGTCATAAAAAACGATTTCGCAAATAAATAAATGTTTTCATTAAACTTTGTGCATAGGGTGAAAGAGTTCTAGAAGTTGCCTTCATTTTGTTCATTTTATTATTAGAGGGCAATGTATAGTCTCGATACCTATTTGACAAAAGTTTACAAATTGTTTTATGAAAACGACACCTAATAAAAAAAAACTCCATCGCTTTCGAAATTAAAATCAATCTTTATTGTAAAAAATGAAGTCTTGTCAATTGGGTCAAAGGATGTCTAAAACGCTTTCCAAATAAACACATTTGCCATATAGAATCAAAACAACTTTTATACAAAACGCATCACAAACGTTCATTTAGGCATACACGCACACACACGCGCGCACACACATTTTAGGATTTAAAAGGATAGGAAAACATCGAGATTGCGGTAACCGTGTTTCACGGAAGTCGGGGGGTGCCTAACACCTTCCCCTCGCTTAAGCAAGCCCCCAAACTCTATGAATCTCGGTTTGCGGACCAATTAACTCGGAGTCACATATGAGCCAGCGATTACGAAAACAAACTCAGATGAGTTGGTACATCCATTTCAAATATACCAACTGGCGACTCTGGTCAATTGGCTCATAAAAAATCGATCTTTCAAAACCCGTCGACATTAAGCCGACCCTTTTCAAAATCACATTTAATTCAAAAGGCTAAAATTGGAAAGGGACATTTTAATAATAAAAAACGAGACGACGAAAATCCCGGCGTCGACAACAAGATGATGAGGAGCGTATGAGAAAGATCCCTTATGCTTCGATAATTGGATCTATCATGTATGTAATGATATGTACTCGTCCGGATGTTTCGTATGCTTTGAGCGTGACGAGCAGTTACCAGTCGAATCCAGGTGAAGATCACTGGACAACAGTTAAGAATATCCTCAAGTACCTGAAAAGGACTAAGGATTCATTGTTGTTATATGGAGGTGAAGATGAACTGGCAGTAAAGGGTTACACAGATGCTAGTTTCCAAACTGACAGTGATGACTATAAGTCTCAGTCAGGTTTTGTGTTTTGCATTAATGGTGGTGCTGTTAGCTGAAAAAGTTCGAAGTAAGAGATAGTAGCCGATTCTACAACAGAGACTGAGTATATTGCTGCTTCTAGTGCAGCCAAGGAGGCTGTATGGATTAAAAAGTTCGTCACTGAACTTGGTGTTGTTCCAACCATTGTTGATTCAGTTGAGTTATACTGTGATAATGATGGAGTCATTGCACAGGCTAAGGAACCCAGATCTCACCAACGATCCAAGCATATACTTAGGCGGTACCATCTCATCCGTGAAATCATTAATAGAGGAGATGTACATATATGCAGAGTGCCAACAGATAATAATGTTGCACATCCACTGACCAAGGCTTTGTCGCAGCAGAAGCACGAAGGTCACACTAGTTCCATGGGTATTAGATACATGAGTGATTGGCTCTAGTGCAAGTGGGAGATTATTAGAGTTGATACCCTTGAGGCTAATTATTTGATGTAATTGCTTAACATTTTTAATATTATATTTGATTGCATAAATTGATTATTTTATTATGATTTCATTTACTGCGTTATATAAATGTTAGCATAATAAAAGTCCTTAGAATAGTGATACAAATTATATAGCTTCGAGTATGTGACTTGAACATGAGATTATATAATTACAATTAGTATCATTGCTCTTAAATGTCCCTAGTCGAGTATCATTGTTAATGGGACAACAATGATGCATTGAGACTAGTATGTGGATTGACTAATGGCCAAATCTCATTGGTCATAAATATATGAGATATTTGAGTCAATGCATATGTACATGTTAGAGAACAATGTACTGGACAGACCCACCATAAGAATTCTACATGGAGCATTATGCAAAGTGTCATAAGAAATTCTCATAGTGACACTAATGTAATGATCCTCCGACCTGAAGTCACTATATTATTACACGAGAATTTGTTTACTTTGATATCATCAAAGGTCACCTTTAATAGGGTGGACAATAAAGGTGATTATTGGGTACATCATGAATCGTGTGAGGAATATGAGTGATCTAGATGGAATTTAACCCTCCTATATATTATGGGTGATATCCATAGGCCTCTTGATTGAGTAGGACTATGAAATGCATGGCCATGCTCAAATAGTGATTTGTTTCATATAGTCTACTCATTGATCAAGAAAACTCAGATTAAATTATGAAGAGTATGACACCCTCCATGTCTCGAGTTTAATCTAGGATGTCAAGGTTAAAAGGACTAAATTACTTTGAAACATTGGTCACGAAAAGGTTATATCGAATCACCGATCTTATTATTATTTGAGTAGCAGTGATGCATTACTGGATGCCGCTTGCTGTTTATAATTTTATAATATGATTTTAAAATTATTGTCAATATAATAATAACCTATGAGGTCACACACTTAAAACGTATTTAAAAGGGAATTAATTTAAATTGTAAGTATTTTAAATATGTCAATATGATTGATAGTATTTAAAATTACGAATTTAAATTAATAGAATAATTTGTAAATATGTATATTAATTAAGTAAGACTTAATTAAAATATAATATATATAAATTCGAATTTTATTTTTCTAATTAAATTAGGTTTTGGTTAATTCCTATTAACTACTATATATATGAGATATATCAGTAATCTAAATCATGTAAGGAAAAAACTAAAAAACCTTAGCCGCTTTCAGAAAGAGGCTAGAGAGAAAAATAGTTCAGAAATTCTGATCTTGGTGGCTAGTACCGCAGATCCCTTTTGCTGCAGATCGTGTGACGGTTCGCGGAGCGTTCGTGTGGATACCGTAGAGACGCAGTCGTTGGATTGCGTTGAAGATTTGAAGCCGTTCCAGAATTCCATCATCTCCTGTCCATCTTGGATAATCGGTAAAATAATCTAAACCTCTGAATTAATTTATTTTCGATTGGATCCTGTCTTAGGGTTTTGATTTTTTTTTTAAATTCCGCTGCTTTCACTGTGTTGAAACCCTAGCAGGTTATAGCCTAGGGTATCGTTTACCCGAAGTTTATAACCTCTAGCTCTGATACTAACTATAACAACCCAGAAATTCGACATACCTTATTACTTTGATTTTCATGTTTATTATTCATTATTTTCTCTTACGTCTAAATTTTGGTCCGTTAATAATCTTTAATCACCTTATTTGATCCCTTAATTGATTTTATAAATCATCAATTACCAAATTTTTCGGTATAATTTTTTTTCCTTCTCTTTTCTCAATCATTGTATCAAAATATGTGAATATGTAAAACTTATCATCTTGATCCCAGTCCCTGGATCGCAGCCTTCACTTTTTCTTTCAGTACCAGTGTCATAAAACTCAACTTTCAAAATTTACTATTATTTATTTTTACACGATTATCCTTTATTCCAAAACTCATAATTAAACATATAATAATTTTTATCGTAACAATTACTTTGAACAATTGCAGTTCATAATTTAACTCTCTTCATCCTATCCGGATCCAACATATATGTACATACGAAATATCAATATAAACTTAGCAAATGTATCCACATTGAATTATGATGTTAAAAATATAACAATTACGTTTCCAACCTTCTAGGCAATTCATCTCTAACTTAATCCGATATTCTTGAAATTTATTTCTTTACCTGCAAAAATGTATATTATGCAAGTAATGAGCACAACAGCTCAACAAGTTCAACAGTTTACATCTTTCATGCTTCACATAGCACATAACATAACATGCTCTGTGTGTGTGTTATACATCATGTATTGTGCTTCTACTTAAGCATTATATCTCACATACATTCATATTATGGCACCAAATACACATTGTTGTCATATTATCCACAGATTGCGTAACACATAATTTATATGTATTTGAAACAAGAATTACATATCATAATAGGTAAACATTTAACATAAAAGTACTGAAAAACTTGCCTGGATGTTTTTGGAATTAATAAATATCCATACTATAATGCTTCTCGTACAACTTATGTTCATAAAATAATCAATTAATAATTATTTATCCTTTGATGATATTAATTTAATTAATTAATATCATCTCCGGGGTAATTATCAAAAATATGGTTAATTATATTAACCTCGTCCCTTAATATATTAATTTCACTTAATATCAAATACCTTCAATACGGACAACCCGGCTTATCAGATAAAATTTAGCATATCTGGTTGTCCAAAAATTTTATTTAACCATTTTCTAAATTATAACCTTGTTAGATTAATATTTAAACATTTAAATATTAAACCCCACTATTTAATATTTTTACAAAAAATATTAAATTTAATGCCCAAACATCATTTCTATATTTTTAGTATTTTTCTATAATTTTTTATAATTTTTAAACAATTTTAAAATATTTATTTAATTAAAAATCACTTTGTAGGGGCATTTTGGTAATTTTCGCAGCTTTAGGGCATAATTGGCATTTTTTCGAAAAGCCCAGGGGCAAAACCGTAATTTAGTCGAGCCAAGGACACGGTCGGTATTTCCTGAAAAGGCCAGGGGCACGCTGGTAATTTCCAGCGTGTCGGCCGCCTCGCATTGCGTGCGACCCTCTTCTGTCGACGCTAAATGGCGTCGTTTCCCTTCCGCTTCTAGAACTTTTGCGCAAGGCGCGGCTCACCCTCAAACGTGCTCCAAAAACGACGTCGTTTCAAGCCCCTGATTCCAAAAAAATTGGCCCGCGCAATGCGTGGGCGCCCCCCCCCCCTTTTTTTTTGCCGGAACAGTGCATCAACTCAAGCAAATTTACACCATTTTGATCAAATTTTTCCCAACATAAATACTCCCAAAATTATAAAATTCATAGTTATAGATCCAAAAATTATTTAAAATAATTATTCTATTTATTTACAATTTTTCCACAAAATTACTTGAACACCAAAAATACCATAAATAATCCAATAATTAATTTTTATACCTCCCAAACACTTGTAAATCTTCCTTTGAGGCTTATCATGCTCTTTGATGGCACCAACTTCTTCTTCCTTGGTGGTTACGGTGGTAGGATGGTGGTGGTTGGCGGCTTCGGTTGGAGCAAAAGAGAAAGAAAGCATTATTTTGTGTTTTTTTTTTGTTTTCTTTACTTCCTTTTCTTTTCCATATATATATATATATACTATAGGTGTGTATAAATAAGTTTTAATTTTCCTTAGAATTCCACTGCCTCACTCCACTTCGGATAAGCCACCAAAAATAAATCATGCAAAAATTAATTATTTTAATACATTACATATTTATTTCGTGTAATAAATATTTTATATAATGTATATAAAATATTTATTTTAATTCACTAAAACTCATAAATTGATTTATAAATAACATTTATACCCTTTTCGGGTACTTTACATGACACATTTTGTACACGTATATTGACATGCATGTAATTATATGAGATAATTTATACTTCCAAAATTCATAAAATAATTCATACGACATATAAAAATTATTTTTATGCCTTTTTCACTTTGTTTTTTGGACAACATGTTACATTAACATGTTCACATTTCTGAAATATTTTCTCTCATAAAAGTCATAACAATTTCATTATACCATAACATAATTTTTAATAAATTAAAACATTTCCTTTCCTCATTTATTTTCCATTCGACATACTTGAAATATACACCATAATAAAATATTGTTCCATTTGTACAATTATATTTTCTTTCCTAATTAATGTATTCTCCTTACTAGTTACATTAACTTTCCTTATATAAATTATATAATTAATTATATAACTACATTATCCTTTTATAATTTCCATTTCACACAAAATACAATTTATAAAAATTTTCTTTTATCCTCATTCAATTTAATTCTCTTATATAAATTATATAATTATTCTTATATAATTATTATTCTCTTCATATTTTACTTTAATTTCCTTTTATAAATTATATAATTACTTTCCTTCTCAATTAATTTCTAAACTTCTTGCATAATTCTTGATTAAATCTAAAATCAATAATTACAATTTTACTAACTTTCTCATTAACTTTTCAGAAATTTCTGGATTAATTTAATTATTAATCCCTTTATATTCATAATTAATGGAATTTATAAATATCAATTAAACATACACATTTATATATATATACAAATGTATATATATACATATCTAATTTCTATATCTCACAATACCACATCACACTATTTAAATAATAACTTTTGCACCTCTATAATCATTTAATTGTACAATTTTATTGTACTCATTACATGAAATTTCTTTTATTCTCCATAAATTGTTTTTAAACAATTTATTTACTTTTTAATTAATTTAAATCAACATCAATTATCACTATCTCTGTACATATTTAATTTATCAATTAAATCCCTTCACATACCTTAAATCACATAAAATATCACCAATAATTTAAACAAACTTAATAATTCCATTAATTAAATTCTCATGTAATATTATTAAAGAAATCCTAAAAATTCGGACCGTCACAGTACTTGTATTTATGAGTTCTTTTATTTAATTTGATAATGACAATGATATTAATGTATATTTATAATTTCAAGTAAGTTTTGTAAAGTTCTTATGAGAATTTTATATAAAAATACTTAGTTAGCGATCTAATCTACTAAGTGGATTCAAAATCATAGGGTATATCCTTGTAATAGTTGAAATTGGTGGTTCGTTGAGTAAATGTTGGATTCACTTTAAGATTGCAGAATAAAAAAGTAAAACACTTATATCTAATCATGATCACTGAGAAATTGTTGAGATTTGATGGTTAGTAAGTTGCTTTAAGGCCTTCTCTAAATGTATTAGCAGTAGATTGAAAATGTTAGGATCATAGGGCCGAGCTTTGTAAACAATTGAACTTTTAGCACTGATACTTGATCATCAATTCTAAGAAGGAAAACCCTTAGATTAATTGTTAAGTAAGACACTATATTGTAAAACCATATCGCAGAGCCACTACAAATTATAAAACTGATATTGTGGAGTAAAATCACTCTACGATCTGAGGACCAACTCTACATTTTTACACTGAAGACCAATTCGACTAAAATTGTAATGACCACGAATTTCATTAAACATTGTAATTATAATTATTATATAATTAGTAATGAATTAATTTTTTTTTGTACTAATTAATTGTGTATTAGAAAATTGAATAAATATACTTGTGGATGTGTATATTTATTTAAAGCAATGAAACAAGATGTTATAATTAATTAAAGCAAATGTAATTGGATTATAATTTAAATCTAAATGAGTTGTTAAACTAGTTCAATTAAATTTACCTAGTAACCCAAGTAATTAAATTAAACCATAGTCCATGTAATTAAATAAACAAGCTCAATGCTTATTTTAATTAAAGCTAGCATAGTTCTTTAAATGCTAGCCCAATGTGTTAATTAAATTAAGCCCAAACCAATTAAATGGATGAGCCAAATATATTTAATCCTAGAGTCCAAAGTGGAGCCCAATAAGAAGTCAAAATTGGTCAAAATTGTTACTTATATGAACACACACACACACACACACACACACACACACACACACACACACACACACACACACACACACACACACATATATATATATGTATAATTAAAGTAGAAAAATTAAAGGAAAAATGGCTGGGAAAATGCCATTTTGCTGAGAATTGTACGGGGGGCCACTTGGGTTGGCTTGTTTTGCAAAGTTGCTTCACTTGTACACTTTGTTATAGTGGTTCAACCACCCTAGTCATTCAACTTGTCGTTCAACTAGTCAATCATGGGAATAGTAATCTTAATTAGCTCTAAATTCACCAACATTGGTAAATTAGTAGAGCTAATGAAGAATTACCATATGGCTATATATAGAACACTCCACACTCTTGCATTGGTTGGTTTGTTCATTTGAAGCTTTGCTAGAAAGAAAAATAGAGAGCATTTGTGAGCATTTGAGAGATACACTTGAAAGTTGTGAGAAAAGGGCTAGAGGTTGAACTCGGTGAATGTCCACAAGTTTCACTACATACTTTGGTAGGAGGAGAAGGAGAGCACACAAATTTCTAAGGTTTAAAAGTGCTCTAACTTCTCTTTATTTTATTTTTATGGTCTAGAACGATTTTGAACGGTTAAAATCTATTTTTAACCGGTCAAAACTCGTTTTGATGTGCTAGAGGTATTTAACTATGTAATATATGTATATTCATAGTATGATGTGTTTATATCATGATTTGGTAGGTGTGTACTGCATAAAAATTAGTAGAAATGTTCATAACACATTTTACTGGTAAAACCCTAACGATGCATGTTAGGTTTAATGTTGTATTTTGAAATATACAAGTTGGGAATTGAATTTTTATGGCTATAAAGTTAGATCTATGAGTTTTAAAGAAAATCCAATTTGAAGCTTTCAAAATATTGAATAACGAAGAAGTTATAGCTTTTACCGCAAATGATGTCGTTTTTAAACCCTAGGTGGTTCGATCTTTAAATTTTGTGTCAAACATTTTTAAAAATATGATTGAACCATGAAATATTGTAAAACAAGAAGTTACAAGGTTAACAAAACTAAGTTTGTGTCATTTGGACATATAGATCAGATTTTATTCAAGTTTGAACCAATAAAACCAAGGATTTGTGAAGTTAGTTTTCACTTTATCATTGTGAGCTGTTTTGAGTCTAGTTACATTCGGAATTTGGATTTGTGATATAAATAGAAATTGTAGAGGGGGAATTAGGATGAGAATGGACTCAAGAATCACCTCAAAATGTTTTACAATGAAGAAGTTATGGCTGTCGGAGCTTCGGAGGGTCGAGCAGTCAAAAAAATTGATTTCTGAAAAGAATGTACTGACTCACCTGTGCCAGAACACGCTGCCGGGCAGTGTTGGGCAGTCCGGGTGGGGTCCAGGTCAGTTCGGGTCGGGTCGGATCGATCCGGGTTGAGTTTTCTTTGAAAAATTAAGTTGAAATAGGTGTAATATGAATATATTTGGATATTAAACTAACATATATGAAGTCTAATTATAAATAAATGTTAGCTAAATATTTAAATTAAATACTAAGGTTAACCCAATTTAAAAGTTAACTTTTGGTATTATTTAAAGAGTATTAAAATATTAGTACATGGTTAATAATATTAACAAGAGACTAAATATTATTAAATGATTAATAATTTTAGTAAGAGATTAAAATATTATTAAATGGGAAATAATATTAATAATTCAATAAAATATTATTTAAATAAATAATAATATTAGATAATGAATAAAATATTATTACATGATTAATAATATTAGATAAAGATAAAATATTATTACATGATTAATAATATTAGATAATGATTAGAATATTATTAAATGATTAATAATATTAGATATTAAATAAAATATTATTAAATGATTAATAATATTAGATAATGAATAAAATATTATTAAATAATTAATAATATTAATAATGTGATACTGTATTATTAAATGGTTAAAGATTAATAAAATATTATTAAGGGATTAATAATATTAGAAGGATAATAGAATATTGTTAAATGATTAATAATATTATAAGACTAATAGAATATTATTAATTGTTAATAATGTTAGATAAGAATGTGAACTATATTAAGTAATTAATATAGGTTTTATGTGATTAAAATATTATCAAGTAATGATAATATTTCCTAAGTGTTTAATATACCCTTATTTATTTAATTATGTGGTTAGCTATAACATGTATAGATGTTATCATATGAATGCGTATATGATACTAATTTGAAGATCAACTTGATTAATTGTTAGGTCTATCTAAAGAGAATTAAATTTAATTGGTTAGCAGTAGACCACGCACGAGGCAAGTTTCTTCTTAACCCTAACTTGTATTTATTGTTGCAAGTTTTCTTGAACTGTAATTACATTAAGCAATTCAATTATTATTGAGAAAATATCTACACCCGTAGTTATTTGACAGAGCTTAAAGTGGATTAATTATCTAAAATTATTCCACATCATTATTTGTTATTGTATTTGTAATGACCACGAATTTCATTAGTCATTGTAAATATACTTCATAAATATTTAGCAATGAATTTAAACTTTTTGTACTAATTAATTTTACTTTAGATAATTAAATAAATGTACTTGTGTATGTGCGTATATTTATTTAAAGAATTAAAGCAAGGTGTATAGTTAATTAAAGCAAATCTAATTGGATTATATTTTAAATCCAAATGAGTTGATAAACTAGGTCAAAGATATTAACCTAGTAGTCCATGTAATTAATTTAATTACTAGTCCATGTAATTAATTAAACAAGCCCAATGCTTGATTTAATTAAATGTAACCTAGAATATTTAATGTGAGCCCAATGTGTTATTTAAATTGAGCCCAAACAATCTAATTGAATGAGCCCAATATATTTAATCCTAGAGTCCAAAGTGGAGCCCAATAGGAAGTCAAAATTGGTCAAAATTGCTACATATATGAATATACATATATAGATGTATATATGTATAATTAAAGTAGAAAAATTAAAGGAAAAATGGCTTGGAAAAGGCCATTTTGCTGAGATTTGAAGGGGGACCCACATGGGTTGCTTGATTTTCATGTTGCTTTTAAATTACACTATGACAAGGTTGGCCAACAACCCTAGTCAATCACCTAGTCAATCACAATGTCCATCCATGCAATAGTAAGCTAGATTAAGCTTTAAATTCACCAACATTGGTGAATTAAGAGAGCTAATGAAGGATTAACAATTGGCTATAAATAAGATACTCCACACTTGTGTCAAGTTTGTTAGTTCATTTGCTAGAGAATACAAGAGAGAAAATAGAGAGCTTTTGAGAGAAAAGGAAGAAACACTTGAGAGTTGTGAGAAGATAGCTAGTGCTTGAGCTTGGTGAATGAAACAAAGCTTCACTACATACTTTGGTAGGAGGAGAAGAAGAGCACACAAGTCTCAAAGGTTTAAAAGTGCTCTAACCTTCTTAAATTTCATTTTTGTTGTCTAGATAGCTTTTGAACGGTTAAAATCTATTTTTAACCGATCAAAACTTGTTTTGATAGTCTAGAAGTATGTAACTATGTAATATATGTATATTCATAGCTTGATGTGGTTATATCATGTTTTGGTATGTGTAGATTGCATAAAAACGCAAGAAATGCTCATATTGATTTTTACCGGTAAAACCTAACTAAGCATGTTGTGTTTAATATTGTATTTTGAAATGTACAAGTTTGAAATTGGATTTTTATGGCTAGAAAGTTACATACATGAGTTTTAAAGAAAACCCAACTTGTAGCTTTCAAAAATAATGAAAAACAAAGGAGTTATGACTTTTACCGCAAAGTAGGTCGTTTTTAAACCCTAGGTGGTTCGATCTTTAAATTTCGTGTAAAATGTTTTCAAAAAATGTGATTGAACCATAGAATGTTGTAAAACAAGAAGTTAGGAAGACATCAACACCAAGTTTATGTCATTTGAAGGTGTAGAGTTTATTTTATTCAAGTTTGAACCAATCGAACCAAGGATTTATGAAACTAGTTTTCATGCTGTCCTTGTGAGCGATTTTAAGGATACTTACGTTTGGAATTTGGATTTGTGATATAAAGAGAAATTGTAGATCATGAAATTATAATGAATTTAGACTCAAGAATCACTCCAAAATATTTTAAAATAAAGAAGTTATGGCTGTCGGAGCGTCGGAGGGTCGGGCAGCCCAAACTGTGTAACTTTTGCTGCATGAGTGGGGCGGCCGCACCACATTACGGGGCGGCCTCGCCACTCCCACAGATTTTTTTTGTGTTGTTTTCTTGTCCGGGTTGGGTCAGTTCGGTCCGGGTCGGGTCAGGTCGGTCCGGGTCGAATTTTTGGTGAAAAATTAAGTATAACTACGTGTAAAATGAAGGTATTTATGTATTGAACTAATATATGAAATTTATTTGTAATTAATGGGTAACAAAATATTTAAAATAAAGATTAATGTTAACACCATTAAAAAGTTAACTATTGATATTGTTTAAAGATTATTATTAAGGTATTATTAAATGATTAATAATATTAGTATATGATTAAAAAGTTATTAAATGATGAATAACATTAATAATTAGTTAAAATATTATTAAATGACTAATAATATTAGTAAGAGATTAAAATATTATTAAATGGGTAATAATATTAATAAGTCAATAAAATATTATTAAATAATTAATAATATTAATAATTAGATAAAATATTATTAAATGAATGATAATATTAGAAAATCAATAAAATATTATTAGTAAGTAATAATATTAGTAAATGAATAAAATATTATTAAATTATTAATAATATTAGATAATGAATAAAATATTATTAAATGATTAATAATATTAGAAAAATTAATAAAATATTATTAAATAATTAATAATATTATATAACTGATAAAATATTATTAAATGATTAATAATATAATAATGTCGTTAATATATTATTAAATGATTAATAATATAAGAAGATTAATAAGGTATTATTAAATGATTAATAATACTATAAGACTAATAAAATATTATTAAATTGTTAATAATATTAGTTAAGCGTCTGGACTATATTAAATAATTAATATAGGTTCTTTGTGTTCGGAATATTATCAAGTAGTGATAATATTTCCTAAGTGATTGTATACCCGTAATTATATAATTATGTGGTTCATAAAAGTTATAAAGGTCATTATACTAATGTGTATATGATACTAATTTAAGATCAAACTGATTTAATTGTTAGGTCCGTTCAAGGATTATTAAATTAAGTTGGTTAGCCGTAGACGACGCACGAGGCAAGTTTTCTACCCTTAAATTTGTATTTATTGTTGCAGATATTCTTCAACCGTATTTACATTTCAATTATTGTTGAGCAAGTATTCTACACCCGTAGTTACTTGACAGACCTTTGAGTGAATTAATTATCAAAAATTACTTCACATCATTATTGATTATTGTATTCGCACATAGTGCTTTTGCAAACTGTTTAAGAACGTCTAAGCTAATTGTTTCGGCTAGACAAATGCATGTTAAATTCATTTAATTGAATATTATAAAAGCTTATCCAAACCATTGGCTGGTGCGGATTCTTACAGTAAGACTGAGATAGAACAACCCTAGTTAAAGGGGATTTTTATTTGTCGGAGACCCGACAGCGCGCAAGAAAACTAAATGTGATGCATATACATAGGACATGAGAGGACTGATCCCCTCAAGTGTCCCGTTATTTTAACAAGGAGTCAGACATTGTATGTCTGTTCTACCTTAGTAGCAGTTCATGGTCATTAAAGACCACTCAGCAGTAAAGAGTCAATTCCTTCTTTTATTGAACATTGATTCTTGTTATCTTTCACAATTGCTATTGTTGAAACCTTGAAGTTATTTCCCTTCATCATGATATATCGTATGATTGTTGTTTATAAACTTGCTGAGCCATTTAGTTGCTCATTCTTGCTATATCATGACTATATTTCAGCCATTCCCGAAAGCTCTAAATCGGACAAAGGTAAGGGGAAAGCGAATGCTTAGTTTTAGTAATTGCATGCTAGTTTATATTACTGTTATGTAATTACTGTTGTAAATCTTTTGTATTTCCCTTAAGATATGTAATGTTAAGATTAAGGTAATAGACCTTGGGAAGTGCAGCCTTTTGATTAAGGAACCTTTTGTATTATTCCGCGAAGTTTGAATACAATTTATGTATTTCATTATTGTTAAGTATTGTACAGTGAGAACCAAACCCGAGGTTAAAGAACCCGGATTTGGGGTCGTCACAGGTTGGTATCAGAGCTGTAGGTTAGAAACGCTAGGATTTGCGAAACCTAGGTTATAACCTTAGTACTAAACTCTTATCGAGTGCGTTAGGAGATGAATCGGGGAGATTCATCATGATGTGTATTTTTAGAGATGGATTGAGAAAATCCATCGAGCCGAGATGTACATGATAAAATATCATTTCATTTCATCAATGAATATATTTTATTGCTGTACTAACATGTGTTATTTATGTTATTGTAGGATGGCAGAGATAGGACAGACGAGCACTGCTGTAGAGGAGGTGATTTTTACTGATATCCACATGGATACAGTACAGCCACGGGTGGCTGCACCTGTCGAGGAGCCAGAGACGGATCCCGAAGAGGGAGATAGAGAGGACGCTGTCTGGGGCGGAGTCATGGGGCAGTACAGTGAGGAGGAGGCTGATACTGATGATGATGATGAGGAGGATGAGGAGCCAGCGGAGTATGTTGATGGCATGGGCACTGTCGCCAGTGACATCATCGATACTCTCACTACGGCTAACGACGAGCTAGAGGAGAGGGTTCAGCACCTTGAGGAGCAGAACCAGGTTCACCAGCTGACAGAGCAGCAGTATAGAGATACAGCTTATATGTTCTCTGGCGAGAACATAAAGCTGAAGGCGAGGATGGCCGAGATGGAGGCCAAATTGGTAGCCGCTGAGCTAAAGATTCAGCAGACGCAGGCGGAGAGGGAGGCCATGAGGGGCCAGATGCAGCAGGCAGTCGAGGATAGACTAGATATGGAGATCCAGCGTGATGCAGCTCACGGACAGATGATGGAGCTGGAGGATGAGGTTAGGGAGAAGAGGGTGAGGATAGATAGACTCAGTTACGTCTATCGCTCATCATTTGGCAGATTCCAGAGTAGGGTGCACTATTACCCTGCTGAGGAGGGCCAGACCTTGCACACCATTAGTAGGGGCGTGGTCAGGGCCATTGGAGATGAGGAGTACAACGATGCGGTTCGTCGAGGGATGCGCCGTTAGTTGTACTATTTCCTTTATTTATGTTGTATGTACATAGATGCAGTAGAAACCCAACTTTTGTTTTGATAGAGGGTTAGTATGTTGTAAATCCCAACTCTATGAAGTTGTGGGATATGTTAGATCCCGTCTTTTGTTTTAACTATCGGGGTTAGCAGCGTTTATAGCAGTATGCTTATGATGTAAAAGTGCTACGCACTGTGTTTTAGTATATGAATATAAATGCATTTCCGTTTATGTTTATATGTGTCAAGATGATTATTTGTGCTTTAGTTTAAATTACTTAAGCTACAAAACGAAAGTAAAAAGATTGAAACAACTTTAATAAATTAAATTTTCTTTATACAGAAAATGCCGTCACAGAGAAGAAATCAACGACTACCCCCACCACCAGTCGAAAAGTCAGTCAATGCCGGAGGGGTACCACCCAACCCTGTCCAAGAGTTCGTAGAAATGCTAATGGGAGCATTTCGCGGACGCAACGCAGAGGCTACTGGAGCAATAAACCCTGCCGCTCCACTAGCAACCTTTAAGGATTTCAAATTAATAGGACCACCCGAGTTCAAAGGGACCACGGATCCTATAGAAGCACAAACCTGGATAGAGGAGATGGAAAAAGTCTTCGAGGTTGCACGAGTTAGGGAGGAGCAAATGACTTCATTTGCTACCTTCATGATGAAAGGGGAGGCCAGCCACTGGTGGAAGGCCAATAAAAGTAGAGCGGGGGAGGGAACAATCGCCTGGGCGCGATTCAAGGAAGTATTCCTGGAAAACTACTTTCCAGAGAGTACAAAGGCTAGGATGGAAATTAAATTCCTAGAGCTTAAGCAGGGGAACTTGTCCGTATTAGAATACGCCGCCAAGTTCAATGAATTGGCAAGATTTGCTTCACACCAGGTGGACACCGAGGCAAGACGCGCCAGACGATTCGAACAGGGGCTGAAACCATGGGTTTACAGTCGGATAGCTGTTCTCCAGATCACAAATTTTGCAACACTGCTGGAGAAAGCTATCATAGCTGAGGGTGGAAATGAAGCTTTGAATAAGCACAATCAAGAACGGAACAAGAAGAGAAGCGATGGGGGAAACAGAGAAGGTAGCAGCGGGGGCAGCAACTCGAACAAACGCAAATGGAATAACAACAGCAGTTCAGGGACACCTCAGGGAAGTGAATCAAGAAAAGCCAGTAAATGCAGTCAGTGCGGGAAGAACCACTCTGGGGAGTGCATGAAGGGAAAGAATGTCTGCTATAACTGTGGGCAAGAGGGGCACATCGCTCCTAATTGTCCCACACCGAAGAGGAAGGGTTTTTTCGCCTGCGGGGCCATGGACCATCAATTTAAAGATTGTCCGAAGAAGAAGAACACCGGAGGGAGTTCGGGCTATAGGGGAAGCAACAACAACAACAACAGCAGCAACAAACTGACCATTGGAGGGCCGGTGCCACAGAACAAACCAACGGCACGGACTTTCAACATGACGGTGCAGGACGCCGTTGAATCAAAAGACGTGGTGTCAGGTATTATTCCGATCAATGATATAAATGCTTATGTATTATTTGATTCGGGTGCTACCTGTTCATTTGTGTCTGATGAATTCACTAGACGGTTAGAATTGCCTAGACAAAAACTAGAGAACCCAATGAACATAGAAGTTGCTAATAAAGAAGTGATTCCTGTAGAGTATGTACATAGAAACTGTTGTGCTGAAATCAGGGGTCAGAAGTTGAGTGTAGATTTAATTCCAATACGTTTGGGGGAGTTTGACGTTATACTTGGAATGGATTGGTTGTTTAACCATAGAGCTATAATTGATTGTCAAAAGAAGTGTATACACCTTAAGACACCGAATAGGTCTAAGGTCGTATTTTATGGCAGCAAGTCGTCTAGACAATCTGCATGTCTGACGATGATGCAGGCCAATAAACTGTTGAAGAAAGGTTGTGTAGGGTATTTAGCTCACATAGTGGACACACAGATGGTGACTCCCGAGATGGAGCAAATACCAGTAGTGAGGGAGTTCATGGACGTGTTTCCAGATGTACTGCCAGGTTTACCGCCAGATAGGGAGATAGAGTTTGTAATTGATTTGGTACCGGGGACAGCACCAATATCAAAGGCACCATATAGGATGGCACCGGTAGAAATGAAGGAGTTAATGATCCAACTACAAGAGTTGTTGGATAATAAGTACATTCAGCCCAGTGTTTCCCCATGGGGAGCACCGGTGTTGTTTGTAAAGAAGAAAGATGGATCAATGAGACTGTGTATGGATTATAGAGAGCTGAATAAAGTGACAATTAAGAACAAGTACCCGTTGCCACGAATTGACGATCTTTTCGATCAATTGAAAGGGGCGAAGTACTTTTCAAAGATTGACTTAAGGAATGGTTATCATCAGTTGAAAGTCAGGAAGGAGGATGTACCCAAGACGGCATTCAGAACTCGATATGGGCATTATGAGTTTCTGGTGATGTCGTTTGGACTGACGAATGCGCCAGCCGCATTTATGGACATGATGAACAGAATATTCAAGCAGTACTTGGATAAATTTGTTGTTGTGTTCATTGACGATATTCTGGTGTATTCTAAGACGAAGGAGGAGCATGCTGAACACCTAAGAGTGGTGTTGGAGATTTTGCGGAAGGAGCAGTTGTATGCTAAGTTTTCAAAGTGTGAATTCTGGTTGGAGAGAGTTCAATTTTTGGGTCATGTCATTGACAAGGAGGGAGTTTCAGTAGATCCAGCAAAGGTGGAAGCGGTAATGAATTGGGAACAACCAAGGACGCCGACGAAGGTAAGAAGTTTCTTGGGGTTAGCAGGTTACTATCGGAGATTCATTCAAGATTTTTCGAAGATAGCAACACCGCTGACAAATTTAACGAGGAAGACGGTAAAATATGTATGGACGGAGAAGTGTGAGGAGAGTTTTCAGGAGCTAAAGAAAAGACTTAGTGAAGCACCTGTATTGACTTTACCGGACGATACAGGAGGTTTTACGGTCTACAGCGATGCATCGCACAAGGGACTTGGCTGTGTGCTTATGCAAAATGGCAAGGTCGTTGCGTATGCGTCCAGACAGTTGAAGGACTACGAGAACGGATACCCTACCCACGACTTGGAGCTGGCAGCGGTAGTGTTTGCCCTTAAAATTTGGAGACATTATTTGTATGGAGAGAAATGTGAGATATTCACGGACCACAAGAGTCTGAAGTATATCTTCACACAGAAGGAGTTAAATATGAGGCAACGGAGATGGTTAGAATTGATCAAAGACTATGATTGTGAAATTCTATATCATCCCGGCAAGGCCAACGTAGTAGCAGATGCTCTAAGTAGAAAGAGCAGGGAGAAATTGTTCATCTTGACAGATCAGGAACAATTGGTTCAAGAAATGGCTCGAATGGAGTTGGAGGTGAGAAATCCAAATGAGTCAATGGAAGTAGAAGCGAGCCCAACCTTACTAGATAGGGTGAAAGAGGCTCAAGACAAAGATGTAGAGTGTGTCAGAATAAGGATGAGAATGACCGAAGGGGAAGAGGTCAAATTCAAGGAGGATAGCATGGGATTGTTAAGGTTTGAAAATCGTGTTTGGGTGCCGCTAGTGCCTGAACTACGAGAAGAAATTTTGCAAGAGGCCCACAGTACGAGATACTCGATACATCCGGGGAGTACGAAGATGTATCAAGATCTGCGTCAGCATTTTTGGTGGCCGAATTTAAAAAGGGAGGTCGCAGAATGTGTCAGCCGATGTCTAACTTGTCAAAGGGTAAAGGCTGAACATCAGAGACCAAGTGGATTACTACAGCCGTTAGAGATTCCTGAGTGGAAATGGGAGCATATCACCATGGATTTTGTGGTGGGACTTCCAGCAACACAGAAGGGATTAGACGCAATATGGGTGATTGTAGATCGACTAACAAAGTCAGCGCACTTTTTGCCGATCAAGATTAAGTTCAGTTTGGATCAGTTGGCTAAACTGTACATCAAGGAGATAGTTTCGAGACATGGGGTGCCGGTATCGATTGTGTCAGACAGAGATCCGCGCTTCACGTCAAAATTTTGGAGAAGTCTTCAGGAGAGATTGGGGACACAATTGAGAATGAGTACAGCATATCATCCACAGACCGATGGGCAAAGTGAAAGAACAATACAGACATTGGAAGATATGCTCAGGGCCTGTGTGATGGATTTCAAGGGCAGTTGGGAGAACCATCTACCATTAGTTGAGTTTGCATACAACAATAGTTATCATGCAAGCATAGGCATGCCGCCTTAGGAAGCATTGTACGGAAGAAAGTGCAGAACACCTCTATGTTGGGATGAGGTAGGAGAACGCCGATTGTTGGGGCCGGAATTGGTTCAACAAACGGTAGAGATTATCAAGGTAATAAGAGCTCGGCTAGTAGCAGCTCAGGACCGTCAGAAGAAATACGCCGATTTACATCGACAGAAGCGAGACTTCGAAGTTGGAAGTTTTGTGTTCATGAAGGTATCTCCCTGGAAGGGGAAGATCCGATTTGGAAAGAAGGGGAAGCTGAGTCCGAGGTTCATAGGACCGTTCGAGATATTAAAGAGAGTGGGTGAAGTGGCGTACGAGGTAGCTTTACCTCCTGAACTGGAGCATATTCACAATGTGTTTCACGTATCAGTGTTGCGACCATACAAGCCAGACTACAAACATGTCATATCCTATGAGCCAATACAAGTCGAGAAAGACTTATCATACGAGAAAATTCCTGTCCAGATACTAGATAGGAAAGAGCAGAAATTACGGAATAAGGTTATACATTCTGTCAAAATCCTTTGGAGGAACCACAACGCTGAGGAAGCTACGTGGGAACTTGAAGAAAAGATGAGGGCTAACTATCCGAACCTTTTTGAGTAGTTTAAATTTGTAATTCCGGGGACGGAATTCTTATAAGGGGGGGAGAATGTAATGACCACGAATTTCATTAGTCATTGTAAATATACTTCATAAATATTTAGCAATGAATTTAAACTTTTTGTACTAATTAATTTTACTTTAGATAATTAAATAAATGTATTTGTGTATGTGCGTATATTTATTTAAAGAATTAAAGCAAGGTGTATAGTTAATTAAAGCAAATCTAATTGGATTATATTTTAAATCCAAATGAGTTGATAAACTAGGTCAAAGATATTAACCTAGTAGTCCATGTAATTAAATTAATTACTAGTCCATGTAATTAATTAAACAAGCTCAATGCTTGATTTAATTAAATGTAACCTAGAATATTTAATGTGAGCCCAATGTGTTATTTAAATTGAGCCCAAACAATCTAATTGAATGAGCCCAATATATTTAATCCTAGAGTCCAAAGTGGAGCCCAATAGGAAGTCAAAATTGGTCAAAATTGCTACATATATGAATATACATATATAGATGTATATATGTATAATTAAAGTAGAAAAATTAAAGGAAAAATGCCTTGGAAAAGGCCATTTTGCTGAGATTTGAAGGGGGACCCACATGGGTTGCTTGATTTTCATGTTGCTTCTAATTTACACTATGACAAGGTTGGCCAACAACCCTAGTCAATCACCTAGTCAATCACAATGTCCATACATGCAATAGTAAGCTAGATTAAGCTCTAAATTCACCAACATTGGTGAATTAAGAGAGCTAATGAAGGATTAACAATTGGCTATAAATAAGATACTCCACACTTGTGTCAAGTTTGTTAGTTCATTTGCTAGAGAATACAAGAGAGAAAATAGAGAGCTTTTGAGAGAAAAGGAAGAAACACTTGAGAGTTGTGAGAAGATAGCTAGTCTTGAGCTTGGTGAATGAAATAAAGCTTCACTACATACTTTGGTAGGAGGAGAAGAAGAGCACACAAGTCTCAAAGGTTTAAAAGTGCTCTAACCTTCTTAAATTTCATTTTTTGTAGTCTAGATAGCTTTTGAACGGTTAAAATCTATTTTTAACCGATCAAAACTTGTTTTGATAGTCTAGAAGTATGTAACTATGTAATATATGTATATTCATAGCTTGATGTGGTTATATCATGTTTTGGTATGTGTAGATTGCATAAAAACGCAAGAAATGCTCATATTGATTTTTACCGGTAAAACCTAACTAAGCATGTTGTGTTTAATATTGTATTTTGAAATGTACAAGTTTGAAATTGGATTTTTATGGCTATAAAGTTACATACATGAGTTTTAAAGAAAACCCAACTTGTAGCTTTCAAAAATAATGAAAAACAAAGGAGTTATGGCTTTTACCGCAAAGTAGGTCGTTTTTAAACCCTAGGTGGTTCGATCTTTAAATTTCGTGTAAAACGTTTTCAAAAAATGTGATTGAACCATATAATGTTGTAAAACAAGAAGTTAGGAAGACATCAACACCAAGTTTATGTCATTTGAAGGTGTAGAGTTTATTTTATTCAAGTTTGAACCAATCGAACCAAGGATTTATGAAACTAGTTTTCATGCTGTCCTTGTGAGCGATTTTAAGGATACTTACGTTTGGAATTTGGATTTGTGATATAAAGAGAAATTGTAGATCATGAAATTTTAATGAATTTAGACTCAATAATCACTCCAAAATGTTTTAAAATAAAGAAGTTATGGCTATCGGAGCGTCGGAGGGTCGGGCAGCCCAAACTGTGTAACTTTTGCTGCATGAGTGGGGCGGCCGCGCCACATTACGGGGCGGCCTCGCCACTCCCACAGATTTTTTTTGTGTTGTTTTCTTGTCCGGGTTGGGTCAGTTCGGTCCGGGTCGGGTCGGGTCGGTCCGGGTCGAATTTTTGGTGAAAAATTAAGTATAACTAAGTGTAAAATGAAGGTATTTATGTATTGAACTAATATATGAAATTTATTTGTAATTAATGGGTAACAAAATATTTAAAATAAAGATTAATGTTAACACCATTAAAAAGTTAACTATTGATATTGTTTAAAGATTATTATTAAGGTATTATTAAATGATTAATAATATTAGTATATGATTAAAAAGTTATTAAATGATGAATAACATTAATAATTAGTTAAAATATTATTAAATGACTAATAATATTAGTAAGAGATTAAAATATTATTAAATGGGTAATAGTATTAATAAGTCAATAAAATATTATTAAATAATTAATAATATTAATAATTAGATAAAATATTATTAAATGAATGATAATATTAGAAAATCAATAAAATATTATTAGTAAGTAATAATATTAGTAAATGAATAAAATATTATTAAATTATTAATAATATTAGATAATGAATAAAATATTATTAAATGATTAATAATATTAGAAAAATTAATAAAATATTATTAAATAATTAATAATATTATATAACTGATAAAATATTATTAAATGATTAATAATATAATAATGTCGTTAATATATTATTAAATGATTAATAATATAAGAAGATTAATAAGGTATTATTAAATGATTAATAATACTATAAGACTAATAAAATATTATTAAATTGTTAATAATATTAGTTAAGCGTCTGGACTATATTAAATAATTAATATAGGTTCTTTGTGTTCGGAATATTATCAAGTAGTGATAATATTTCCTAAGTGATTGTATACCCGTAATTATATAATTATGTGGTTCATAAGAGTTATAAATGTCATTATACTAATGTGTATATGATACTAATTTAAGATCAAACTGATTTAATTGTTAGGTCCGTTCAAGGATTATTAAATTAAGTTGGTTAGCCGTAGACGACGCACGAGACAAGTTTTCTACCCTTAAATTTGTATTTATTGTTGCAGATATTCTTCAACCGTATTTACATTTCAATTATTGTTGAGCAAGTATTCTACACCCGTAGTTACTTGACAGACCTTTGAGTGAATTAATTATCAAAAATTACTTCACATCATTATTGATTATTGTATTCGCACATAGTGCTTTTGCAAACTGTTTAAGAACGTCTAAGCTAATTGTTTCGGCTAGACAAATGCATGTTAAATTCATTTAATTGAATATTATAAAAGCTTATCCAAACCATTGGCTGGTGCGGATTCTTACAGTAAGACTGAGATAGAACAACCCTAGTTAAAGGGGATTTTTATTTGTTGGAGACCCGACAGCGCGCAAGAAAACTAAATGTGATGCATAAAATAGGACATGAGAGGACTGATCCCCTCAAGTGTCCCGTTATTTTAACAAGGAGTCAGACATTGTATGTCTGTTCTACCTTAGTAGCAGTTCATGGTCATTAAAGACCACTCAGCAGTAAAGAGTCAATTCCTTCTTTTATTGAACATTGATTCTTGTTATCTTTCACAATTGCTATTGTTGAAACCTTGAAGTTATTTTCCTTCATCATGATATACCGTATGATTGTTGTTTATAAACTTGCTGAGCCATTTAGTTGCTCATTCTTGCTATATCATGACTATATTTCAGCCATTCCCGAAAGCTCTAAATCGGACAAAGGCAAGGGGAAAGCGAATGCTTAGTTTTAGTAATTGCATGCTAGTTTATATTACTGTTATGTAATTACTGTTGTAAATCTTTTGTATTTCCCTTAAGATATGTAATGTTAAGATTAAGGTAATAGACCTTGGGAAGTGTAGCCTTTTGATTAAGGAACCTTTTGTATTATTCCGCGAAGTTTGAATACAATTTATGTATTTCATTATTGTTAAGTATTGTACAGTGAGAACCAAACCCGAGGTTAAAGAACCCGGATTTGGGGTCGTCATAGTATTCGCACTTAGTGCTTGTACAAATATTATAACTCATTAATTCAAGAATTATTTAAGAATTTCTAAGCTAATTGTTTCGGCTAGACAATGCATGTTTAAATTCTTTAAATTGAATATTTTAAAAGCTTATACAAACCAATTGTTGGTGCAGATTCTTATAGTAAGACTGAGAATGAACAACCTGAATGAACAACCAATTGTTGGTGCAGATTCTTATATCATGACTTAATTTCAGCTAAACCTGAATGTTCTAAACAAGACAAAGGCAATGGAAAAACAAACGCGTAGATTAGTAGATGCATGTTAGATTTAAATTACTGTTATGTAATTTCCTTGTAAATCTTTTGTATTCGCTTAAGATATGTAATGTTTATGTTAAGGTTAATCGACCTTGGGAAGTGTAGCCTTTTTATAAGGAACCTTTTGTATTAATACGCGAAGTTTAAATGCAGTTTATGTATTTAATTGTTAGTAAGTATTGTACAGTGGAGAACCAAACCCGAGGTTATAGAACCCAGATTTGGGGTCGCCACAAGTTGGTATCAGAGCTGTAGGTTAGAAACGTTAGGATTGCGAAACCTAGGTTATAACCTTAGTATTAAACTCATATCGAGTACTTTAGGAGATGAATCGGGGAGATTCATCATGTTGTGTATTTTTAGAGATGGATTGAGAAAATCCATCGAGCTGAGATGTACATGATAAAATATCATTTTATTTCATCAATGAATATATTTTATTGTTGTACTAACATGTGTTATTTTTTTATGATATAGGATGACGGAGATTGGACAGTCTAGTAATATTGTGGAGGAGGTGATCTACACGGGTATCTATATGGATACCGCACAGCCACTGGTGGATGCACCTATTGAAGAGCTGAGTCAGATCCCGAGGAAGGAGACCGTGAGGAGCCCATCTGGGGCGGAGTGATGAGGCCATATAGCGAGGATGAGGCCGAGACTAAGGATGATGAGGATGAGGAGCCAGCTGAGTACGCTGATGGCATGGGCACTACTGCCAATGACATCATCGATACACTGACTACGGCGAATGATGAGCTAGAGGAGAGGGTTTAGCACCTGGAGGAGCAGAACCAGATTCATCAGCAGACTGAGGATCAGTATAGGGATACAGCTTACATGTTCTTTGGCGTGAACATAGAGCTGAAGGCGAGGATGGCCTTGATGGAGGGCAAATTAGTAGCAGTTGAGCTGAAGATTCAGCAGACACAGGCAGAGAGGGAGGCCATGAGAGGTCAATTACAGCAGGCAGTAGATGCGAGAAATGATATGGAGATCCAAAGGGATGCAACTCACGGACAGATGCTAGAGCTGGAGGATGAGGTCAGGGAGAAGAGGGTGAAGATAGATAGGCTCAGTTATGTCTATCGCTCATCCTTTGGTAGATTTCAGAGTAGGGTGCACTATTACCCAGCTGAGGAGGGTCAGACCATGCACACCATCAGTAGGGGCGTGGTAAGGGCTATTGGAGATGAGGGGTACTGTGACGACCCCAAATTCGGGTTCCTTTAACCTCGAATCCGGTTCAACACGAGTACTACATTTTCCTTATCGTTTATGACTTACAACAATATTATAATTGCTAAATAATCATTTATTTACAATTTTACAACATCTCTTTCTATTCCAGAATCGAAATCTTTATACATTCCTAGTATGTCTCAATATCATACATGATACGACATTCTATTACAATCAATTTGAGTATTTAATACTCATATAACATACCAACTAAGTCTTATGCTACACAATCATTTACCTGTCCAATTCGGACTGATATCTACAATAGATATTTAGATCCTCAATGGAAGTAATATGTTTTCATGTTCCTTGTTCTTTATCGAGAACTTCAGGTAACTAGCCTTATCTGAAAATGTTGGTTTAGGCAAGAGTGAGCACGACGGCTCAGCAAGTCTAACAGCTACACATAACACATTACATGCTTCACATAAAATCTGCAATTTATACTAACATCATGTTTTTCATGCATTTCAGTTTATGACCTATTGCTCATGCATATCATGCCTCGCATTTAATCTATGCTTCATGTCTAACCTCTATCATGACATATAGTTCAATGCAGAACAATTGTCTTAAATCAACTACCGCATATCAACAGTTCAAATCAACTTATTGCACAAAGGCACATTAAAACATCTTTGCACATAACCACGTATGAGGACATCTCAGTTTAATAACAAACTTATAATTCATGCACACAATACAACAGGTTCTGAAAAACTTGTCTGGTTTGCTTCTACCAGTTACGCTTATTTGCGTCTCTCGTTCAACCTACAATTTATATAGGAAAATTGAAATAATCATTAGATATAATGACTATTACTTAGTCTTAACTTAAGACCTTAACTTCAAAGTATTAACCCTTTAGTTGTCCGACAAATGAAACTATACGTTCCGGACAAAAACCCTAGCCCAAATCTAGTTGGACATGTCGGGTACACTTAACCAACTTACGCATTCACTACACATGCTTCGTATGACTTACTTTTAATAAGTTGTCTAAAATTTAGTCACGAATTGACTATTTACATCGGTTTAATTTAATTAAACATTATTCTTTTACATAACTTAATGATTCGAACATTTAATAATGTACCAAATACTTCAAAATATTATCTGCCTTTGATAATATACAACTACATTCAAATATTATTAACCATTTAATAATATTTTAATCACTTATTAATATTATTAATTATTTAATAATATTTTAATCACATATTAATATTATTAACCATCTAATAATATTTTAATCACTTATTAATATTATTAATTATTTAATAATATTTTAATTATTTACAAATATTATTCACCATTGGATAATATTTTAATCTCTTATTAATATTATTAACCATTTAATAATATTTTAATCACTTATTAATATTATTAATCATTTAATAATATTTTAATCATTTACAAATATTATTCACCATTTGATAATATTTTAATCTCTTATTAATATTATTAACCATTTAATAATATTTTAATCACTTCTTAATATTATTAATCATTTAATAATATTTTAATCACTTACTAATATTCATTTAATAATATTTTAATCACTTACTAATATTATTCACCATTTAATAATATTTTATTCACTTCTTAATATTATTAACCATTTAATAATATTTTAATCATTTATTAATATTATTAACCATTTAATAATATTTTAATCACTTCTTAATATTATTAATCATTTAATAATATTTTAACCACTTATTAATATTATTAACCATTCAATAATATTTTAATCTCTTATCAATATTATTAACCATGTAATGATATTTTAATCATTTACAAATGTTATTCATCATTCAATAACGTTTTAATCATATACTAATATTATTGATCATTTAATAATATTTTAATTATCTTCAAATAATACCAATAGTTAACTTTTTAATTGTGTTAACTTTAGTCTTTATATTACATATTTAACTACCAATTAGTTACTAATAAACTTCATATATTGGTTTAGTATTCAAACCCATTCATTTTACACTTATTTCAACTTAAATTTTCATTAAAAACTCGACCCGGACCGACCCGACCCGGACCGAACCGACCCGACCCAGAAAAATTACACATTCTGTTTTGAAAGCCGGGGCGCTCAACTGGGCGCCGGGGCGTCCAAAACAGAAGCAAAACCCTAAAAATGGGCTGTTCGACCCTCCGACGCTCCGACAGCCATAACTTCTTTATTTTAAAACATTTTGGGGTGATTCTTGAGTTCATTCTCATCAGAATTTTCCCCTCTACAACTTCTCTTTAGATCACAAATCCAAATTACAAACGGAAGTATACTAAAAATGGCTCACAAGGACAGAGTGAAAAACTAAAATCACAAATCCTTGGTTTTAATGGTTCAAACTTGAATAAAATAAACTCTACACATCCAAATGACACCAACTTAGTGTTGTTGTCTTTCTAGCTTTTTGTTTTACAATATTTCATGGTTCAATTACATTTTTGAAAATGTTTGACACGAAATTTAAAGATCGAACCACCTAGGGTTTTACCGATAAATCGTTATATGGGCTTTCCTTCTAATTCTTTGTGTACCACCCATACAAATACATGTATTAACTATATCAAACTATGAATATACCTATATATCATAGTTTTAGACTTCTAGATCATCAAAATAACTTTTGATCGGTTAAAAATATATTTTAACCGTTCAAATCATATCTAAACTATAAAAATGAACTAAAGAAGGTTTAGAGCACTTTTTAACCTTTTATACATGGATGCTCTCCTTCCTCTTGACTTGATCTTGGCTTGTGACTCCCTCTTGTCCATTCTCTAGCAAATTTTCTTGGTGGATCATCAATCTCATAAGAGTAACTCTCTATATCTCTCAAGAAGCTCTCCATTTTTCTCTCTAGAAAATACTACAAATGACCAACCAATCTCACCAATGAGTGGAACACTTCTATTTATAACACAATGTTAATCCTTCATTAACCTCCTAATCAACTAGTGTTGGTGAAATTAGGAGCTTAAATTAGATTACTATTGCATGGAATGACTACCATGAATGACCATTGGTGTGACATCCATCAAGGTTGCTTGTAAGCAACTTTTGGAGTGTAATTGAAGCCATAGGAAGTCCACATTCAACATTTCCATGTGGGGCCCTCTCAAAATTCGGGATTTGCAATTTATTACACCAATTTGGCTTTATTTTTTTATGTCCTATATCATTATATAAGTATCCATATATATATATACACCAATATATGTATACATATTCACCTATACTTGTACATTGGGCTCCACTTTGTACCTTAGAATTAAATATATTGGGCTCATTCATTTTATTTGATTGGGCTCAATTTAATTGTTACATTGGGCTAACATTAAATACCCTATGTTACATTTAATTAAAACAAGCATGGGCTTGTTTAATTATTACATGGATTAATGTTTAATTAATTACACGGACTACTAGGTTAATTAATTTGACCTAGTTTAATATCTCATTTGGACTTATATTGTAGTCCAATTTGATTTAATTTATTCTACCACCTTGGGTTACATAATTAACTCATCCATAGTTAATTTTCGTCACTACATTTCTTTCTCTAGCAATTAACCAATGTTTGGTTAATTCTCTATCTTGCCTACCAACTAGGGTTATTCACCAACAGGCGGTAATCCGCGCCATAAGTTATTCCCACAATTTAATAGAATTTGAGTACAAAGAGTTATTCACCAAACAGGCGATAATCCGCGCCGTAAGGTTATTCTCAGAGATTAATAATGAATGAATACGAAATGTTATTCACCAACAGGCGGTAATCCGCGCCGTAAGGTTATTCCCACAATTTAATACATGGAAATAAATGACACATCTTATGAGTAAGAAAGAAACGATATTATTTTTTAGAATCAAATAATGATAATCCCTTACTTTAACACATGACTGGATGAGGTTGATTAACTTGAACAATACACGTACACTTATAGATCTTCACAAATACTCAAGATGACTTAAGCACACTTAGAGAGAACTTTCACAAGAAGTATTTAGAGAGAAAAAGAAAGAACAAGTAAGGAAATTTATGAAAAATCCTTAAGTTAAGGCTTCTATTTATAGCCAAAAATCTTATCATTCCTTTAATCTAAACCATTCATTTAAAGATCATCTTTTAATCTACACCATCCACTTTAAATTTTATATTATCTTTAATCTACACCATTCATTTCATATCACCTAACTTTATATTATAAACAAATCAATTCAATTATTCAACAATAATTCACACTTTAATCTACACCATTCATTTCATATCACCTAACTTTATATTATAAACAAATAACTTTATCAATTCAATTATTCAACAATAATTCACACTTTAATCTACACCATTCATTTCATATCACCTAACTTTATATTATAAACAAATAACTTTATCAATTCAATTATTATGACTAATTGTTATAAATACAGTATAGTTAGCTTTTAGATATCAAGTCAATTAATTAATGAAATACAACTGTTTAAATAACATCATAATAGAGATAACAATAATGTAAAAGAAAGCATACGTTATTGTGTAATGACAATTATTGATTCAATAATGTGAATTACTGTGCATATGTTACTGTGACAATTATTAGGTTCAATAATTTTAAAAACAGTGCAGCAACAATTATTGACTCAATGATATAAAATACAGTGTAATGACAATTATTAAATCAATAATGCAAAATACTGTGTAACAACAATTATTGAATTGATAATATAAAATATTATACAGTGACAATTATCGATGGAATGATGCGTAACAGTTACGGTGTCAATTATCAGACCAATAATATGAGACACTATGCAATACCGTGTGTTACAGAAAATACCATAAACTACCGTATGCTACTATTCTTTTATCACCGGTATTTTAACAGTTCCGTTGACTATTTTTATTTAAAAAGATTATTTCTGTCGTTTTCTATATCTGACAAATATTCCGTTGTGGGGTCCACCAATAATTTGTTATTTCGGCGCCGTCGTACGACACGAATATTCCCCGACCAAACGAATATTCCCCGACAAAGCGAATATTGTCCGACAAAATAAAATTTGCAGATAACATCCTTAACTTTTAACTTTATCGATTTAACCACTTACTGTTTCAAAAAAAATATATATGAAGAAAAATTAAATTTTGTATTTCATAAAATTCGGGGTCCTACAAGTGTATTATTTATAATTTATCCGAATGCTTCTAACAGTAAATAACGAGTAATAATAAAAAGGGGAGTTTTGAAACTATGATTATACTAGAAAACAAGAAATACTAATTAAAATTATCCAATGATTTGCAAACTTCAGTTCTTCAGTTCAGTATCATCTTTTCATAAATATGATATAATTAAGTTGATTAATATCTTTCCTTCAATGAAATTAATAACCCTAGGTAACCACGGTCCGCGTTACCCGAAATTCCCCTTTGATTTTAAATCTAATGTGACAATCGCCCCCACTAGACCCTAACTATCATATAACCTAGAACTATCAGTCTAGATTTAATATAACAATAGCATTAAGAATTAGGGAATTAGGTTATTCCAAGCAATAATCGTACAATCGCAGACTGTTTAACCTTTCTTCTTGATATCATAGCAATATTCAAAAGCTTGACCACAATCAAACATCACTATTCGCTACTTATGATCAGATATAACATCGTTTGCTTAATATTATACCTTAATCTAGCATATGATAATAATCAAATCAATTCAATGGGCCCTTATCAAATTAATCAAACCAATTATCATTAAGCAATTCTAATAGATCATCAAGAATAAACTCCACAGACGAAGGAAAAGAAACTAATAACTCAATTAATTCATAGATAATAAATAAGATTCAACATCCCTTAGAACTGAAAATAGAGAACTTAGCCTGACATAGTCAAAAACGCCAATTAATCTTCAATGGAAATCCTCTCTCTCCAAGTTGTTTTAAAATCATCCTAATCTTATCTATTTATACCTCTAATAACTCTCCTAAAAGTTCCTAACTCGCAGCAACATCGCAATCCTTCTTTTGCTCAACTTTTGGAAACACACGGACTCTTCAAATTGAATCTGCCGACCACGGCCCCAGTCACGGATTGCACTGTAAAAGCCGGCCCCGGTTACTGTTCACAATTTACAAAATTGCCATTAAGCTCCGTTTTTACCGTTTTGACCCTCCAAAGCTATTTTCTGCAATATAAACATAAAAACAAGTAAAATGCAAATAAAAATACTCAATGATAGCAATTTATTAAGCCCAAGAACATTCGACTCGTAAGTATAAACCACACTCATCAAATACCCCCAAACTTAAGACTTTGTTTGTCCTCAAGCAAAAATACCAACAAGAAAAATAACTACATTAATTATACTAACTACATGAATGCATATGCATGTCCAACTGATGTCTTGAGCAATAAATCAATACAATTCATGAAAATCCAGCCTCAAAGATCCTTAAGTAATAATTCAGCAAAATTTCAAATTCATGCATAATCAAAAATCCAACATATCACCAATTTCTCTCACTATCAACCCTTGTGCGTGTGTGATTTCAGTATATCAACTCAATCAAAATTCTGATACAACTCATGAACCAATATGACAAATAAAAGATAGCACCTCAGAATTTTAATTCCCTCTATACACTTGTCTTCACATTTTTTCTATTTTTTTTCATTTTACGAGTGCGTTTTACGCTCCATCTCGTGTAATATTAACTTAGCATGTGCAATGTCCA
Organism: Hedera helix; assembly: GCA_947179155.2. Lineage (NCBI taxonomy): Eukaryota > Viridiplantae > Streptophyta > Magnoliopsida > Apiales > Araliaceae > Hedera > Hedera helix. The sequence continues at coordinate 12,470,988 of OX359266.1, read as the reverse complement.
TTTTTCTTAGGCTTTTCAAAATTACCCTTTTAGCGAACTTTCCACCAGTGACTCGCAAACCAGTTGGCTTTAAGGCACCGAGTGTAGAGACACTCCTAAGGGCTTACTTGTTCGAGCAATAGAGGCCACAAAAACAGAGTAGCTAAGGTTCTGCTCATATCTGTCTACTTTTCCTTACTTATTATTCTTTTTTTTTTTTTTGGTTTTTTTTTTTCACAGTTAAGACAGACATCGAAGCAATTATGTATTTCATCCTTTATATCATATGATCCAACACAGTATAGAGGTCACCACTATCTTCAATTAGCACCTAATCCATTAAATTGAACCAAAATTCAACTGACTTAACATATCGAATGTGCAATGAAAAATTAAGGGTCTCAAGTTCAATAAAACTAGCAAATAGTTAGAATTTCCAATTTAGCAGTCCTTATCCATCTTACTTAAAATTTATTACAAAATTCATCAAATTTTTATCATCGGCCATCATTAAACTTCATGCATCAATTACTGCTCAAGTTATGCAATGAAATACGATCCTATATGCATGCGACAAACTAATTAACACTAAATATAACAAAAAATATTTTTGTGAATTTTCAATTTTTTAAATTTTTTTTTAAAATTTTTTTTGATTTTTAATTGAGACATGCTAAAACAACTAAACAATTTCCTAAAATATGCAAAAGCAACATAATATTCCTAAAACTACTATATAAATGCAGACTAGACTATTCTCCACCCCTAAATGCAAAGCAGACAATGTCCTCATTGTTAAAGAAATAAAGAACTAAAGAAATAAGAACAAGAGGACTCCCCTGATAGGTCAATCGTCGTGCTCGACCTCTTCGTCATGGTCATCAGGAGGTGGGTACACCGGCAATGGCTGTGGCTCAGGAAAAGGAACAGGATGCCGTCGGATTCATCCTTGCGAACATCTCAGTCAAAGCCATGTTAAAATTAGTCTGAGAATCGAACATATGAGCTTGTCGTTCAGCGAGTCGTGCATTCTGTCTTTCTAAGCGGCCCATCCAATTATCGACCCACAACTGTAAATTCCGGAGCTGAGAGCTAAATTTGGCCTTGCGTTGAACGCCAGAAGTAGATGGTTCACCAGTTTCAGCAACAGGGTCGTTGTGGATAATAAAACCTAACCCACGGGGATGCGATTCACCTCCGTCCCAGACTTTATAGCGCGAAATCAAGCCATGATCCAACAAAATTAACGGCTGCTGCAAAGACTCATCTGACCCCCATCTAACGCCTGCGCGCCGACATAACCCACAAATTAACGAGGGATGTGGCAACCCACTTTGAGTAGGACCGCGCAGATTCTTCCTAATCGACGCCTCGATCACATCCCCCATATTTATGTGTTTGCCTGTCACGATAGCATATAGCAAGACCACCCGTTCTTTCGTTACATCACTAAGGTGCGTAGATGGCATAAACTTGGCACATATAAATGCATACCAGATTTTTCCATAACGGCTCAAGCAATTAAATGGGAATATTATGGAACCCTGATGGCCTCTAGTGGTCCAAACCGTCCCAGGATTGCACAAGGCGTGTATGATCGTGTCGTAATTCGGATTCTCAAGAACAAACTTCGCGTATTGGCAAAAGACGGGCGACTCTAAGTTATAAAACTCATTAATCGTAGTGCCACGAAAAGAGACCAGCTTTCCCCGAATCATAACGGTACAACGCGATGTATCTTCAGCATTCGCATAAAATTCCTTGACAATCGATATTATTGCAAGATCCGGTTGATCTGTGAACGAATCCCAACCACGCTCCATTATCATACGAGCCATATCGCCATCAACTAGCTCCTCGGGACGAAGACCGCGCTCGGGAGTTAGAGCTTTACCCATTAAATAGTGATCAAATTTGTCCGCCGCCTCCGCACTAACAAACTTTTTCTTATCAAAAGCACGGGTAGGCGGTGTGGAACTCTCACCTCGTTGACGTTTTTGTGGCATATTGAACAATATCCCACCAAGAATGTGTAGCACAAACCCAACAATCCAAATAGCGGAAATCGGACAAGTCGGGTCTAAGAGGCAATTCAACAAACACTTGGTGGGCACTATTTTCTCCCCCAAACTCAAAATAAACCCACGAGGTCTAACAATGGCACCACAGTAGGCTCTCCTGTGACACACCACACGAACACCCAACTCCCCCAAACTCCTCTAGTTGGCCAACACAAACCAACTGGGTATCCAAAATAGAAGGCGAACAGGAAGCAAAACCAAGTTGAAATCCGAATTGAAACGGAAGGAGTACCTGAATGGGTAGTGGATGAAGTCACGGGTCCCAAATAGGAGGCCTGGTATGGCAGAGTGGAACTAACTCTCCCTTGACAGAATCGACCCCCTTCGTGGCAAAATCTAACCCCGTGTAGTATATGGAGGGGGTGTGTAGTAGCGTAATCGGTAGGGAGATGTGCAAAAGGAGAAGAAGAAACCGGATGGGAGATGGAGTCTAATGAGAGGGAGAGAGAGAGTCTCGGCTGGAAGGATTTGGGTGGGGAGGTAGTCGTGAATGGGAGGTTGTATGGGTTGGGTCTCGGCTGGGAGGTTTTATGTTGGAGGTATGCTCGGCTGGGAGGGTGGTTATAATGTGACCCAATCGCGACTGGACCCTGAGTTTTTTTATAAAAGAAAAAAATTGGGCTGTCGTTCACAGCTGGGGCCACGGGTTTTGGGCAAGAAAGTTGGCCGGGGCCAAGTATGGTTGCGAACTCACGGCTGGGGCCGTATACGGCTGCAAGATTCTGGCCAGGGCCATGAAGTCGTAGGCTGAAAGCTGGCCGGGGCCAAGTTTGGCTGCGAGGATCCGGCTGGGGCCGAGTTTTCCTAGGCAAAATCCTGGCCGGGGCCAGGAATGGCTGCAAGCTTCCTGCCGGGGCCGTGAATTGCTGGGCTTAAAGCCGGCAGGGGCCATGCACTCTGTTGCTGAAAATTCGATTTCTTTTCTGCTGTTTAGTCTTTGCAATGTAGTTCACCAATACCTAAAATGAAACAAAAATGTCCAAGGAGTTAGAATGGCTAACATGGCGTAATAAATCCTAAGCTAAATAAAATCAACAACTTTGAAATTCTAAATGAACTCAAGTTTAACTAAAAGACATAGAAATTGAAAAAGGCATGAAATGACTAATTTTAAGGTCGGGTTGCCTCCCAAAAAGTGCGTTTGTTTAATGTCGTTCCCTCGACATGTTGCTACTCAAGTGTGATAAACGGGGTCCAATAATTCCACTAGCTCGACTTCCTCCACTTGAAATCCTTCATAGAACGGTTTAAGCCGATGACCGTTCACTTTAAATATCCTTCCCGTGCGTGGGTCGTTAATCTCTATAGCACCATGAGAGGAAATGTGAACAATCACAAATGGCCCTTCCCATCGAGAACGCAGCTTTCCTAGAAACAATTTTAAGCGGGAATTGTACAAAAGGCCTTTTTGACCAAGTACAAACGTTTTTCGCAAAATTTGCTTATCGTGAAACGCCTTTGTCTTTTCCTTGTACAATCTTGAACTTTCATAAGCCTCATGACGTAGTTCTTCTAACTCTTGTAATTGCAATTTTCTATGTGCGCCAGCTTCAGTCATGCTCCAGTTGCATTGTTTAATGGCCCAAAAAGCCTTGTGTTCTAGCTCGACTGGTAGATGACACGGCTTTTCAAAGACAATCCGATACGGTGACATTCCAATAGGAGTTTTATATGCAGTGCGATAGGCCCATAATGCATCTTCGAGTTTCAGACTCCAATCTTTTCTGTTTGGCTGAACGACTTTCTCCAAAACAGATTTGACCTCACGGTTTGAGACCTCTGCTTGGCCATTGCTCTGCGGATGGTAAGTCGTTAAAACTTTGTGCATGACATTGTATATCTTGAACAGTGCTGCTAGTGTCTGATTGCAAAAGTGCGTTCCTTTGTCGCTAATGATAGCCCTTGGAATTCCAAACCTGACAAATATATTAGATTTGACAAAATCTGCAACAACTTTAGAATCGTCAGTCTTTGTGGCTTTAGCCTCCACCCATTTGGAAACGTAGTCAACAGCCAGAAGAATGTAAACATTACCATATGAGACAGGAAATGGCCCTATAAATCAATGCCCAAAACATCGAAAATTTCAACCACCAAAATAGGGGTTTGTGGCATTTGATTTCTACTGGATATGTTTTCGGTCTTTTGACAATTAGCACATGCTTTACAAAATAGATAGGTGTCTTTAAAAATACTAGGCCAAAAGAAACCACATTCTAAAATTTTACGAGCTGTTCGTTTCGGTCCAAAATGACCCCCACAAGCGTAAGAATGACAGAAAGTTAAAATGGATGAAAACTCAGAGTTAGGGATACATCGTCTAACTACCTGGTTAACACAGAATTTCCACAAGTATGGATCATCCCATACGTACCGTTTCACATCACTCTTAAGCTTCTCTTTCTGCATTTTGGAGAACTCACTAGGAATATAAGCGCTGACTAAATAATTAACAATGTTTGCGTACCAGGGTGCAGCCTTATCAACGGAGAATAATTGCTCATCTGGAAAGGAGTCTTGCAGTGGAAGTGCGTCTTCATCTTTAAGCAACCTGCTTAAGTGGTCTGCCACTAAATTGGCTGCTCCTTTCTTGTCCTTTATTTACAAGTCAAATTCTTGGAGCAGTAGGATCCATCGTATGATCCTTGGTTTGGAATCCTTCTTTGTTAGCAGATACCTGAGAGCAGCATGGTCAGAATAAACTATGACTTTAGTACCGAGAAGATAAGATCGAAATTTGTCTAAAGCAAAAACGACAGATAATAATTCTTTTTTTGTTGTGGAATAGTTAATCTGAGCAGCATTCAATGTCCGAGAAGCATAATAGATGTCATGTGCAGCTTTGTCAACTCGTTGGCCCAAAACAGCCCCTACGGCATAGTTACTGGCGTCACACATGATTTCAAAGGGTAAATTCCAATTCGGTGGTTGTATCACTGGTGTGGAGGTCAATAACGTCTTTAATTTATCAAACGCCCCTTTGCACTCATCGTCAAACTGGAATTCTACCTCTTTTTGCAGCAATTAACAGAACGGCCTAGCTATTTTGGAGAAGTCCTTAATAAATCTTCGATAGAAACCTGCATGACCAAGAAAAGAACGAATCTCCCGCACGCTTGCGGGGTAAGGTAAAGCAGCAACAATTTCTATCTTAGCTTTATCCACTTCTATTCCCTTAGTTGAAACTACATGACCTAGGACGATACCCTGTTCTACCATAAAATGACATTTTTCCCAATTAAGAACAAGATTAGTCTCTAGGCATCTATCTAACACACGAGTTAAATTATCTAAGCATGCATCTAACGAATCACCATGAATTGTGAAATCATCCATAAATACTTCAATGCAATGTTCAAGAAGATCAGAAAATATACTTATCATGCATCGTTGAAATGTACTGGGTGCATTACAAAGTCCGAAGGACATCCTACGGTATGAAAATGTACCGAATGGGCATGTGAAAGTGGTCTTTTCTTGATCTTCAGGTGCAATCACAATTTGGTTATAACCCGAAAAACCATCTAGGAAGCAATAATAAGTGTGGTTTGCTAATCTTTCTAACATTTGGTCAATGAAAGGGAGAGGGAAATGATCTTTTTTAGTTACGGCATTCAACTTCCTATAATCAATACACACTCTCCATCCTGTTTGCAAACGAGTGGGCACTAACTCATTATTATCATTTTTAACGACAGTTATGCCAGCTTTCTTAGGAACTACTTGAACTGGACTGACCCATTGACTATCTGAAATAGGATAGATAATACCTGCATCGAGTAATTTCAGAACCTCTTTTTTCACAACCTCCATCATGGGTGGATTCAGTCTGCGTTGAGCATCTCGCTTTGGGGTGGTTCCCTCTTCCAAAAGAATGCGATGCATACAAACAGCTGGGCTTATACCTTTTATATCTGCAATTGTCCAACCAAAGACTTGTACGTGGTCTCTTAAAACTCGAAGCAACTTTTCTTCTTGGACTTTGGTTAGATTATTTGCAATTATCATTGGCAGTGTTTCCTCTTGCCCTAGATATGCATATTTCATATGGATTGGTAGAGGCTTTAATTCCAACCTCGGAGCTTGCACAACATAAGGTAACAACCTTTCATGAGTCACCGGTAGTTGAATGGACGAAACGGCATACTTATCTGAAATTTTCGGTAACGAGTGTAATGCAGCTATAGTATCCTTTAAGTCCGCAGTTTGTTCAAGTTCGTCTTCCTCTTCCAGCTCCAAACTATTTGTGATAGCATCTTCCAAGGTTTCCATGTGGATGTGGTCGAAAGATTTCTGCACCAAGGAATCAAGGACATTAATAGAAAACACGGAATTGACATCACTAGGGCACCTCATGGCCTCGTAAATGTTGAATTGAATCTTTTCGCCGTCAAATTCCATGGTCAAGGTCCCATTGTGCACATCAATCATCATTCTTGTTGTTTTCAAGAATGGCCTCCCTAATAAGATATGAGCAGGGTTTGGAGATGTATCGTCCTCCATGTCCACGATATAAAAATCTGCGGGAAAGATTAGTTCATTCACCTGCACCAATACATCCTCAATTACCCCTTCAGGGTATGTGTTAGTACGATCGGCTAATTGGATAATGACACCAGTGTTTTTCAAGGGACCTAGATGCAAAGAAGCATAAATAGATAGTGGCATAACATTAATTGATGCTCCTAGATCTAGCATAGCTCTCTCAAACCTGGTATTACCTATCTTGCAGGGAATAGTAAACATACCCGGATCTTTACATTTTGGAGTCATTTTTCTTTGCAAAACTGCAGATACATTCTCTCCAACTGTTACCTTTTCATTGTCTTGTAATTTCCTTTTATTAGTGCATAATTCCTTCAAAAATTTAGCATACCTTGGAACTTGCTTGATTGCATCTAATAAAGGAATGTTCACCTCTACCTTTCTAAATGTCTCCAGAATCTCTTTCTCTTGCTCGTCCTTCTTTGAAGTTCTAAGATTCCTAGGAGGAAAAGGTAAAGGGTTAGACTTAAGCTGAATAGGAGATTTCGGAATTACCTTTGAGATTTCTGCCTCCTCCTTAACTTTATCATCCTCAAATTCTGTCGTAGCCCTTGGTGTATCCAATTGTTTTTCACTCCTTAACGTAATAGCACTTGCGTTTTCCCTCGGATTGATCATCGTTTGAGAGGGCAACTTCCCCGAGCCTTGAGAATCCAATCGTCCAACTGTGGTAGCTAATTGTCTCATTTGATTTTCCAAACTATGAATGGAAGCCTTTGTATCTTGTTGGAACTGTTGGGTCTGGTTCATGAAAGCTTTAAACATATCCTCTAAAGATGCTTCAGATTTTGTAGGTGCTGCTTGTCGAGGTGGGTACTGCTGTTGAGCTTGTTGAAAACCTTGTTGTCGATTCGGAAAAGCATTCGACATTGGTGGCCTGTTTCCTCCGTAGCTCAAATTAGGATGATCCCTCCATCCTGGATTGTAAGTATTAGAGTAAGGATCATATCTTCTCTGAGGTTGTCCTTGAAAATTTCCCGTTGTATTGGCTTGCTCAATGGTGCCATCTTCTTGCAGTGTAGGACAAATATCTGTCGAATGATCCAATGACAAGCAGATTCCACAAGTTCTTGTAACTTTCCCGTTCCCCACAGAAAGTTGACGAACCATAGCAGCTAACTCCGAGAGTTGTTGTTCAATGTTGCTCGAGCCAACCTCATTCACCCTTTTCGGTGCATGATCCATCCGAGTTCCGTATTGCTGTGAGTTAGCTGCCATATTAGCAATTAAGTTCCGTGTGGCGTCTAGAGTCTTATCAACGAATGCTCCTCCACTTGCAGCATCGATCATACTCCTATCCATCAGTAGTAATCCCTCGTAGAAGTACTGAATTTGGTGTTGATCGTCAATTTGATGTGGACAACACGAACACAGCTTCTTGAACCTTTCCCAATACTCGTGAAGAGTTTCGCCACTAAACTGTCTGATAGCGCATATCTCCTTCCTTATGTTGGCAACCCGTGAAGGAGGAAAATACTTCTCCATGAATAGCCTCTTCATATCATCCCATGATTGGATCAAACCGGAGGGAAGATAGTACAACCAATCTTTTGCCAAATCTGCTAAGGAGAATGGAAAAGCCCTAAGCTTTATGTGTTCTTCCGACACTCCATGTGGCCTCATTGTGGAACAAACCACGTGGAATTCCTTCAAATGCTTATATGGATCTTCACATGTAAGACCACGAAAAGTAGGCAAAAGGTGAATTAAGCCAGATTTCAATTCAAAAGCAGCATCTAAAGCAGTGGTTGTTGGCGTAAATTAGGAGTAGCCAACTCCCTCATAGTTCCATTATTTGGTGCAGCCATTTCTTCTTCTGAATCGCTGGGAGAAGTCAGTAATGCGAGCACAACGTTTAAGCCTGGTGATATAGTAAAACCGTCTTCGAACTCCGAAGTTGTGTTTCGTGCTCGACGAGTCTCCTTCCTTATTCTTTTTGCAGTTTTCTCTATCTCTGGATCAAATTTTAAATCAGGAGAGTGAGAGGATCGAATCATAAACTGAAAGAAAACAAATAAAATTTAGAAAAAAAATCACTTCCCCGGCAACGGCGCCAAAATTTGGAAGCTATCGTTATCACTCCAAAATTATTCCTTACTTTCACTCTATCAACATAAAATTGGTATAATGGCAAGCAAGAGTCGAACCCACGAGAAGTGTATTATTTATAATTTATCCGAATGCTTCTAACAGTAAATAACGAGTAATAATAAAAAGGGGAGTTTTGAAACTATGATTATACTAGAAAACAAGAAATACTAATTAAAATTATCCAATGATTTGCAAACTTCAGTTCTTCAGTTCAGTGTCATCTTTTCATAAATATGATATAATTAAGTTGATTAATATCTTTCCTTCAATGAAATTAATAACCCTAGGTAACCACGGTCCGTGTTACCTGAAATTCCCCTTTGATTTTAAATCTAATGTGACAATCGCCCCCACTAGACCCTAACTATCATACAACCTAGAACTATCAGTCTAGATTTAATATAACAATAGCATTAAGAATTAGGGAATTAGGTTATTCCAAGCAATAATCGTACAATCGCAGACTATTTAACCTGTCTTCTTGATATCATAGCAATATTCAAAAGCTTGACCATAATCAAACATCACTATTCGCTACTTATGATCAGATATAACATCGTTTGCTTAATATTATACCTTAATCTAGCATATGATAATAATCAAATCAATTCAATGGGCCCTTATCAAATTAATCAAACCAATTATCATTAAGCAATTCTAATAGATCATCAAGAATAAACTCCACAGACGAAGGAAAAGAAACTAATAACTCAATTAATTCATAGATAATAAATAAGATTCAACATCCCTTAGAACTGAAAATAGAGAACTTAGCCTGACATAGTCAAAAACGCCAATTAATCTTCAATGGAAATCCTCTCTCTCCAAGTTGTTTTAAAATCATCCTAATCTTATCTATTTATACCTCTAATAACTCTCCTAAAAGTTCCTAACTCGCATCAACATCGCAATCCTTCTTTTGCTCAACTTCTGGAAACACACGGATTCTTCAAATTGAATCTGCCGACCACGGCCCCGGCCACGGATTGCACTGTAAAAGCCGGCCCCGGCCACGGTTACTATTCACAATTTACAAAATTGCCATTAAGCTCCGTTTTTACCGTTTTGACCCTCCAAAGCTATTTTCTGCAATATAAACATAAAAACAAGTAAAATGCAAATAAAAATACTCAATGATAGCAATTTATTAAGCCCAAGAACATTCGACTCGTAAGTATAAACTACATTCATCATAGATGCAGTAGAAACTCATCTTTTATTTTGATAGAGGGTTAGTACGTTATAAATCCCAACTCTATGAAGTGGTGGGATATGTTTATGTGAGATCCCGTTTTTTGTGGTATTAACGGGGTTAGTAGCATTTATAGAAATATTCTTATGATGTAAAAGTGTTATGCACTGTGTTTTAGCATATGAATATAAATGCATTTCCGTTTATGTTTATATGTGTCGAGATGATTATTTGTGCTTTAGTTTAAATTACTTAAGCTACAAAACGAAAGTAAAAAGATTGAAACAAATTTAATAATTAAATTTTCTTTATACAGAAAATGCCGCCACAAAGAAGAAATCAACGACTACCCCCACCACCACCCGAAGAGTCAGTTAATGCAGGAGGGGTACCGTCAAACCATGTTCAAGAGTTCATGAAAATGCTAATGGGAGTATTCCGCGGACACAACGCAGAAGCTACTGGAGCACCAAACCCTGCCGCTCCACTAGCTAACTTCAAAGATTTTAAACTAATAGGACCACCCGAATTCCGAGGGACCACGGATCCTATAGAAGCGTAGACTTGGTTAGAGGAGATGGAAAAAGTCTTTGAGGTCGCATGAGTCGCGGATGAGTAAATGACCTCATTTGCTTCCTTTATGATGAAAGGGGAGGCCAACCACTGGTGGAAGGCAAATAAAAGTAGAGCAGGAGAGGGAACAATCGCATGGGCGCGATTCAAGGAAGTGTTCTTGGAGAACTACTTCCCAGAAAGTACACAGGCCAGGTGAAAGTCAAATTCCTGGAACTCAAGCAGGGTAGTATGTCAGTATCCGACTATGCTGCCAAGTTTAACGAATTGGCGAGATTTACTCCACACCAGGTGGATACTGAAGCAAGGCGATCAAGTAGGTTTGAGCAGGGGCAACCGTGGGTTTACAATAAGGTCACTGTTCTTCAGATTACCAACTTCGCAACATTGTTGGAGAAATCTATAATAATTGAAGGGGGAAATAAGGCCCTCAACAAACATAACCAGGAACGTAACAAGAAGAGAGGTGAAGGAGGAAACCGAGAGGGTAGCAGCGGGGGCAGTAACTCAAACAAGCGCAAATGGAACAACAACAACAACAGTAGTTCGGGGACACCCCAGGGAAGTGAATCTAAGAAAGCCAATAAGTGCAGTCAGTGCAGGAAGAACTACACGGGAAAGTGCATGAGGGGGAAAAACATCTGCTACAACTGTGGGCAAGAAGGGCACATTGCACCTAATTGTCCCACACCTAAGAGGAAGGGTTGTTTCTCCCGCGGAACCATGGACCATCAGTTTAAGGATTTTCCGAAGAAGAAGAATACCGGAGGGAGTTCTGGCTATAAGGGAAACAACAACAACAACAACAACAACAACAACAACAACAACAACAACAAACTTACCATTGGAGGCCCGGTGCCACAGAACAAACCAGTAGCACGAACCTTCAACATGACAGTGTAGGACGCCGTGGAATCGAAAGACGTGGTGTCAGGTATTATTCCGATCAATAATATAAATGCATATGTATTGTTTGATTCAGGTGCTACCTGTTTATTTGTGTCTAATGAATTCGCTAGACGGTTAAAATTGCCTAGAGAAAAACTGGGGAACCCAATGAATATAGAAGTTGCTAATAAAGAAGTGATTCCTGTAGAGTATATACATAGAAACTATTGTGCTGAAATCAGGGGTCAGAAGTTGAGTGCAAATTTAATTCTGATACGTTTGGGGGAGTTTGACGTTATACTTGTAATGGATTGGTTGTTTAACCACGGAGCGGTAATTGATTGTCAAAAGAAGTGTATACACCTTAAGACACCGAACAAGTCTAAGGTCGTATTTTATGGTAGCAAGTTGTCTAGACAATCATTATGTCTGACGATGATGCAGGCCAAGAAATTGTTAAAGAAAGGTTGTGTTGGGTATTTGTCTCACATAATGGATACACAAATGGTAAATCCCGAGATGGAGCAAATACCAGTAGTTTGGGAGTTCATGACGTATTTCCAGATGAACTGCCAGGTTTATCGCCAGATAGGGAGATAGAATTTGTAATCGATTTAGTACCGGGGACAACACCAATATTGAAGGCACCATCTAGGATGGCTCCGGTAGAAATGAAGGAATTAATGGTTCAATTACAAAAGTTGTTGGATAGGAAGTACATTCAACCTAGTGTTTCTCCATGGGGAGCACCTGTGTTGTTTTTAAAGAAGAAAGATGGATCAATGAGACTTTGTATGAATTATAGAGAGTTGAATAAGGTAACAATTAAGAACAAGTACCCGTTGCCACGAATTGACGATCTTTTCGATCAATTAAAAGGGGCGAAGTACTTTTCAAAGATTGACTTGAGGATTGGTTATCATCAGTTGAAAGTCAGGAAGGAGGATGTACCCAAAACGAGATTCAGAACTCAATATGGGCATTATGAGTTTCTGGTAATGTCGTTTGGACTAACGAATGCACCAGCCGCATTTATGGACATGATGAACAGAATATTCAAGCAATACTTGGATAACTTTGTTGTTGTGTTCATTGACGATATTTTGGTGTATTCTAAAACGGAGGAGGAGCATGCTGAACACCTCAGATTGGTGTTGGAGATTTTACGGAAGGAGCAGTTGTACGCTAAGTTTTCGAAGTGTGAATTCTGGTTAGAGAGAGTTCAATTTTTAGGTCATGTTATTGACAAGAAGGGAGTTTCAGTTGATCCAGCAAAGATTAAAGCGGTGATGAATTAGGAACAACCAAGGACGCTGACGGAGGTAAGATGTTTCTTAGGGTTAGCGGGTTACTATCAGAAATTCATTCAAGACTTTTCAAAGATAGCAACACCGTTGACTAATTTAACGAGGAAGACAGTGATATTTGTATGGACGGAGAAGTGTGAAGAAAGTTTTCAGGGGTTAAAGAAAAGACTTAGTGAGGCACCTGTATTGACTTTACCGGACGATACGGGAGATTTTACGGTCTACAGTGATGCATCGCACAAGGGACTTGGTTGTGTGCTTATGCAAAATGGCAAAGTCGTTGCGTATGCGTCCAGACAGTTGAAAGATTATGAGAAGAGATACCCTACCCACGACTTGGGGCTGGCAGCAGTAGTGTTCGCCCTTAAAATTTGGAGGCATTATTTATATGGAGAGAAATGTTAGATATTCATAGACCATAAGAGTCTGAAGTATATCTTCACACAAAAGGAGTTGAATATGAGGCAACAGAGGTGGTTAGAATTGATCAAAGACTACGATTGTGAAATTCTATACCATCCCGACAAGGCCAACGTAGTAGCAGATGCTCTAAGTAGAAAGAGCAGGGAGAAATTGTTCATATTGACAGATCAAGAACAATTGGTTCAAGAGATGGCTTGAATGGAGTTAGAGGTGACAAATCCAAATGAGTCAATGGAAGTGGAAGCAAGCCCAACCCTGTTAGATAAGGTGAAAGAGGCTCAAGACAACGATGAAGAGTGTGTCAGAATAAGGATGAGAATAACCGAAGGAGAAGAGGTCAAATTCAAAGTGGATAGCATGAGATTGCTAAGATTTAAAAATCGTGTTTGGGTACCGCAAGTGCCTGAATTACGAAAGGAGATTTTGCAGGAAGCCCATAGTACGAGATACTAGATACATCCGGGAAGTACGAAGATGTATCAAGATCTATCTCAGCATTTTAGGTGGCCGAATATGAAGAAAGAGGTTGCAGAATGTGTCAGCCGATGCCTAATTTGTCAAAGGGTAAAGGCCGAACATCAGAGACCAAGTGGATTATTACAGCCGTTAGAAATTCCTGAATGGAAATGGGAGCATATCACAATGAATTTTGTGGTAGGACTTCTAACAACACAGAAGTGATATGACGCAATATGGGTGATTGTGGATCGACTAACAAAGTCAGCGCACTTTTTGTCGATCAAGATTAAGTTCAGTTTGAATCAGTTGGCTAAACTGTACATCAAGGAAATAGTTTCGAGACATGGGGTGTCGGTATCGATTGTGTCAAATAGAGATCCGCGCTTAACGTCAAAATTTTAGAGAAGTCTTCGGGAGAGATTGGGCACACAGTTGAGAATGAGTACAACTTATCATCCGCAGACCGATGGGCAAAGTGAGAGAACAATTCAGACATTGAAAGATATGCTCAGAGCCTGCGTGATGGATATCAAGGGGAGTTGGGAAAACCATCTACCATTAGTTGAGTTTGTATACAACAACAGTTATCATGCAAGCATAGGCATACCGTTTTACGAAGCATTGTACGGAAGAAAATGCAGAACACCTCTATGTTGGGATGAGGTAGGAGAACGCCGACTGTTAGGGCCGGAATTGGTTCAACAGACTGTAGAAATTATCAAGGTAATAAGAGCTCGACTAGTAGCAGCTCAAGACCGTCAGAAGAAATACGCCGATTTACATCGACAAAAGCGAGACTTCAAAGTTGGGAGTTTTGTGTTCATGAAGGTATTTCCCTGGAAGGGGAAGATCCGATTTGAAAGAAAGGGAAGTTGAGTCCGAGGTTCATAGGATCGTTCGAGATATTAAAGAGAGTGGGTGAAGTGGCGTACGAGATAACTTTACCTCTTGAACTGGAGCATATTCACAATGTGTTCCATGTGTCAGTGTTGCGACCATACAAACCATACTACAAGCATGTCATATCCTATGAGTCGATACAAGTCAAAAAAGATCTATCGTACGAGAAAATTCCTGTCCAGATACTAGATAGGAAAGAGCAAAAATAACGGAATAAGGTTATACATTCTGTCAAAATCCTCTAGAGGAAGCTACGTGGGAGCTTGAAGAAAAGATGAGGGCTAACTATCCGAATCTTTTTGAGTAGTTTAAATTTGTAATTCCGGGAACGGAATTCTTATAAGGGATGGAGAATGTAATGACCACGAATTTCATTAAACATTGTAATTATAATTATTATATAATTAGCAATGAATTAAAAAAATTTGTACTAATTAATTGTGCATTAGATAATTGAATAAATATACTTGTGGATGTGTATATTTATTTAAAGCAATGAAACAAGATGTTATAATTAATTAAAGCAAATCTAATTGGATTATAATTTAAATCCAAATGAGTTGTTAAACTACATCAATTAAATTTACCTAGTAGTCCAAGTAATTAAATTAAACCTTAGTCCATGTAATTAATTAAACAAGCTCACTGTTTATTTTAATTAAAGGTAGCATAGTTATTTAAATGCTAGCCCAATGTGTTAATTAAATTGAGCCCAAACCAATTAAATGGATGAGCCCAATATATTTAATCCTAGAGTCCAAAGTCGAGCCCAATAGGAAGTCAAAATTGGTCAAAATTGTTACATATATGAATATAAATATATAGATATATATATATGTATAATTAAAGTAGAAAAATTAAAGGAAAAATGGCTTGGAAAATGCCATTTTGTTGAGAATTGTAGTGGGGGCCACTTGGGTTGGCTTGTTTTGCAAAGTTGCTTCACTTGTACACTTTGTCATAGTGGTTCAGCCACCCTAGTCACTCAACTTGTCATTCAACTAGTCAATCATGGGAATAGTAATCTTAATTAGCACTAAATTCACTACACTCTTGCATCGGTTGGTTAGTTCATTTAAAGTTTTGCTAGAAAGAAAAATAAAGAGCATTTGTGAGCATTTGAGAGATACACTTGAAAGTTGTGAGAAAATGGCTGGAGGTTGAGCTTGGTGAATATCCACAAGCTTCACTACATACTTTGGTAGGAGGAGAAGGAGAGCACACAAATCTCTAAGGTTTAAAAATGCTCTAACTTCTCTTTATTTTATTTTTATGGTCTAGAACGATTTTGAACGGTTAAAATCTATTTTTAACCGATCAAAACTCGTTTTGATGTGCTAGAGGTATTTAAATATGTAATATATGTATATTCATAGTATGATGTGCTTATATCATGATTTGGTAGGTGTGTACTGCATAAAAATTAGTAAAAATGTTCACAACACATTTTACCGGTAAAACCCTAACGATGCATGTTAGGTTTAATGTTGAATTATGAAATATACAAGTTGGGAATTGAATTTTTATAGCTATAAAGTTAGATCTATGAGTTTTAAAGAAAATCCAACTTTAAGCTTTCAAAAATATTGAATAACGAAGAAGTTATAGCTTTTACCGCAAAGGATGTCATTTTTAAACCCTAGGTGGTTCAATCTTTAAATTTCGTGTCAAACATTTTCAAAAATATGATTGAACCATGAAATATTATAAAACAAGAAGTTAAAAGGTTAACAAAATTGAGTTTGTGTCATTTGGACATATAGATCAAATTTTATTCAAGTTTGAACCAATAAAACCGAGGATTTGTGAAGTTAGTTTTCACCTTATCTTTGTGAGCCGTTTTGAGTCTAGTTATGTTGGGAATTTGGATTTATGATCTAAAGAGAAGTTGTAGAGGGGGAAATTCTGATGAGAATGGACTCAAGAATCACATCAAAATATTTTATAATGAAGAAGGTATGGCTGTCAGAGCGTCGGAGGGTCGAGCAATCAAAAAAATTGATTTCTAGACAGAATGTCCTGATGCACCTGTTCCAGAACACGCTACCGGTCAGTGTTGGGCAGTCCAGGTCAGTCCGGGTCAATCCGGGTTGAGTTTTCTGTGAAAAATTAAGTTGAAATTGGTGTAAAATGAATATATTTGGATATTAAACTAACATATATGAAGTCTAATTATAAATAAATGTTAGCTAAATGTTTAAATTAAATATTATGGTTAACCCAATTTAAAAGTTAACTTTTGGTATTATTTAAAGAGTATTAAAATATTACTACATGGTTAATAATATTAACAAGCGACTAAATATTATTAAATGATTGATAATTTTAGTAAGAGATTAAAATATTATTAAATGGGTAATAATGTTAATAATTCAATAAAATATTATTTAAATAAATAATAATACTAGTAAATGAATAAAATATTATGATTAATAATATTAGATAATGAATAAAATATTATTAAATGATTAATAATATTAAAAGACGAATAAAATATTATTAAATAATTAATAATATTAAAATGTTAATAAAATATTATTAAATGATTAATAATATTAGATAAAGAATAAAATATTATTAAATGATTAATAATATTATATATTGATTAAAATATTATTAAATGATTAATAATATTAGATATTAAATAAAATATTATTAAATAATTAATAATATTAATAATGTGATAATGTAGTATTAAATGGTTAAAGATTAATAAAATATTATTAAGGGATTAATAATATTAGAAGGATAATAAAATATTATTAAATGATTAATAATATTATAAGACTAATACGATATTATTAATTGTTAATAATGTTAGATAAGAATGTAAACTATATTAAGTAATTAATATATGTTTTATGTTATTGAAATATTATCAAGTAATGATAATATTTTCTAAGTGTTTAATATACCCTTAATTATTTAATTATGTGGTTAGGTATAACATGTATAGATATTATCATATAAATGCGTATATGATACTAATTTGAAGATCAACTTGATTAATTGTTAGGTCTATCTAAAGAGAATTAAATTGAATTGATTAGCAGTAGACTACACACGAGGCAAGTTTCTTCATAACCCTAACTTGTATTTCTTGCAAATTTTCTTCAACTGTAATTACATTGAACAATTCAATTATTATTGAGCAAGTATCTACACTCGTAGTTATTTGAAATAGCTTAAAGTGGATTAATTATCTAAAATTATTCCACATTATTATTTGTTATTATATTCGCACTTAGTGCTTGTACAAATATTATAGTTCATTAATTCAATAACTGTTTAAGAATGTCTAAACTAATTGTTTCGGCTAGACAATGCATGTTTAAATTCTTCAAATTGAATATTTTAAAAGTTTATCCAAACCAATTGTTGGTGCAGATTCTTATAGTAAGACTGAGAATGAACAACCCTAGTTAAAGGGAATTTTTATTTGTCGGGAAACCGAATTTGCGCAAGAAATCTAAATGTTATGCATATACATAGGACATAACAGGACTAATCCCCTCAAGTGTCCCGTTTTTCGAGGTGTCAGATATATATACATGTCTGTTCTACCTTAGTAGCAGTTCATGGTTATTAAAGACCACTCAGCAGTAAAGAGTCAGTCCATTCTTATATTGAAACATTGATTCTTGATTTCTTTTACAATTGTTATTCATTGTTGAAAGCCCTGATGTTATTTCCCTTTTCATCATGATATATCTTATGTTGTTGTTTATAAACTTGCTGAGTCATTTAGTTGCTCATTCTTACTATATCATGACTTAATTTCAGCTAAACCCGAATGTTCTAAACAAGACAAGGCAAGAAAAAAGCAAATGCGTAGATTAGTATATGCATGCTAGATTTAAATTATTGTTATGTAATTTCCTTGTAAATTTTTTGTATTCCCTTAAGATATGTAATGTTTATGTTAAAGTTAATCGACATTGGGAAGTGTAGCCTTTTTATAAGGAACCTTTTGTATTATTCCGTGAAGTTTAAATGCAATTTATGTATTTAATTGTTAGTAAGTATTGTACAGTGGAGAACCAAACCCGAGGTTATGGAACCCGAATTTGGGGTCGTCACAAAAATCATAGAATATAATCCTGACATGTTAGCGACAACTTTATGACAATGATTATAAACCTTAACACACATATTTCAATATTGATATACAATTGTGTTGACGATATAAGGATGAAGAGACAACGTAATTTTTTCCAATAGTTATTGTAATGACCACGAATACTATATGTCATTGTAATTATAATTATTAAATTATTATCGATAAATTAAAATTTTTGTACTAATTAATTATGTATTATGTAAACAAAAATGAATATACTTATGTATGTGTGTATTTATTTAATAAGGAAACAAGGTGGTAGAATTAATTTAAAGCAAATCTAATTGCATTATATTATAAGTTCAAATGATGTATTAAACTAGGTCCAATAAATTAACATAGTAGTCCATTAATTAAATAAACCTTGATCCATGTAATAATTTAACTAACCCAATGCTTGTTTTAATTAAATGTAACAAATGTTACTTAATGTTAGTGCAATAGAACAATTAAATTGAGTCCAACCAAATTAAATGGATGAGCCCAACATATTTAATTCCTAAGTCCAAAGTGGAGCCAAATGGGAAGTCAAAATGTTGGTCAATATATCTATATATGTGTGTGTGTGTGTGTGTGTGTGTGTGTGTGTGTGTGTGTGTATATATATAAGCTAGGAAAAATAAAGCAAAAATGGCCAATAAAAGACCATTTGGCCGGCTACTCTAGGGCCCCACTTGGGGTGATTTGATTGCTCATTGTTGGTTCTTTTGTACACAAAGATTTGGTGGTTCAACCACCCTAGTCAATTATCTTGTCATTCACAATGTCAATCCATCAAATAGTAATCACCAATTAGCCTTAATTTAACCAATGCTAGTTGATTAGTTAAGGTTGATGGTTATTAGCAAAGTTCTATAAATAGAATGCATCACCAATGAGTTAGGTTGTTAGTTATTTTGCAAGCACATCTAGAGAAAAAAAAAAAAAAAAAAGAGCTTCTTTGAGAGAAAAGATAGAGAACCCTTGTGAGTTTCTGAATCCATCAAAGAGATTGCTAGAAAACATTCAAGGTGGAGTCATTAGTCAAGTTCCTTTCAAGAAGAAGAAGAGCATTCAAAACTATAAGGTTTAAAAGTGCTCTACACCTTCATCTATTTCATTTTTATGACTTATATACGTATTATATGGTTAAAATATATTTTTAACCTATCAAAAGTTATTTTGATGATCTAGAAGTATAAAACTTTGATATATTGATAGATTAATGGTTTGATATGTTTAATACATGTTTTGGTGTGTGTGTTAGGCAAATAAATGGAAGAAAAGTTCATATTAAATTTTACTGGTAAAACCCTAGGTGACCATGTGCTATTTAGTGATGTAATTTGAAATATACAAGTTGGTAAGTGGATTTATATGGCTAAAAAGTTACATATATGAGTTATAAAGAGAACCCAACTTGAATCTCTCAAAAATATGGAATAACAAAGAAGTTATGGCTTTTACCGCAAAACATGTCTGTTGGAGGTTGTTTTGATTTGATGATGATGATTGTTGTGCAAAGATGATTGTGATAAATGTGCTTACTTGGTTGATTGTCAATATGTATCTGACAAAGTGCATATGTGTTAATGTGCTTATGTACTTAATTGATTATGTGCTTAGATACTCTGAAAGTGCATATGTGTTAATGTGCTCACGTGCTTACTTGATTATGTGCTTAGATGTTCTGAAAGTGCTTATGTGGTTATTTGACAAAGTGATTATATGTTAATCTAATTGTGGGTTTACATTGTCATGTGTGCTTGACATATATTACTCATTTCAAATACTGTGATTTGCACACTTGTTTAAACAAATATGATCTTATTGTAAACTATCTCCTGCTTATTAAAAAGAATGAAAGTGATCTGGTTCAAATGTTGAAAAGTCCTTTTAAAAGATATATGTGTACAAAGGACTTAGATTATAAAGATCAGAAATGTTAGGTTGATCTTTCAATAGAAGTAACTCTGCATAAAAGTTGTATGATATAAGCAGAGTAGCATAAGAATGAATCATTGCTGTATTTATGTATGTCAGAGTCTGTAAAAGTCCTTTCAATATATAATGATGTAATAATGTAAGAAATGACTTAGTTAGAAAAGACTTAGTTAGAAAAGATCAGATCTGTTAGGTTGATCAATCTATATGATCGTAGAATGGACTCTACGATTCCAAGCAAAGAAGACTCTACGATTCGGCATGTTCGTACAGTGAAAGGTACGTCTCTCAGCCCGGACAACTCTACGATCGTCAAAGAGAGACAGATGTGCAAGAAGTCTACAGAATATACAAGTAAAATTTAAGAACTGATCAAGTACAAATCGTAGAGCTGAACTCTACGATCGTCGAACAGACAGCCAAGCTAGCCTGCAGATAACGCTGAACCAGAGAAGAAATGTTGTAATGTCCTAGAATTTCCACGTCATTATTAATTAAATTATTAATTTAATTTCCGACGAGTTAGTTTTACGAGATTATTTAAATCTTTTTATGTGATTAATTAATTATGTGATTAAATGATTATGTAATTAATTACTGAAATTAATTAAAGGGAGTCACTAATATGTTATTTAAATTAGTGAACAAACCCTAAAGTTTTAATATCAAAATAATTGATAAGTTTCCTATTAATTAAATATTCAATTAAATTGAATATAATAAGTTAATTAAATATAATAAATTAATTAATATGATTATTAATTAATGTAAATAATGTGAAATATTAATAATAATATTTATTAGTCCATTTAGTAATTTAATACTAATGGGTTAGAATATTTAATTATTTATTCAATCTAATTATTTATTTAATCATGGATTGAATAATTAATGTGTAAATTATTAAATTAGCCCAACATGGGTCAATTAGTGGCCCAAGTGGAGAATAATAAAATTTGACAATTTAGTAGCCCAAACAATTTAATAAGAGCCCAATTGGTATTTTAAATTAAATCCCAATGATTGGCCCACTTGAAAAATACTTAATTAAACTATTTATTTAAAAAAATGGAAAGTGACTCGCATTTTGGGACAAAGAAAAAGTGGTCAGCCGAGAGCATACAAGGAGAGAGAGAAAAAAATTGATTTTTGTTTATTTAAGTTTATTTTTTATTTATTTAATTAATGGTTGCTTGTTTTATTTTTTTTCTAGTACATGGATCATTCCTCTTTTCACCAACCAAGTCATTTAACCCATTCCTTGTGTAAGTTGTCATCTAGGAGCATGGGCTAAATTATAGATATAATTGTGTATCTATTAATTTTTCAAGTATACTTGAAAGTGTTAGATGTTATTTCATTTTTGCTCCAAAACCAAAAGAGAGAGCTAGAGAGCATTTGAGAGTGAGAAAATAGTGAGAGCAAAATACTAAGAGAGGAGAAGGAGTTCTTGGTGCATGTCATCTTCTTTCACCACCTATTTTGGAAGAAAAAGAAGAATAGCCATTAAATCAAGGTAATGGTTATTTTAAATAAAGTTTGTTTTTAAATTAAATAAATCATCATGTTAGTATAAACATGTTAATATGGTTATTAATGTGTAGTGGTAATATTTATGTCATGCTTGAGTTTAATATGTTTGGTTTGTATTTTGGTATATTGTATATGCTAAAATATGTGTTTAGTAGTGTATAAACAAGTGTTGTAATTCATGACCAAAAAAAATATTTTTTTTTAAACCTTAGATTTAATGTTCTAATATTATAGAACATTAAATCATGAGAAAAACAAAGTTTGAATCACTCAAAATGGAGTTATACACAAAAAGTTATGATTTGTGGTAGTTTATGTGATGTAAAAATTTTTATAAAAAAATAATGATATTAAATCATGAAAAATTAATTTTTCATGTTATAAATTAATATAAGGTGATTGGTAAATTTTTTAGATTTTTATTGAGGATTTAAAGCTTACTTGATGGTATATTTTTATTTAAAATGGGTATTGTCGGACACTGTTCACATTCTGCTTGGATGGAAAAAAAAAATAACACTGCCGCGCAATGCGCGAACCACTGTTCACGCCAGACGCGGAGCCAAACGACGTCGTTTGGCATAAGAAAATAAACTACTCCGCGCATTCGCGCGGAAGCCAGCAGAATGGATTTCAAAACGGCACCGTTTTGGGTCGTTCAGTTTATTACGCGCGCCATGCGCGGACGACATTTTCGGGGAAATTACAAGTTTTCCCCTCCGTGTTTTTCTTGGCAGAATTACCATTCTGCCCTCGTATTAGTTTTCAACTTATTTACGGAAATGTCATTCGGGTTTAATTTAATTAATTTAAATATTTAAAAACTAATTTAAAATTATAACAAAAATAATAATAATACAAAAATGATATTGGGGAGGATATTTTTAATTAAATTTAATATTTAAATATTTTAAATATTAATCTAGTTAGCTAAATCATGGTTAAGTTAAATAAATTTATTAGTTATTTATTATTTAAAATGTTAATAATAAATAAAGGTAATAAATTAGCAAATTATTATTTAATTCCTATTAAATAATAATTAAAGAGAGATAAAATTTATGAAGTAATTATTTATTATTTAAATATTATTAAATAATAAATAAGGATAATTAAGTAATTAATTATTATTTAATTAGCATTAAATAACGATTAATGGAAATTAAGTTATTAGATTAGTAATTTATTATTTAATTTAAATAATAAATAAGAATGATTTGATTATTATTTAACCTTAAATAATAATTAAAATTAATTAAATAATTAATTATTATTTAATTGACATTAAATAATAACTAAAGAGGATTAAAATGAGTAAACTATTATTTAATTTCCTTAAATTAAATAATAGGTAAGGTTAATTACTTAGTTAACTATTAGTTGATTAATATTAAATTAAAGAAAGTTAAAATGAATCAATAATTATTTATTATTTAATTATTATTAAATAATATATAAGTACAATTAGTTATTATTTATTTTAAATAATAACTAGAGTTAATTAATTAATTTCTATTTAACCAAGATTAAATAGTAATTAAATAGAGATCGAGTTAATAAAATAAATTGAACTTAATTATGCTTTAATTAAACAATTGTAATAAGTTGTTTAAGGGTTTAATAGGTGTCCAACACTTAAGAAAAATATCTTCTAACTTATTAAATTATTAACCTAAAATGATTAAGGGTCTATAAGGTTAATAATATTATTTTGACTAATGTAAATTATGTGTTAGTACTTATATGATAAATAAGTACCTTAGTGAGCGTGTAGTTGTGCAAATACGCCGTACTAATTATTAGACCAACTTTATTAATGTTAGGTCTTTTCAAAGCCAGTTAGTTAAAGCTAGACATTTATTGTAGCTGAGCAGACAGGCAAGTTCCTTATCTCTAAACTCATTTCATTGAGCAAATTATTTATTTAAGCTTGAACTGTTATTTCCAAGCATGCTTTGAGTGGTTTGATTACTTTACAATTATTCCACATCGATATTATTGTTATTCGCACTTTTTGCACTTGAGATTGTACAGTCATTGACTTGTACTTAATTACTGTTCTACTGTTTAAAGAACTGTTCAAAGTAGGTCTAAGTCATTGTTCGGCTAGACATTGATGTTAAAGATTTTAAAAGCTATCCAAATCATTGAAGATGCGAATTCTTAGACTATTATGAACACCCCTTTATTATGGGGGAGTACCCTGTATCTAATATCAGGTACAAAAATACGGAAATTAAATGTTATGCATACACATATTGTACTGAGGCTGATCCCCTCGGGTACATATTTCTGGTAGTAACCATTGGGTCAACCTGCTATTGACTCCTGTGGATATTTATAGTTCATAGTCTATTTGACTATCCTAATTTTAAAAGCAAATTATTATTCCTGCTTATGTTATTCACATTATTGAATTGTTCCGCTATTCCTTTTCATTCATGATATATTGTTCCTTATTGTTATTTAAACTTGTTGAGCAAACTAGTTGCTCACTCTTGCTATATCATGAAACCTTATTGCAGTGCAACCCGAGACTTCGGGAAAGAACAAGGGTAAAGGAAAGATGAAGTAATAGACTTCGAGATGCAGTCTTATAGTTAATTAAATTAACTGTTATGTAATATAAACCCTAAGAACTTTATTAAGGGTATTTGTGTACTTTTGTGTAAGGTTATCGTATCTTGGGACTAGTAACACCTTTTGAAT
Organism: Hedera helix; assembly: GCA_947179155.2. Lineage (NCBI taxonomy): Eukaryota > Viridiplantae > Streptophyta > Magnoliopsida > Apiales > Araliaceae > Hedera > Hedera helix. The sequence goes on along the minus strand of OX359266.1, from coordinate 12,446,265 downwards.
GAACAACATATGTTTATTATTCCGCATTTAGTTATTGTATGTTGTTTAGAGGTGAATGTTTGTATTGGATCGTGATGACCGGATTCGGATATTTGGAACCTGAATTTGGAGGCGTCACAGGTTGGTATCAGAGATGTAGGTTAGAAACGCTAGGATTGCGAAACCTAGGTTATAACCTTAGTACTAAACTCTTATCGAGTGCGTTAGGAGATGAATCGGGGAGATTCATCATGTTATGTATTTTTGGAGATGGATTGAGAAAATCCATCGAGCCGAGATGTACATGATAAAATATCATTTCATTTCATCAATGAATATATTTTATTGCGGTACTAACATGTGTTATTTGTGTGATTGTAGGATGGCGGAGATAGGACAGTCGAGTACTGTAGTGGATGAGGTGATTTATACTGATATCCATATGGATACGCAGCGGGATGTAGGTTATGCACCCGTTGCACCTGTATCCCCGGTTGAGGAGCCAGAGTCAGATCCCGAGGAGGGAGATCGAGAGGACGCTGTCTGGGGCGGAGTGATGCGACAGTACAGCGAGGAGGAGGTCGATACTGAGGATGAGGAGGATGAGGAGCCAGCTGAGTATGTTGATGGCATGGGCACTACCGCCAGTGACATCATTGATACTCTGACTACGGCTAATGATGAGCTAGAGGAGAGGGTTCAGCACCTAGAGGCGCAGAACCAGATACACCAGCAGACTGAGGAGTAGTATAGGGACGCAGCTTACATGTTCTCTGGTGAGAACGTGGAGCTAAAGGAGAAGATGGCTGAATTGCAGGCCAAAATACAGCAGTTGGAGCAGGCTGCATCTCAGCCGAATCCAACAGTACAGCAGCTAGCATTGCAAAACAGGCAACTTAGGCAGACTGTAGATCAGCTAAACGCCAGAGAAATGCATAGTCAGACAGTTCTTTATGCCACCAGAGCTGAGCTCGACCGGGAGCGAATAGATCGGATTCAGATTCATGAGGCTTGGCGCAGGGCTACCATGAGGGTAGGCAACTTGGAGAGAGAGACTCGAGTTAGATCCACCAGGATTGACACTCTGGAGTATGCTTTAGACGTTTCCTTTGATCGTTTGAGGGACCGAGTTATGAGGTATCCTCGGGAGACGGGCAGTAGTCGCCGCGTGATTAGGCGTCGTGTAGTTGATGAGTTGGTTCGGCAGGCTTACCGTCGGGCAGTTCGTCGCAGCAGGCGTTGATTGTTGTCAGTTAGTATCTTTAGTTGTATTGATAGGTAGTAGTGAGTCCCACCTTTTGTTTCTATTAGGGACGTTTCAGCTGTTGTAAGTCATTATGTTTTGATATATGCATAGTATGTCAGTTAGACCCCAACTTTTGTTCTATTAGAGGGGTTGATGGTTGTGAATCCTCACTTTTGTTCGTCAGAGGATAGTCGTTATTAGGCAACTTGTGCCTTGAGCGTTTATAGAAGTATGCCACTTGTTGAGTCTGTACTAAAACATTGGTATATGAATATAAATGCAGTTATTTCCTTGTTTAAATCAAATATGCTTGATATATAGTTTAAATTTAAATGTTAATTTGGCTAACATAATGTGTAGAACTATAAGCATAAGTCTAAGATTTGCTCTTTAGCAGATCATGCCTAGAGGTAGACCACACAATCAACGTATCCCAGAGTCAGTGAGTGAGGTTGGGGATCAACCCAATCCTATGAGGATGTTTGCAGAAATGCTGGCGGAAGCCATGCAAACTAGACCCCCACCAGTGGTAGTACAACCAGCACCGCAGCCAGCGCCACACTTGGCAAACTTTAAGGACTTCAAACTGGTTGGACCACCGGAGTTTCAAGGAACTCTAAACCCGATCGAAGCACAGACTTGGATCGAGGAAATGGAGAAGGTATTCGAGGTCGCTAGGGTGGCCGAAGCACAGAAGACTAGTTTCGCTACCTTCATGATGAAGGGGGAGGCGAACTACTGGTGGAAGGCCAACAAGGGCCGTGCGGGAGAAGGCGTCATCACCTGGGAACGCTTTAAGGAAATGTTTCTGGAAAACTACTTTCCAGAAAGCATGCAGCAAGAAATGGAGGTGAAATTCCTCGAGCTAAAACAGGGGAGTATGTCTGTGGCCGAGTATGCGGCCAAGTTTAATGAGTTAGCAAGGTTTGGAACTCATCAAGTGGATACGGAGGCTAGGAAGGCTCGGAGGTTTGAGCTGGGACTGAAGCCGTGCGTGTACCGTTCTGTAGCGGTATTAAAAATCAAGAGCTTTGCAGAGCTATTGGAAAGGGCAATCATTGCAGAGGGTGGCAGTGAGGCCCTGGCTAAATTCAACCAGGAGAAGAAGAAAGGTCATGAAGGACAGAAGACGGGGAGCAGTGGAGGCAGCAACCCCAATAAACGAAAGTGGAATGAGAGTCAATCGTCCGGAGGTAACAAATCTGGAGGAGAGGCTAAGAAAGTGGGCAAATGCAACAATTGTGGTAAGAACCACACGGGTGAATGCTTGAAAGGGAAGAGTGTTTGCTATAGCTGCGGACAGCCAGGGCACATGGCTCCACAATGCCCGAAGAAGATGAAGGGAGTATGTTTCTCCTGTGGAGCAACCGATCATCATGCCAAGGACTGCCCAAAGAGGAAGGGAGACACTGGGAGTGGCAACAGAGGCAACAGCAACAACAACAACAATAACAACAGGCTGAGCATTGGAGGGCCAGCCAGTCAGGCCAACCGACCCACGGCGCGCACCTTCAACATGACTGTGCAGGATGCAGTCAACTCCAAGGACGTGGTGTCAGGTATCATCCCGATCAATGATATTAATGCATATGTATTGTTTGATTCGGGTGTTACCTGCTCATTTGTTTCTGAAGATTTTGCTAAGAGATTAGATTTACCTCAAGAAAAGCTAGAACACCCTATGAACGTAGAAGTAGCAAACAAAGAAATCATTCCCGTAGACTACATTCATAGGAACTGTTGTGCTGAATTACGGGGGTTTAGACTTAACGTAGATTTGATACCGATTCGTCTGGGGGAGTTTGATATAATCCTAGGGATGGATTGGCTATCGAGTCACGGGGCGGTTATTGACTGTAAGAAGAAGTGTGTGCACTTAAAGACTCTGAATAAGTCCAAAGTTATATTTTACGGTAGTAAACCGCCGAGACAATCAAGTTGTCTGACGATGATGCAAGCACGAAAGTTGCTCAGGAAAGGGTGCGTAGGTTATTTGGCTCATGTGGTCGATACTCGACGTGTCGAGGGTGAACTGAGTCAGATACCTATTGTACGGGAATTCACTGATGTTTTCCAAGAAGATATTCCGGGGTTACCGCCGGACAGAGAAGTGGAGTTTGTTATTGATTTGGTACCGGGGACCGCACCGATATCAAAGGCGCCGTATCGTATGGCACCAGTAGAAATGAAAGAATTGATGGTTCAGCTGCAGGAACTGTTAGATAAAGGTTACATCAGACCAAGCGTGTCACCATGGGGAGCACCGGTTCTGTTTGTAAAGAAGAAGGATGGTTCGATGAGGCTTTGTATTGATTACCGGGAGTTGAACAAGGTCACCATTAAGAACAGATATCCGCTACCCAGAATTGATGATCTGTTTGATCAACTTAAGGGAGCGAAATACTTTTCGAAGATAGATTTGAGGACGGGTTATCATCAACTGAAGGTGAGGGAGGAGGATATCCCGAAAACGGCATTCAGAACTCGTTATGGTCATTTCGAGTTTCTAGTGATGTCATTTGGACTGACGAATGCACCAGCGGCATTTATGGATATGATGAACAGAGTGTTCAAACAGTACTTGGACAAGTTTGTGGTCGTATTCATTGATGACATATTGGTGTATTCGAAGACGGAGGAAGAACATGCAGAACACTTACGGATCACATTGGAGGCTTTGAGAAGGGAGAAGTTGTACGCTAAGTTTTCGAAGTGTGAATTTTGGTTGCAGAGGGTGCAGTTTCTAGGTCATGTTATCGACAAAGACGGTGTTTCGGTGGATCCAGCGAAGGTAGAGGCAGTTATCAATTGGGAACAGCCGAAGACGCCGACTGAGATCAGGAGTTTCTTAGGGTTAGCGGGGTATTATCGGAGATTCATTCAGGATTTTTCGAAGATAGCATCACCGTTGACCAATCTTACCCGAAAGACTGTGAAGTTTGTTTGGTCGGAGAAGTGCGAGGAAAGTTTTATGGAGCTGAAGAAGAGGTTGAGCCAGGCACCAGTGTTGGCTTTACCAGACGACACGGGAGGGTTCGTAGTGTACAGTGATGCGTCACACAAGGGTCTTGGTTGTGTGCTAATGCAACACGGCAAGGTCATTGCGTATGCGGCACGTCAGTTAAAGGATTATGAGAAGGTTTATCCGACTCATGACCTGGAGTTAGCAGCGGTAGTTTTTGCCTTAAAGATTTGGAGGCACTACCTGTATGGCGAGAAGTGTGAGATATATACAGACCACAAAAGTCTGAAATATATCTTCACTCAGAAGGAGTTGAATATGAGGCAGCGCCGATGGTTAGAATTGATCAAAGACTACGACTGTGAGATTCTGTACCATCCGGGCAAGGCCAATGTAGTAGCAGATGCCTTGAGTAGAAAAGGCAGGGAGAAGTTGTTGAAGCTAACAAATCAGGAAGAGTTGGTGAGAGATTTCGAACGTTTGGAGTTGGAGATCAAATATTCGATGGAGGCAGACGAGAAGTTATTTACAGTAACAGCAAGCCCGACCTTATTAGACAAGATCAAAGAGGCTCAGGAAAAGGATGAAGATTGTGATAATGTTAAGAAGCGAATTGCTGAAGGCGAGGAGCTTAAGTACAAGATTGATAGCACAGGGTTGCTAAGGTTCGAAGGGAGAGTCTGGGTACCGATGGATCTGGAGCTGAGGGAAGAGATTCTTCAGGAAGCTCACAGTACAAGGTACTCAGTACATCCCGGGAGTACGAAGATGTATCAGGATTTAAGGCAATATTTTTGGTGGCCGAATATGAAAAGGGAAGTGGCAGAATGTGTCAGTCGATGTCTGACATGCCAGTGGGTTAAAGCAGAGCATCAGCGACCGAGCGGACTGCTTCAACCACTAGAGATTCCGGAGTGGAAGTGGGAGCACATCACAATGGATTTTGTGGTGGGTTTGCCACCGACACATAAAGGTTTAGACGCCATCTGGGTGATAGTGGATCGTCTGACCAAGTCAGCTCATTTTCTACCTATCAGAATACGGTACAATCTGGAGCAGTTAGCGAAGCTCTATGTGAAGGAGATAGTGTCACGACATGGAGTGCCGGTATCGATTGTGTCCGACAGAGATCCGCGCTTCACGTCAAATTTTTGGAAAAGTCTGCAAGCAAGGATGGGTACACAGTTGAGGTTAAGCACAGCGTACCATCCTCAAACTGACGGCCAGAGCGAGCGAACGATTCAGACCTTGGAGGATATGCTCCGAGCGGTAGTGATGGACCTAAAGGGCAGTTGGGATGACCATTTGCCACTGGTGGAGTTCGCTTACAATAACAGCTATCACGCTAGTATCGGTATGCCACCATACGAAGCGCTTTATGGAAGAAAATGTCGAACACCGTTGTGTTGGGACGAGGTCGGTGAACGAAGAATGCTTGGACCTGAAATGGTGCAGCAGGCTGCAGACACAGTACAACTTATCAGGAATCGACTGGTAGCAGCTCAAGATCGTCAAAAGAAGTACGCAAATTTGCATCGCCAAAAGCGGGACTTCGACGTGGGCAGTATCGTATTTCTGAAGGTATCTCCCTGGAAGGGGAAGATCCGTTTTGGTAAGAAGGGCAAGCTGAGCCCTAGGTTCATAGGACCGTTCGAAATCTTGAGGCGAGTCGGTGAAGTGGCGTACGAGGTAGCATTACCTCCTGAACTGGAGCACATTCACAACGTGTTTCATGTGTCAGTGTTACGGCCATATAAACCGGACTACAAGCACGTTATCTCCTATGAACCAATTCAAGTCGAGAAGGACTTATCATATGAAGAAGTTCCTGTTCAGATACTCGATAGGAAGGAACAGAAACTGAGGAATAAGATAATTCATTCTGTCAAAGTACTTTGGAGAAATCATGCAATTGAAGAAGCTACGTGGGAACTAGAGGAAGAAATGAGAACGAATTACCCGTTTTTATTTGAGTAACCTTATTTTACAATTCCGAGGACGGAATTTTTATAAGGGGGGGGGGGGAGAATGTAATGTCCTAGAATTTCCACGTCATTATTAATTAAATTATTAATTTAATTTCCGACGAGTTAGTTTTACGAGATTATTTAAATCTTTTTATGTGATTAATTAATTATGTGATTAAATGATTATGTAATTAATTACTAAAATTAATTAAAGGGGGTCACTAATATGTTATTTAAATTAGTGAACAAACCCTAAAGTTTTAATATCAAAATAATTGATAAGTTTCCTATTAATTAAATATTCAATTAAATTGAATATAATGAGTTAATTAAATATAATAAATTAATTAATATGATTATTAATTAATGTAAATAATGTGAAATATTAATAATAATATTTATTAGTCCATTTAGTAATTTAATACTAATGGGTTAGAATATTTAATTATTTATTCAATCTAATTATTTATTTAATCATGGATTGAATAATTAATGTATAAATTATTAAATTAGCCCAACATGGGTCAATTAGTGGCCCAAGTGGAGAATAATAAAATTTGACAATTTAGTAGCCCAAATAATTTAATAGGAGCCTAATTGGTATTTTAAATTAAAGCCCAATGATTGGCCCACTTGAAAAATACTTAATTAAACTATTTATTTAAAAAAATGGAAAGTGACTCACATTTTGGGACAAAGAAAAAGTGGTCAGCCGAGAGCATACAAGGAGAGAGAGAAAAAAATTGATTTTTGTTTATTTTAGTTTATTTTTCATTTATTTAATTAATGGTTGCTTGTTTTATTTTTTTCTAGTACATGGACCATTCCTCTTTTCACCAACCAAGTCATTTAACCCATTCCTTGTGTAAGTTGTCATCTAGGAGCATGGGCTAAATTATAGATATAATTGTATATCTATTAATTTTTCAAGTATACTTGAAAGTGTTAGATGTTATTTCATTTTTGCTCCAAAACCAAAAGAGAGAGCTAGAGAGCATTTGAGAGTGAGAAAATAGTGAGAGCAAAATACTAAGAGAGGAGAAGGAGTTCTTGGTGCATGTCATCTTCTTTCACCACCTATTTTGGAAGAAAAAGAAGAATAGCCATTAAATCAAGGTAATGGTTATTTTAAATAAAGTTTGTTTTTAAATTAAATAAATCATCATGTTAGTATAAACATGTTAATATGGTTATTAATGTGTAGTGGTAATATTTATGTCATGCTTGAGTTTAATATGTTTGGTTTGTATTTTGGTATATTGTATATGCTAAAATATGTGTTTAGTAGTGTATAAACAAGTGTTGTAATTCATGACCAAAAAAAATATTTTTTTTTAAACCTTAAATTTAATGTTCTAATATTATAGAACATTAAATCATGAGAAAAACAAAGTTTGAATCACTCAAAATGGAGTTATACACAAAAAGTTATGATTTGTGGTAGTTTATGTGATATAAAAAATTTTATAAAAAAATAATGATATTAAATCATGAAAAATTAATTTTTCATGTTATAAATTAATATAAGGTGATTGGTAAATTATTTGGATTTTTATTGAGAATTTAAAGCTTACTTGATGGTATATTTTTATTTAAAATGGGTATTGCCGGATACTGTTCACATTCTGCTTGGATGAAGAAAAAAAATAACACTGCCGCGCAATGCGCGAACCACTGTTCACGTCAGACGCGGAGCCAAACGACGTCGTTTGGCACAAGAAAATAAACTACTCCGCGCATTCGCGCAGAAGCTAGTAGAATGGATTTCAAAACGGCACCATTTTGAGCCGTTCAGTTTATTACGCGCGCCATGCGCGGACGACATTTTCGGGAAAATTACAAGTTTGCCCCTCCGTGTTTTTCTTGGCAGAATTACCATTCTGCCCTCGTATCAGTTTTCAACTTATTTACGGAAATGCCATTCGGGTTTAATTTAATTAATTTAAATATTTAAAAACTAATTTAAAATTATAACAAAAATAATAATAATACAAAAATGATATTGGGGAGGATATTTTTAATTAAGTTTAATATTTAAATATTTTAAATATTAATCTAGTTAGCTAAATCATGGTTAAGTTAAATAAATTTATTAGTTATTTATTATTTAAAATGTTAATAATAAATAAAGGTAATAAATTAGCAAATTATTATTTAATTCCTATTAAATAATAATTAAAGAGAGATAAAATTTATAAAGTAATTATTTATTATTTAAATATTATTAAATAATAAATAAGGATAATTAAGTAATTAATTATTATTGAATTAGCATTAAATAACGATTAATGAAAATTAAGTTATTAGATTAATAATTTATTATTTAATTTAAATAACAAATAAGAATGATTTGATTATTATTTAACCTTAAATAATAATTAAAATTAATTAAATAATTAATTATTATTTAATTGACATTAAATAATAACTAAAAATGATTAAAATGAGTAAACTATTATTTAATTTCCTTAAATTAAATAATAGGTAAGGTTAATTACTTAGTTAACTATTAGTTGATTAATATTAAATTAAAGAAAGTTAAAATGAATCAATAATTATTTATTATTTAATTATTATTAAATAATATATAAGTACAATTAGTTATTATTTATTTTAAATAATAACTAGAGTTAATTAATTAATTTCTATTTAACCAAGATTAAATAGTAATTAAATAGAGATCGAGTTAATAAAATAAATTGAACTTAATTATGCTTTAATTAAACAATTGTAATAAGTTGTTTAAGGGTTTAATAGGTGTCCAACACTTAAGAAAAATATCTTCTAACTTATTAAATTATTAACCTAAAATGATTAAGGGTCTATAAGGTTAATAATATTGTTTTGACTAATGTAAATTATGTGTTAGTACTTATATGATAAATAAGTACCTTAGTGAGCGTGTAGTTGTGCAAATACGTCGTACTAATTATTAGACCAACTTTATTAATGTTAGGTCTTTTCAAAGCCAGTTAGTTAAAGCTAGACATTTATTATAGCTGAGCAGACAGGCAAGTTCCTTATCTCTAAACTCATTTCATTGAGCAAATTATTTATTTAAGCTTGAACTGTTATTTCCAAGCATGTTTTGAGTGGTTTGATTACTTTACAATTATTCTACATCGATATTATTGTTATTCGCACTTGTTGCACTTGAGATTGTACAGTCATTGACTTGTACTTAATTACTATTCTACTGTTTAAAGAACTGTTCAAAGTAGGTCTAAGCCATTGTTCGGCTAGACATTTATGTTAAAGATTTTAAAAGCTATCCAAATAATTGAAGATGAGGATTCTTAGACTATTATGAACACCCCTTTATTATGGGGGAGTACCCTGTATCTAATATCAGGTACAAAAATACGAAAATTAAATGTTATGCATACACATATTGTACTGAGGCTGATCCCCTCGGGTAGATATTTCTGGTAGTAACCATTGGGTTAACCTGCTATTGACTCCTGTGGATATTTATAGTTCATAGTCTATTTGACTATCCTAATTTTAAAAGCAAATTATTATTCCTGCTTATGTTATTCACATTATTGAATTGTTCCGCTATTCCTTTTCATTCATGATATATTGTTCCTTATTGTTATTTAAACTTATTGAGCAAACTAGTTGCTCACTCTTGCTATATCATGAAACCTTATTGCAGTGCAACCCGAGACTTCGGGAAAGAACAAGGGTAAAGGAAAGATGAAGTAATAGACTTCGAGATGCAGTCTTGTAGTTAATTAAATTAACTGTTATGTAATATAAACCCTAATAACTTTATTAAGGGTATTTGTGTACTTTTGTGTAAGGTTATCGTATCTTGGGACTAGTAACACCTTTTAAATGAACAACATATGTTTATTATTCCGCATTTAGTTATTGTATGTTGTTTAGAGGTGAATGTTTGTATTGGATCGTGATGACCGGATCCGGGTATTTGGAACCTGAATTTGGGGGCATCACAAATGTACTCTACGATACACACTCTCTAGCAAAATTGTAGAGTAAACTTGATGAGCAAGCTTATAAGAACTGGAATTTGCACAGATAGAAGAAGTCGTAGAGTAGAACAGAATAATGAGGCAATGCAGAACATTGATCTACATATGGAACAATCGTTGAGTAGAATCAAAGGATGTGCCAACAGACTGCAACTCGACGATTCCACTAAGAAGCACTACAGTTAACTAACTCTACGATTTGATCAAACCAACAAGATCGTAGAACGAAATCAAAGCAAAGCATTGCAAGCACAAACTCTGCGATCTGACCAGAGCAACAAGGTCGCAGAGTTAGAGAAAAGATCGTTCTAACTCAACGTTTCACTTGACATACCTCGAGTAACATTCATGAAGCTGAATTCGCAGAAACGAAGTAGACAGACTATCACTCAACGAATTCATTAAGCAGGTCAGAACAAGTAGACTAACAGAACGGCTATATGGTGCAAGAGAAAAGAGAATACTCTTCGCCCAGATTAAAGAAAGATTAAGTGATGTTGAGATACAGATGCATGTCAGAGTCGTAGTAGACGTTGTACCCAAACGACTACAAGTCAGGACCCACTGCTCAGGAAAATGGTGAATAAGGTCAGACTAATGGGACATCTCTGAATGCAGCAGAACAGCTGATTCTAAAAGTCAAGGAAAACATTTATTGATGAATCAGAAGATTAACTAGCAAAGAATATAATAATCTTTACTGAACAACTCTGGGAGTGCAACGGCTATAAATTCAGAGAAAGCTGAGCTACAGGTTAATATATCAGAACATGTCAGAAAAGGGAAAAGCACTGACACAAGCAGCAAGAAAGTCAACATTGAAGATATTAAGGATCTGCACAAAGCCAAATGAAACCAACGGGATTTCATTCAACGGTAATATATGCTCAGAGATATAAAGGCTTACAAAACGAACAGAAAAAGTGGTTGTTGCAGTTGCTAAATATACAAGAGAGATGATGGAAGACTACAACCGATCGTAGAGTGAAACAGAAAATGAATATGCTGAAGGACTCTACGATCCATCAGAACACTAACACTGAATTGAGAGAGACATAGAGATAAATAACTCTATTACAAGAGAAGTGTTCAGAGCTGCTAGGCACATGGAAGAGAGAAGCTTAAACGCCAACTTGATACATACATTGTAGCAACTGAGTACCAAAAGGAAGAAGCATCACAGTCATCTCAGGAGTTCATCTCGAGAAGTTATCAAGTACCAAATAAGCTGAAGTGCAAAAGCCTAGCAGCACAATGGGTGATCATGAGTAGTTGCTGAATACAGAAAGAAGAAGAACATCAACGACAAATATCAGCAGCATTCAAAGTTTGATCACAAGCAGCTGCTAAGTACCTAAAGATGAAGAAGGGCAAATGTTTTACTTAGCAGCACAACCCAACGAACAAACAAATCAAGTCTGCTGGACTTGTTGAGTACCGAAGGGTACAAGAGATTCTAAGTCTGCTGAACTTAGTCTACAGTCCCAAGGCTATTAGCCTTGATGAGGGCAAAAGTGTCATAGTCTTAATATGACTAAAAGAGTCAAGTCTGCTGGACTTGATGAGGGCAAGAGTGTCCTAGTCCGGAGGACTAAACCTTAGTGGATTTCCTACTCGTTGTAGTAGAAGAGTGGAGTATGAGTTATTCAGTCTCCGAACCACTTTAAACTCTCTGGTGTCATTTACTTTCAGTCATTTACATTCTGTCTTATATATATATATATATATATATATATATATATATATATATATATATTTACATATGACTGTGAATTAGTTTACTTAACAAGTGACTTTCTTCAATATAATCTTAAACTCAACGGAGAAGTTTTACAAATCTTTAAGGGGTGTTTTTCAAACTAATATTCCGCTGTGCAAACAAATCTTGATCAAATAAATTATTTGGTAATGAACTCTTAAAGTAAAAAGTTTCTAAGAGATCTATTCAACCCCCCCTTCTAGATCAATTGTGTGCCTCTGGGAACTAACAATGTCGATTTTAAAACCCTAGGTGGGTCGATCTTAAATTTCACATCAAAACGTTTTCTAAAATGTGATTGAACTATGGAATGTTGCAAAACAAGAAGTTAGGAAGATGTCAACAATGATTTTGTGTCATTTGGACGTGTAGATTTTATTTTATGCAAGTTTGAATCAAAAGTGTCAAAATTAAAAAATTTAGAAAAAGTTGAAAAATATTTCTACACTACGGTGCCGGGGTGTAGTGTGTAGTTCAAAACACTGTGCCAGGGCGCCGTACATTTTCCAGGAATTTGAATTAATTCTGAATCGGGTCGGTTTTGGTCGGGTCGGTTCGGGTCAAAAAGTAAAAAATATTTTAAAAATTATATTATTAGTTTTTGAATCAATAAATATAATTTAAACATCATAGAAAGCTAATTTAATATGTAAAAGAGAATAAATATTATTAAAGGATTAATAATATAATTAAATTCATAAAATATTATTAAATAATTAATAATATTAGAAAATAAATAAAATATTATTAAATGATTAATAATATTAAGGAATAAATAAAATATTATTAAATACTTAATAATATTATGTATTAAAATATTATTAAATAATTAATAATATTAGAAGGATAATAATGTATTATTAAACTGATAATGATATTAAATAGGAGTTTGAACTATATTAATAATTATTATCGATTTTATGTGATTAAAATATTATCAAAAAAATGATAATATCTCTTAAGAGTTTACTATACCTAAATTAGTTAATTATGTGATTAAGTGTAGGAGTATTAAGATACGCAAAGTTTATTATATTAACCTATATATGATACTAATTGAAAGATCAACTTGATAAATTGTTAGGTCTCTTCAAAGGATAGTAAATTGAATTGGTTAGCCATAGACCGCAAATAAGACAAGTTTTCTAACCTTTAACTTGTATTTATTTTTGTTAGTTCTTTAAACCTATTCAATTTGTGATTGAGCAAGTTCCTAGACTTGCATTTATTTCGTCAGAGATTTACGTAGTTTAATTATTTAAAGTTATTCCACATTCGTATTGCTATTGTATTCGTACATAGTGCATTTGCAAGACTTATAATTTATTAAATCAAGAACTGTTTAAGAATGTATAAGCTAATTATTTCGGCTAGACACTGCATGTATAAATTCATTAACTTGAATATTTTAAGAGTTTATCCAAACTATTGGTTGGTGCAGATTTTTATAGTAAGACTGAGAACGAACAACCCTATATAAGGGAATTAGTTTGTCGGGAAATCGACATTTACACAAGATATTTGAATGTTATGCATATACATAGGATACAAGAGGTCGATCCCCTCGAGTATCAAACTATTAAGGTGTCTATATCTGTCTTACATTTAGCAGCAGTTCATGGTCCTTAAAGACCATTTAGCAGTAAAGATTCGATCATTTTTGTTATATTGAAAATTGATTCTTGTTCTTTCACAATTGTTATCTATTGTTGAAATATTTGATGTTATTTCTCATTCAATCATGATATATCTTGTATTATCTGTTCTTAAACTTGCTGAGCAAGCTAATTGCTCACCCTTGCTATATCATGACTTATTTTCAACTAAGCCCGAATGCTCCAAAAAGAACAAAGACAAGAAAAAAATCAAAGATTAGTTTAATTCAATGCATGATAATTAATTGCTTTCTACGTAATTACTTTTGTAAATCTTATGTAATCCCTTAAGATAGATTTGATGAAGATTAAGGTTAAGATCTTGGGATTGTTTTACCTTTTTGTAAGAAATTGTATATATTTTTTGTTAGATTAATAAAAATTATATATTTAGTTGTTATTATGATTTGAAATACTTAGAACCAAATTCGAGATTAAAAAATTCGAATTTGGGGTCATTACAATTATTTGTGTCCAAGGACAAGTGTTTATTGTTATATCAAATATAATACTATCAAAAGTGACAGTAAGTGGTCCAATAAACAAGCTTTTGAAATTAAAAACACAATCAATTAATAAGTGTCCTAGACTATTTATAGCAATGATAATGATTTAATAGACAAATTTTAATGAGAAATTATAGAAGGATTATTGATACATCACTAAACAATAACTGAAAGTTATAGTGTTTACAGTCGAGAACCTGCTAGAAAATCAATTAAGATTAGACAATGAAAAGACAAGCATGACTAAATCCGTGAAAACTAGATTATGACTGTTGTAGTCAACGCTAGTAGCGTAGTCTTTTCGTAGATTATGATTATTTTTATTTTAAAATTATAAATTACTTAAAATTTCTAACATCTCATTGTTTATATACAATGTAAATGGAATAATACTATATCGTTAATAATACATTTTCAACAAACACAAGGGATTTGATCGAAAAAATATAAGTTATTCCCACAAAAAAATATCATTTAAAAAAAGAAATTAAATTTTTTATAATATTTTATTTATATAAGGTGAATCTCATTTATTATTTATATGAAATTTATTTTATAAAAATATTAATTTTTTAAAAAAATATATTTTTAATTTTAAAAAAAATGCACTTCTCAATAAAATAAACCAGGAAAAAGATGCTAACTGAATAAGCCGAGACGTTGAAGAAATCATACAAATAACAAAAGCCTATTACAACCCATTGAAACAGTAAAATCTAACAAAACCTACCACATCTCAAGACTTCAGCATTTTGAAGCCATAGATATCATCCATCCACACCATTGGTTTGCAACTCACCATCCACCCCTGTGATTTTTAATTTGTGTAATGAGTTATTTATTTATTTATTTTAATTTATAGTAAATGTATAATTAGTTCTAACTTTGGAAATGTATAATTAGTGTTAGACTTTAAGCATGTATAAGTTTTAACTTGGATGTATAATTAGTTTTAACTTTGTACATAACTATATATATATATATATATATATATGAATTTTAAGATTTCTTTTTGTTAATTCAATTTTTTTCTTAAGAAATTGTATTTTTAGTTTTATTTTTTTCCCACCATGGCAGTAGACACGAATACAATTTCTCTCTAATATACCAATTATTCCATTAAAAGTCAAGCAATCTAACAAATTTTATAACAGTTTGCAAAATAATTATAATTCAACAAGTCGAATGAAAAAAAATATATAATTCAATAATACAAATGTGAATTGAGACTCAATTTAATGAGGAATAAATTGATTTAATACTTCTTTCTTTATATACTTTTTGTTTGGGTGGTAATTATCCTTTGTATACTAATAAAAAATATTTCATTATAAGATAACTATTAGCGTTTTAAAAATTAATTCGAAATATTTTTAAATTTAAAATTAACACGATTCATTTAAATTTTTAAAATAATAAATTTTATAAATAATAATATTTTTTAAATAATTTATAATATTTATGATTACATTGATATAAACTAAATAAATTCATCTCAATTTTGAATTTAAAATTGACTTTTTAATTTTTTTTTATTAATCTTATAATTTAAAACGGAAGAAAAAAAAAACATTATATTCAAATCTCCCCTTAAAAATGAGAGTCATATTAATTTATTAAACTTTTTCTACAAATGTTTACTTTTTGTTTGTGATAATTATCCTTTGTATACTAATAAAAAATATAAAAGAATATTAAAATTCTACTAAAATCTCACCTTGAAAATGAGAATCGTACTAAATTATTTAACTTTTCTTTTTCTACAAATGTTATCACACTTAATGGGTTAAACATATGTTCTTCTTTGCCATCTCTTCCGCTTCAGACAAATACTCTCTTCCGAAATAGAAGGAAGGAAATATTTTATCTGATACATTCTAAAAATGACAATTTTTATAGATAATTTTTCACTTTTAATTTTACCCTTAAAAATATTTATATTACGCAAACGTACTACGATTTTATACCAGCAGGAGGATGGGAAAGTGGTATTATAATGGTATTTTATGCTGATTGTGCTTCAACGATGCGACTTGTATGCTTGAACCCTAGTCCTTGAGATGGACTCTTGCAATGATCAACCGTTTCTCACCGGAAACAAATCACCAGCGTAAAATGGGCAGCACCTGGGAAAGTGGTATTATTGTAGAATAAATTGGGTGTTATAACGGTATTTTATGTCTCAAAATAAAAATGTATCTCCGATTTTGAAACAAACAAAAGAGAAAAATTTATTTCTAATTTTGAAAGTATTCCAAAACGAAATTCATAATGCTGCGTGAGAAAAAGGAATGCAATTATATTGTGCAAATGCAAAACAGAATGTACATACCTCTTTGTCCGATTTAAATACGCCAGGCTGGCTTTCAGGGTGAGCAATACTGCACGACATAAAAACAAAAGAAATTCTATATTTATATATACGAGTATAAAAACATGTAATCCCTACATGTAACTTCTCAAAACACTATCATACAAACTTTTAAATTTCAATTTCAGGAGGGAAGGAACTATAGTTCGAGGATCCTTATCGAGCAAAACTATTTATCTGTCCAAGCGTTCCATATGATAGGGAAGCTTCCAATACACCAATAGATATGGAAAGTTATGAAGAACATGAACAAATCTCAAGCTTTTAATCATTTCAATTTTAAATTATAAACCCGAGCAGCAAGTCGACAATAATTGAATGACAAAACTCTCTCCAAGTGGGTAAATATTATCACTTAATACATTATGTTTACTGGGAGACCTAGTACACACTGCAACGTTCTCAGAGTCTCTGGAGAAGTGCAGCTGTAACAACCTCTATATATCATCCCATATACCGGAATGTTAAACACAGAAGAAATATCACAGATGAATTATGCATATCACAGCCTGTTACCACAGAAGAACTTATCAAATTAAACAAATATTAGCAATAAATATTGGCTACCATCACTTTCACAAGGCAAAAGTGTTGCTGTTACACTTTGATTTCTATCCTAAAGGTTGCTTGTTTTATATTGTGGACATGCACATAGTTCACTTCACAGTAACAGGTCATTTGGAGATCCTAATCATGTTGAATTCTCATTCCGTCAATCCACCCCACCCACACCGCCCTAGAAAATATAAAGAAAATGAATAAAATTTAAAAGTAAGAATGAAAATTCCAGGGAAACAAAGAAATAAAGGGGCGTTTAACCAGAAAATATGGGTAACTCAACTTAAGTTACTCGAAATGAAAGTCGGGGTGTAATTCTATCAAGAAACATACTGAATAACTGATTCTGATACTGCAAGCATGCATGGACTGAAAAAGAGAAGTTGGCAATTTATTTCTGTGGCTACCTAAGAGAAATTTTGTCAGGCAACATTGAGTTTACAACCAGAACTTTTACATTCTCATCAACCGCTAACAAGTCACACACAGAATCAACTCGGGCTCAAGTCATGTTTGAAATATGCTGCAACCCAATGCAAAAAAAAAAAAAAAAAAAGTCAATTTGGCCAATGGTGAATATCCACCAGTGTAAGTAATAGAGGATTAAGAACAACTCTTTTCTATATATAAACATACATAAGGAAGGTACAATTTCAACCTGCAAGTGTTCAGAGAACAATTTTAACAAGAAACCTCACTAGTAAATCAAACTTTTGGTATGCAAAATCATCTTGAAATGAATATTTTATCCAAGTATATCCTTTTAACAAAGTAAGAAAATCCAAAAAGTTATGTGGTGTGTAAAATCCTTTGTTTTAAACTAGGTTCAAGTAAAAACCTACCCCATACAGACACGCATACATACTGCTAAAGCAATGTTGATCCCATTCTTTAACAAAGGCTATTAGAGCATTTGGTAACTTTAACATATATTCATCCGTTGGGATAATATATATAGTCTCTTTTGTTTCTGGTTCCTTTTGAAAACAAATTTAAGATGTGCCAAATATGTGGTATATTTTATGTAAAATTGAAGATATAATATAGAAATATAAACCTAAAAATATAATTTGTGCAAAAAGTACCATCTTTTGTAGTACTAATGTTACTGTATATGCCTTGCATGTGCATTTTTTTGCCCATATATACAAGGTTTCGACAACATATGTACTTTAATCCCCCATTTGTTGTGTTATTGACCGGACTGCAAGCATAGACATTATTTTCTCTTTGATAAGAAGAATATATTTTTAATGAAAAAGTTATTTGCTTACCAATATTCTAAATCATTCACTACAACACATATCCATACATAAAACTAATTAGAGAAATAATGTATGATCACATAAGTATCATGGAAGTGTACCATAATTTAAAATGTTATGGAGTAATATGATATGGTTTTATATTATTTATGAATGAATTTATATCACTTACATGATGTTGAACTAAAAGTAACAAAAGAAAGCAAGCAATCAGTGCTACAGGATAAATTTTCCACCAAAGAAATTGAATACACCTTACCTTCTGTTACTCTCACCTATCCTTATTTGAGCACCATATCGGAAAATTTTCCTCACCGTTCCTTTCAAAAGTGTTCCCTCTTGAAGATGTAACATATTCTGTAAATTACATATAGAGTCAGCTACCTTAGACAAATGGCAAAGAATGGGAGCAAGTACGCTGAACAAAAGCAAAATATTTCAAACAATAAAAAAGACAAGACTAACATATGAAGCTAAGTGCAAGACCAACCCAAGCTTCCCTCTCGCTGAGAATTAAGTCATTGGTAGTTTCAATTTTTTCTAGTAATCAGCACAGATATCTTTCGTCCCATATATAGCACCTGAGAAATTTATGACGAGAAAGAGCAAATACCAAATCGGAAAAAAAAACAAGCAAGATTATGTGCAAAGCAAGAACCAAAAAGGCAGGATATTTTAGCTACTTTACCAAAATAATCAAAACATCAAACTTCAGCTACAATGCCTTAGACTAGCAGTTAACTGAAAACCCTTTCACCTCTATTAATGGTCTGTAGACTCTACTAGTGGCTAGAAAGTTTACCAGGTGCGCCTAATAATGCTCATCTAAGGTGCTTTATGGTTATATCAGAAAGACTCAATTTCGTCAAAATTCTTGTGCCATCCATTTTATTATCATTCAGATAAATGAAGTAGCTTCCATTGATGTTGAATTGTATTATATGTAATTCCAAGCCATAAAGTTTAATAAACTGTCGTATTCATCTTACCAGTTAAATGCTGCAACCACATCAACACTAAATTGGGCAGTGGCACCTCAAACCCCAAAACTCAGGCTAGCTTTCTTACTTGCTGATAATTTTGTCATGTAATTCAAGTTATTTTCCTCGACTACAAAAATTAGTACACATTTGGAAAATCATGGATGCAGTATTAAGGATAATTAGACATTAACTACATGAAAAACCACATAGACTAATAAGAAAATATTTATCAATCAGGAAATATTTTACTAAAAACATGGTAAATATGAATCTAAGATGAAGTCTCAGCTTACATTTTGTTTCAGTTGGGTAAAGGTGTGCATTGTATTTACCAACTCTGTTTTTGGAAGAAATGCTCAGAAACCCTGCGACACCAATTTCAATGAATATTCTAAAACAACTGAAACATTCTACACACGTGAGAGAGTGAGAGATTTGTAATATATTAGGCCAAACCTCAATTCTAGGAAGCAGACCACCAGTATTCCACTCTCCCTCCATAGGTTCATTGAGCTGCTTAATCTGCACAGAATATATTGTGTGTATATCATACGTTAATCTTCACAAAATATGACACAATTTGAACCCAGAATGGTGGTAGGAATGATAATCATAATAGCATTGACAGCAAATATCATCTGCACTCGTCAAATTAACCTCTTTAGGTTCATTGAGCCGCTTAATCTGCATATACATATTGAACCAAAAAATAATGGTATAAATGGTGTGATGTTGCAAACACCCAAAAATAAAATCTTACTTTTTAAAAATAAATATATAGTAGTGCAAGTAAGAGTCGATCCCACAGAGAATGATTAATTTAATTTTATGTTTTGGTAAACTAAAATTGTGGGGTTTTTATTCAAAAAAAAAATAATTTAAATAAAATTAACTAAAATAAATATGCAAGTAATTTAATAAATTAAATCATGAGAAAAAACCTTGGTTTAAGTTAACATCTACCATCAAGAATTTACAACTGATCATTAACGCAAGAATAACTCAATTTACATTTTAAATATTCAACGTGGAATAATTACTCTCATTCGAATAATTTTCCTATCTCTCCTTAATTTTAGTTAAGTAGAAACAATATATCTAAATAACTCTTACTACTAAATAATTTCAGACAAGCGCTAAAGATTTAACCTAGTAACAACATAAAGAAATAGAGAGATCGTTGAACAAAACAACACAATCCAAGCGTCTGCATTTAATGTAGATGAATATTTTTCCTAAGATATAACAATCTTTTGATATGCAAAATAATTTTTAATCTTAGTCGCTTCGCAAATTAAAATGACCAAACAATTACGAATTTGATATTTAATTTAGTAGTAGATTTCAATGAATAATAAACTAGTGTGCACCCTATCTATCAAACGAATCAATTATCATAAAATTAAATGCAGAAAAATATTCAATACTCAAAATATAAATTGAACGATTAAAATAAATTAGATCTCACAGTGTATTAATCTTGATGGCTTCAATCACTTAAACCAAGAAAAATAATTTAGCTACTCATAATTGTAGAGAACACCAAAGAATAGAAGAGAATTTTTTTTAATGAAAATTGTATGTTACATTGTCTCAAACCCTTTATTTATGAGCTGCAAAATTCTTCTAACCCTAATAGGATTTATTATTTTCAAACCCTAATAGGATTTAAAATTACAAATAAAATAAAATATAAAATTCCTATTTATTTTTCCTTTTCCTAATTGCTTTTGGAATTTATTTAATGTATTGCTCTTTCATGGAAGTCTGGAATCACGCGGGAGAGAGAGAAAAAAAAGGCAGCAGCTAACACGCCTGCATGACACGCGTAGAGAGAGAAGGAGAGACTGCCCCGCCACCACTGTCACTGTCACACGCATTTTTCTTTATTTTTTTTTCCTTACTGAGCACGCCCGCGCATGGCGCGCTACTGATGCCAATTGATATTCGCGCATTGCGCGGCTTCCCTTTCGCAGTTGCCAAACGGCGTCGTCTCCTTGAGCTGTTGAACCCCTACCGCGCGCATGGCGCGAACTATGAATTGACAGGTTATTTACAGAAATGCCATCAGCTTTAATTTTTCTACAAAAATAAATATCAATTAATTAAAAATAGATAAAAATAATATAAAAATACTAAAAATAATAATAATGCATAAAATTAAATAAATTACCTAAAACACTAAAAATACTTAAAAACTCACAAATAATTAAGTCTAAAAATACCTAATAAATTAATATAAAATCGACTTATCAAATACCCCCACACTTGACTCTTTGCTTGTCCTCAAGCAAAACAAGAATAAAAACTCTAAAAGTATAAACTTTGCTAACTAAACCAATTAACCTCACTACTTTACCTGAGCAACAAATGAATATGAATTCAATATTAGCCTCAAAGATTTCAAAAATAATAACTCAAAGAAAATTTCAAAATATGCAAAATCTAGAATTTCAACATATTTTTCAATCTTAATTTATTCAAGACTATTTTGTGTGTGTGTGAATCCAAATGTATATAACTAATCAAAACTC
Organism: Hedera helix; assembly: GCA_947179155.2. NCBI lineage: Eukaryota > Viridiplantae > Streptophyta > Magnoliopsida > Apiales > Araliaceae > Hedera > Hedera helix. The sequence continues at coordinate 12,424,482 of OX359266.1, read as the reverse complement.
AAATAAGTTTAGGTTATTCATTACCTTATAAAAGATATACAACAATACTCAATACATTTATTTTTCACATTACTTTTTCAGCTAATATGGACAAATATATACCAGAAGATCAAAAGGCTTTTAATTAATGAAACACACTAGGATTATTAATATCAAATTTTCAAATATTTTTCTAATTTTTTCTTTTAATTGGTGCATTTTATGCTCCATCCCATTTTTTTTTCTTTTTGAGTGAGTGCATTTTATGCTTCATCTCATTTTTTCATGTGTTTATGAGTAAGTGCGTTTTACGCTCCATCTCAACCCACCACAAGATTTTTTTCTTCAATAATAATCCTAGAAAAATTACCTAAATCATCTCCTCCAAATTATATTTTGTCTTATATTTCACTTTAAATAATGATCAAATAAGATATAGAGCTCAAAAATATCTTCCATAAATATTTAACTATTTAAACTTTCTCTTAATTAAAACTAGCTCAAACAAATGGATATGAGTGCATAAAAATTTAAAGATCTCAAGCAAAGTAATAACCAATAACAAGTCAAAATTCAGACTAAGCAAAAAATTATCCCTTTTCCAAAAGTTATTAAATAAAAATCAAAAATTTTATCATTGGCTAAAAATTAAAATTCAATTAACTTATTGCTCAAGTAACACATCCTAAAAATAAAATAAAAAACTACCCCATTTTCGTAGGAAACACGGTTACACTTAGCATGTGTAACAAGCCTTTAAACCCCAAGTGGACGAGTTTTGTCTCGTGAGGGTTTGTAGTGAATTTACCCACAAAATTTAAAATTTTCTAAAATTCCCTAAAATTTTTAAAATATGACCTAAAAATAACAAAAATCCTAAATCCCTTCCCCCACACTTAAAATTTACATTGTCCCTAATATAAAGTAAAATGCAAAGAAAAAAAACACAAATAAATAAATTATAAATGCAAAAATAATAAAAAAAATTATACTCCACTTGGGTTGTCTCCCAAGCAACGGCTTTGTTTATTGTCAATAGCTTGACAACATGCTTAAACACTATGCCACTCATTCCTCTTGAATTTTGACAATCTCATCCATCTTTACTTCCTTTATCATAGACTTGTTCAAACTCCCTTGCAATGGATATGAAGGTTCTACTCTCTCTTCAATGAACATACATTCGAGACGATTAGGGAGAGGCTTCAAATCTGAAATGTAATCCTGCAAAACAAAAGGTAAAGATTTCTTATTAGGAACTGATAAGTCAAAATATGGATCATTACCTGCTTTTGGAGAATCATTCACAGCCGCAACAATTTTTTTAAAATTAGCACTCAAGACTAACTCCTCTTTCTCTTTCCCAAAACTCTGACTAAATGTCGTTCCCAATTCATCCTCTTCATCAATCACATCAACAGAATTATTAGGATATTTCATGGCATCAAAAATATTAAATTTAACAATTTCACCATCAAACTCCATTGTCAGTATACCACTATGAACATCGATCTTAGTCTTAGATGTTTTTAAGAAAGGTCTTCCTAACAAAATAGGAGCATTTTGATCACCGTTCTCCATATCAAGCACATAAAAATTAGCAAGAAAAATCAAATTATTTACTTGCACAATAACATCCTTTACGATACCCTTAGGATAAGCGTTAGTCTTATCAGCCAACTGAATCACAATACCAGTTCTATTCAAAGGTTTAAGTTTTAAAGAAGCGTATATAGAATATGGCATGACATTAATAGTTGTTCCTAAATCTAACATTGTTTTTTTAAATCTAGTGTCACTTATCTTACAAGGGATAGTAAACATTCTTATATCTTGATATTTAGTAGGAAGTTTTCTTTGAATTATTGCAGATACATTCTTTCCTACTTGTACATTTTCATATCTTTTAAGTGTTTGCTTTCTCTTGTGTGTACATAATTCTTTCAAAAATCTAGCAAAACGAGGTACTTGTTTAATAACATCTAACAATGGAATTTTTACCTCGTATTGATGAAAAGTTTCATATAAATCTGAATCTTTCTCATATTTTCTTTTTTTTGTCAGAGCAAGAGGAAAAGGGGGTACCGATTTATAATAAGAGAAAGGTGAAAATTTATGCTTAGGGGTACCATTTTTGCCTAGAACACTGTCGTCCTCTTTACTGTCGTCTGCTTCCTTGTTGTCCACTTCTGCTTTGTTTTGCTCTTTTGTTTGTGAGGGTAATTTTTCAGAATTTTGTGCCTCCAATCTACTGATGGCAGTTGCCATTTGTCCCATCTGTGTATTTAAATTCTACAAATTTGCCTTCGTTTCCTGTTGAAATTGCAAAGTGTTAGTGCTAAGTTGTTTAACTATATCATCTAAAGATATATTAGAATTAGATGATTGGCTCTGTTGTTGTTTGTTGGGATATGACTGCTTGTATTGTTGGTAGCTTGAGAAATTTTGAGTTGCAGACGGATTCCCTTGGTGATTTTCATAGTCAAAATTAGGATGATCTCTCTAACCTGAGTTATACGTGTTCTAGTAAAGATCATATCTCCTTTGTGGTTGATCAGGAAAACCACCTGCTGCATTTACTTGTTCATGGGACTCCTCTTGAAGAGTAGGGTACATATCTGTCGGATGTTCTACTACCGCACAAATCCCACAAGCTTTCACTTGTTGTGTATTACCTACAACCATTTGACGAACAAAGGAGGTTAGACTATCAATTCGTTGCTCAAGTGAATAAATATTTACCTCATTAACATTCTTAGATGAAAAATCAAGCCTAGTGCCAAATTGTTGGGAATTAGCCACCATGTTTGCAATCAAGTTCCTTGCAGCTTCGGGCGTTTTGTCCACTAAAGCTCCTCCCTGGCAGCATCGATCATGCTCCTATCGGAAGACATGAGTCCTTTATAAAAATATTAAATAAGGAATTGCTCGCTGATTTGATAGTGAGGACAACTTGCACATAATTTTATAAATCGTTCCCAATACTCATATAGGGATTCTCCATGGTTTTGTCTCACACCACAAATGTCTTTTTTGATATTGGCTACCCGTGAAGCAAGGAAATATTTTTCCAAGAATAGTCTTTTCATCTCTTCCCGTGTGGTGATACTTCCGAAGGGTAGATAGTAGAGCCAAACCTTAGCCAAGTCTTTCAAAGAAAATGAAAATGCTCTTAGATTAATTTACTCTTCAGTCACTCTAGAAGGTTTCAGACTTGTGCACACCATATGGAATTCCTTTAAATGTTTGTGAGGATCTTCACCTGCAAGGCCATGAAAATTTGGCAATAAATATATTAGACCAGATTTTAATTCCAATAAAGTGATAACATCTAAATTTGGAAAAGTTATGCTTAAAGGTTATTAATTCAAATCAGGGGCCGCAAGCTCTTTTAAAGTTTGATTTCTAGCCATGATTTCCATCTTTAACCTGCACAACTCAAATAAAATATGAAAACTAGAAAAAAAAAAACTAAGAATAAATTACTAAATTAAAATAAAATTTACAAAAGCACAAAAATAAATAAAATTATTCCCCGGCAACGGCGCCAAAATTTGGTGTAATGTCTCAAACAACCAAAAATAAAATCTTACTTTGAAAAAATAAATATGTAGTAGTGCAAGTAAGAGTCGACCCACAGAGAATGATTAATTTAATTTTATGTTTTGGTAAACCAAAATTGGGGGGGTTTTAATCAAAAAAATAATTTAAATAAAATTAACTAAAATAAATATGCAAGTAATTTAATAAATTAAATCATGAGAAAAAACCTTGGTTTAAGTTAACATCCACCATCAAGAATTTACAACTGATCATTGACGCAAGAATAACTCAATTTATATTTTAAATATTCAACGTGGAATAATTACTCTCATTCGAATAATTTTTCTATCTCTCCTTAATTTTAGTTAAGTAGAAACAAGCGATCTAAATAACCCTTATTACTAAATAATCTCAGACAAGTGCTAAAGATTTAACCTAGTAGCAATATAAAGAAATAGAGAGATTGTTGAACTAAACAACACAATTCAAGCGACTGGATTTAATTTAGATGAATATTTTTCCTAAGATATAACAATCTTTTGATATGCAAAATAATTTTTAATCTTGATCGCTTCGCAAATTAAAGTGACCAAACAATTACGAATTTGATATTTAATTTAGTAGTAGATTTCAACGAATAATAAATTAGTGTGCACCCTAGCAATCAAACGAATCAATCATAAAATTAAACGCAAAAAAATATTCAATACTCAAAATATAAATTGAACAATTAAAATAAATTAGATCTCACGGTGTATTAATCTTGATGGCTTCAATCACTTAAACCAATAAAAATAATTTAGCTACTCATAATTGTAGAGAACACCAAAGAATAGAAGAGAGAATTTTTCTAATGAAAGTTGTATGTTACATTGTGTCTCAAGCCCTTTATTTATAGGCTGCAAAATTCTCCTAACCCTAATAGGATTTATTATTTCCAAACCCTAATAGAATTTAAAATTACAAGTAAAATAAAATATAAAATCCCTAATTATTTTTCTTTTCCTAATTGCTTTTGGAATTTATTTAATTTATTGCTCTTTCATGGAAGCCTAGAATCACGCGGGAGAGAGAGAAAAAAAAAGCAGTAACCAACACGCCTGCATGACACGCATAGAGAGAGAAAGAGAGTCTGCCCCGCCGCCGCTGTCACTGTCACGCGCATTTTTCTTTTTTTCTTTTTCCTTTACTGAGCACGCTCGCACATGGCGCGCTACTGATGCCAATTGATATCCGCGCGTGTTAGTTCCCAATGACACGATAGAAATCTAGAAGGGGGGGGGGGGGGGTTGAATAGATTCTTTTAAAAATTTCTTATATTTGAAAAGATCTCACTTAATTAATTCTTAAACAGAAAGTTTAACACAGCGGAATATGATTTAGTTATCATTTTCTTGATATGTTAGAGTAATAATTCAACAAATAATTATATGGCAGATATAGCAAATGAAAGACAGAATGAGAGAGACTCTGGGTTTTAAGTGGTTCAGAGCACACGATACTCCTACTCCACTGTTCTGCTCTTCCAGCAGCAAATCCACTAAGGATACTTTTACAATATCTGAATCACTAAGATTCCTTCAAGACCCGCAGTCTTGGAATTTTAGTTCACAAAGAACTTTACAAGTCTAACAGACTTGCTTACACTAGTTCACAAAGAACTCTACAAGTCTAACAGACTTGCTTATAGCAGTTCACAAAGAACTCTTCTGGATTGATGTATATTTAGATGTGCTACTAAGTTGCTTATTAGCTTGAGTGTCTGAAGGGCTTAGTAGCAATGCAAGCTTTATGAGTTCAATCTTTTTCACTTCTTGCGTTTTTCTTTTTGTGCAGTGCTTCTTTTCTCTTTTGCTGATCTTAGTATTTAAGAAGTTAGGGCTTCAGATTTCTTCCCGTTGGATCATCAGCTTGAACTTGTATTTCTTTCCGTTATCTCACAGAGGAGAGCTGTTGTATATTATATTAATATAGCTCATTAAAGCTCTGATGAGATTTTATTTGATCTGACCTGTTAGTCCATGGAAGGTTGTTTCCTTTTTCCTTTGGGACAGATATGTCAGTCGTAGGTTCCCACCAACTTTTATAGAGTCGTTTGGTCCTTCTAAACTATAGGACTGATAGGACACAGTCCTCTGACTTTTTTGCCTTGAAAGTCTTCTTTCTGTTCCATAGTGCGTTTGGGTCAGACTCCTAACTTTTCTGACTTGATCGATTTGCAGAGGCTTCCTTTTTGGTTACTTTGATGAAGATTGAATGCTTGAATAGAATAGCTCCTGATCTGAGAATCGTGATGTCTCTTGCCTTTTTGCTCAACGACCTTATGTGATCAACTCTACGAATATCCTTGCTGACGTGATTGATCTGTAAAGGATCATCTCTTACTGATCATCGTAGAGTTTACTCAACTGTTAGACTGTTGATCGTAGAGTTCAATTTAAGGTTTCTCGTAAAGAACATAGTCTGTTTGGTCGTAGAGTCTTCTGGACCACAATCGTAGAGTCCATTCTACGATTGGTTGCCTTGATCGTAGAGTCTTCTGAATCACAAACATAGAGTCCATTCTACGATTGGTTGCCTTAATCGTAGAGTCTGTTCAAATCGTAGAGTTTCCTTGACACAAATCGTAGAGTTCTTTCTACGATTTTATTACACCAACAGATCAACCTAACAGTTTTGATCTTATCTAATACAGCCCTTGTACATTATTTCTTATCATCAAATTTAATCATTCAATGTTCAACAATCTCCCCCAATTTGATGATGACAACATTATTAACAGATAGTGTTTTGAACACATTAAAATAGGCAAAATGCAAGAGTAATTGAATGCCTAATCATACAGTGAGCAGCTGTATTTTCTAGAGAAAAATATGAATTTTATTGATGTTTTAGTCAGATGATACAATTGAGAAAACAACAGAAAAAGAAAACAAACTTATCTCCTTCTGCTAGGAGGTCTTCTGCCTTCTTCTTCCCTCTGCCTGAATAATGCTCTCGTTTCTTCTTCAGCTTTTCTCAGTTCTTCTTCCCTCAACACAGCTTCTTCTTCTTTAATTTGAAACCATTCCTGTGAGCTAGATGGCCTCATTGTTGAGGAAGAAGGTCTTGCTGTCACCTCCTGTCTGGGACGAGATGGTACTGCTTCGAATCTAGGAGGATGTATTGAAGTTTGAACCATTCTCATCCCTTGAGGTGCTCTTCCTCTTCTGCTGTAGTCTGAGCTCGTTCTCGTTTGCTCTGCTGTGCTCAGTTTCTTCTCCCCCTTGTTGGCATCATTAATTGTTGCTACCTGTTCTGAAAGCTGCTGTATGCCCTGAATAATTTCTTGAAGTTGGGTCTTAGTGGCAGCGACATCATCTTGGTGGGCTTAGAGTCTTTCATCAGCCATGATTTGTTTTTGCTCCACCAATGACAAGGTGTCATTCGACCGATGTTTTTGTTCTGTGAGAGAGTCCTTCAAGGCAATGATTTCATTACTGAGGAGGGTGATAGATTTATCATTGGTTTCTTGAAGAATAACAATGGCCTGCTGATGTGAGTTCAAGGCTTCCAGAATAATTTTATCCCTTTCTTGGAGATTTTCAGAGACTGCTGCCATTAGCTGCTTTAATCTTATGGAAAATTGTTTATTCAGACTGGTAGAGAGACCATTGGCAACATCAATGATATCTTCCATTCTACGTTGAAGGTTGTGGGATTTCGATGCCAGGTCATTTTGTATCTCTGTATGGATATGGCTTGTCAAGTCAGTTAAGCCCTCAGTTGTAGGAAGCCGAGATACCTTGTCTAAAATTTCCTGGAGAAGTTGAGATGATTGTCCCTGGTCAGCCGTAGAGCTTGGAATATGAAAGTATTCGTGACCAGAGGTGGAGGGAATATCCTCGTGGGTTAATAGAAGTCTTGAAGATGGAGCCGGAGGAATTGTTTGCTGAGTAGGCAGAATTTCAGGAGAGTCTGGAGGGCACTCTACGTTTTGATTAGATAGGTTGTCTTGACCATCAGTCGTAGAGGGTGGTGACTCTACGATCGGGGATGTGTTGATCGTAGAGTTTGAAGCAGAGTTGTTATTTGGGGACTCCTCAAATTTATTGAACATAGATGAGGGTGTATGAATATGAATGAGGGCTAGAGGAATAACATGTACCTTTTGCCCTAAAGAATGTGAGAAGGGGCTGCAAGAAATAAGCTTCTGGGCATAAAACAGATTCTGAGGATAGCCTTGAGCTATAATCACCACATTTGGGTAAGCTTTGAACGTCCAGAAAACTTGATCCCATGCATTGTGAACCAGAGCTCGGTGGAATGGCATCGGTGGCAAAAATTTCAGCAAGCAGTTGTAGTTCAGATGCCTTTGCTCATCTCTTCCAACGGCCACTATTTCGATATCATCCTCTTCATCAGTATTCATTGTAGCTGAAGGGACTGAAGTATCTTCGTGAGACTCCCCCTCAGCCCGAGCATCCATAGGCTCAGCTGCCATAGAAGACTCCTTCTCAACCGGAGACATGACAGCTTTTTCAAGTAGCTCCCCCTTAGCTACTGAGTCTTTGTCAGCTAATTTAACTAGCCTTCTTCTCTTTCTTTTTGGCTCTTTTGGGGTTTCCTCTTCAGCTTCATACTTGCTGCGAGTTTCCCTTCGCAGATCAGAATCTTCATCCTCTGATGCAGCCTTCTCTTCAGGAGCAGCATTAGGAGTCTCATTAGATGAGCCCTGAGGTTCTTCAATCTCAAGGGCTTTCTTTCCTTTTCTCTTTCTGATGAGACCCTGAGATTGATTGCTAACATCCTGAGATTCTTCTTCTGCAGGAGTGTTCTTTAATAGAGATGGCCCTGCCCCACTCTGCGTTCCTTCACTATCCCCTGACCGGGATAGTTTCCTGTTTTCAACTGGATTCCTCCTCCAGTTGTCGAAGATTCTCTGGGTGATTCTTTTGTTTGTGTTTAGGGCTTCTCCTTCGTCAGGCTCAATCAGATCCCCCAAAGATGATCTAAGGAGAATGCTGATGAATCTCCCATAGAACATTTTTCTTGTCCCCTTTGCTTTTTTCGTATTCTGGATCCAGTTCCCTATCCATTCCATCAGCAAAGAGCCATAGTTGATATTTGTCTTCTTGACTATAGCTGTCAACAATTTCAGCTGCACCTCACTGACTGAGTCATGAGTCGAGTCTTTGTATAGAAGGCATTTACCAACCACATCTGCCAGGAACTCATATTTCTGAGGAAATTCTTTCTTCTTTAAACCTTTCAGTCCAGGATTCTTTTGATGGTGCATTCTTCTCAGGCCTTCTTCAGTATTCACCATAGTTAGAGATGTGAGGCCTCCATGCTTGAATCCTAGGGCAAGATTAAATTCTTCAGCAGTGAGGTTGAGCTGTACTCCTCTTACAATAGTGGTTAGAGTTCCATTTGCATATGATCCATTTATGTAGAATTCTCGGATAAGCTTTGACAGAATCCTCGTATTCGTTCCCAGAGCTTCTCGTAGACCCGCCTTTTCTAGCAACTGGATTATCCTTTTGAAATGCTTATCTGCCGATGTGAAAGTTTCGAAGTTGAGCTCGTTTTCAGAAATGACTTGTGCATGTGCCATTTGATAGTTTTTCCTGAAATAGTAGGAACGATTTATCTGAGTATTGAAAACTTAGGGTTTTGGATTGAAAGAGATGGATAGAAATGTTAGAATTTTTTTTGATTTAAAGAAATAAACGACGTGCAGTTTTCAAAGTATTTAAAACTTCCTTCTACGTTTGCTGAGACGCGTGTCCTGTTCTGATAGGAGCATCTCATTTGGTTGATGACCTTTTTGCCCCTAGAGATTTACGATCCCTCGTCACTTCAAATCTTTTGTTGAGGTTCGTTGAGTTAGCTTTACGATAAGGAAAACTCTGTGACCCTTGGCTTGCCAATCGTTAAGTGAGCTCTACGGTTTGAAGTGTACTCTACGATCTTGGCTTGACAATCGTTGAGTAAACTCTACGATCTCTTGTCTGATGATGTTTAGTGTATTTCACGATTTTGACTTTTACTTATTTTCCTTGCTCACTTTTATTTCTGCAGAGTTAGTATATAAAAAAAAAACATGATATATATTAAGGGTCTAGATTTAGCATTCCTAACTCACTTATTAGTTTATTAAATCTTGATTCATCTAAAGGCTTTGTAAAGACATCTGCTAGTTGATCTTCAGCTGGGATGTAGTGAAGTGATATATTTCCATTTTGTACATGATCCCTGATGAAATGATATCTTATATCTATGTGCTTAGTTCTTGAGTGCATAACAGGATTATGTGTTATAGCAATTGCACTAGTATTATCACAGTATATAGGAATAGAATTAAACTCAAACCCATAGTCTGCAAGTTGAGTCTTCATCCATAGAATTTGTGCACAGCAACTGCCTGCGGCTATATATTCAGCTTCTGCAGTAGATGTCGATACTGAGTTCTGCTTTTTACTAAACCAAGAAACAAGTCTGTTGCCAAGCATCTAGCAAGTTCCACTTGTGCTTTTTCTGTCTATTTTGCATCCTGCATAGTCAGCATCTGAGTATCCCATAAGATCAAAGGAGGACTCCTTGGGATACCATAATCCTAAATTTGGAGTTCCTTTAAGATACTTGAAAATTCTTTTCACAGCTAATAGATGAGACTCTTTGGGGTTAGCCTGAAATCTAGCACATATACATGTAGCAAACATTATATCTGGTCGACTCGCAGTAAGATATAATAGTGAACCTATCATACCTCTGTACTGAGTGATTTCAGTGGATTTACCATTTTCATCTTTGTCAAGCTTGGTGGCAGGTGGCATAGGAGTCTTCATGATAGATGCAGATTTCATGCCATATTTCTTTAATAAGTCTTTGATGTATTTGGCTTGATTAATGAATATGCCTTCATCAGTCTGCTTCACTTGTAGTCCAAGGAAGAAATTGAGTTCTCCCATCATGCTCATTTCAAATTTGCTCTGCATAAGCTTGGCAAATCTTTCACATAATTTTTCATCAGAGGAACTAAATATAATATCATCTACATAAATTTGAACCAGCAGTGTCTTATCCTTATGTTTTCTCAAAAATAAGGTAGTATTAATTCTTCCTCTAGTAAATCCCTTTTCAATGAGAAAGTTAGTTAAGGTTTCATACCATGCTCTAAGTGCTTGTTTTAGACCATATAGTGTTTTATCTAATTTATAAACATAATTTGAAAAAGTTGGATTGATGAAACCTGGAGGTTGTTCCACGTAAACTTCTTCTTGGAGTTCCCCATTTAGAAAAGCACTCTTGACATCCATTTGGAAAACTTTGAACTTCATGTGAGCAGCATGGGCAAGGAAGATCCTTATGGCTTCCAAACTGGCAACTGGAGCATATGTTTCATCGTAGTCAATTCCTTCTTCTTGAGAGTAACCTTTGGCCACTAGTCTTGTTTTGTTCCTTGTTATCACACCATTTTCATCCATCTTGTTTCTGAAAACCCATTTGGTGCCAATGACAGGTTTATGCTGAGGCCTGACCGCTAATCTCCAGACCTTGCTTCTTTCAAATTGATTTAGCTCCTCTTGCATGGCCTCTATCCAACTTGAGTCTCCTAAGGCCTCTTCGATCTTCTTGGGTTCCTCTTGAGAGAGAAAGCTTAGGTAAAAGCATTCATTAGAGGTTGCAACTCTAGTCTTGATTCCGGTGTTTGGATCTCCAATAATAAGATCTTGAGTGTGATCTTTGGTCCATTTTATTCTGCTAGGGACGTCTGTTCTGGTGCCTTCTTGTCTGAGTTCCTCTAAATCAGCTTCTGGTTCTGATCGTAGAGTTCCAATGTCTGATGTGGTGTGCTCTACGATTTTCTCTCCTAGCTCAACGATTTCTGTCGCTGGTTCCATGGTCGTAGAGTCGGACTCTACAATTTTGAGTTCTTCGATCGTTGAGCTTGTGTCTGCTGACTCGTTGAATGGTGATCTTTTCTTTTCAGGATCTGATTCATCGAATGTGACGTGGATGGAGATTTCAACAGTTAGTGACTCCTTGTTGAACACTCTAAATGCTCTGCTATCTATTGCATAACCAAGGAAGATTCCTTCATCTAATTTTGGCTGGAATTTGGTTAGATGCTTCTTGCCATTGTTGAGTACGTAGCACAGGCAACCAAACGCATGAAAATAACTTATATTTGGCTTTCTTCCTTTCCATAATTCGTACGGAGTTTTCTTCAATGTTGAGTGTATGAGTGACCTGTTTTGAGTGTAGCATGCAGTACTGATGGCTTCAGCCCAGAAATATTCAGGGAGAGAAGCTGCTGCTAAGAGGGTTCTTCCTGCTTCAATAAGAGTCATATTCTTCCTTTCTGCTACTCCATTTTGCTGAGGCGTTCTTGGGGCTGAGAAGTTGTGATTTATTCCATTTTCTTCACATAACAGGTCCATTTCTGAGAAATCAAATTCTCGTCCATGATCACTTCTGATGGCCTTGATCTTTTCGCCCTTTTCATTCATGATCAGTCTGAAGAGCTTGATGAGATGTGAAATGGTTTCATCTTTAGAGTTTAGAAAGAATACCCATGTATATCTGGTGTAGTCATCAACTACAACTAGAGAGTATCTCTTTCCTCCGAGGTTGGTCGTAGATACTGGTCCGAATAAATTCATGTGAAGTAGTTGAAGAGCTCTATCATTTGAGTTTGTTGGTTTGCTTTGGAATGACGTCTTTGTTTGCTTTCCAAACTGACAAGCTTTGCAGGGCTTTTCTTTAATGAAGTTTAACTTTGGCAATCCTTTTACTAGATCTTTGGAGGCAAGCTTTGAAATGCTCTTGAAGTTAAGATGAGATAACCTCCTATGCCAGAGCCAGCACATATCTTTAGAGGCTTTAGCAAGAAAACAGACAGTTTGTTCTGAACTTAATTTAGCAAGATTGACCACATAGACATTTCCTTCTCGAACTCCTTCTAGCTTTAGAGAATTAGTTTTCAAGTCTCTAACTTGACATTGGTTGTTGAGGAAGGTGACTTGATGTCCTTTGTCACAGAGTTGACTTATACTTAGCAAGTTGTGCTTTAGTCCCTCAACATATGCCACTTTATTGAAGGATATTGCACCATTCCCAGTTGAGCCATAACCCCTGGTTTTTCCTGAGTTGTTGTCTCCAAAAATAACAGCAGGTCCATCTTTTTCTTTAAACTCTGATAGAGGAGCCTTATCTCCTGTCATGTGCCGTGAGCATCCACTGTCAAGATACCAGATGGATCTCTTTACCTGCATAACAAATCAATCTTCATTTTGGTACCCATATCTGTTTGGGTCCTGCTTTGTTAGTACCTTTTGGGACCCAAATCTGTTTGATTTTAGATCCTTGCATTCTATGATATCTTAACAAATATCTATCATTTTTATGAGGGTGCCTATGATTGATATGATATTGATAATGATATGTGTGTATTTGTGACTTTTTGTTCGTCCAGGACTTTTATGGATTATGATTTATCATAGTCTTTTGCTGATCTACATTCTGCTTCCATACTATTCTACGATTCTCATGATTCGTAGAATGAGTTTTGCTTGACTTATTTTTCAATTTTCTGAATCCAAGACCTGTGTGAGTTTTGTTAAAACTGATTGTAGGTTTAGCAGAATGTGGATGGATGGGAGATATCGAATTTGAGGATTTGATGAGCACAATTCCTTTATTAAAATTAAAGAATTTTCCTTCATTTATTTCCATTGACTTCTCCATATTGGGTTCTGAGAATAAATTCTCAAATCCTAATCCTGATCTATCAGTCACATCTCTTTGACTTGAGATCAGGGTGTCCATAGACGAACTAGACTTGTTCCACATAGAAATTGTATTTTCTAGTTCCTGAATCTTGGAGACTAGTGAGGATTCTTTATGAGTGCTCAACTCATTTATCTCTTTTAGTCTTTTAATCTCAGTTTCAAGATTAGAGTAAAGTTTTGCAGATTGAACTGAGGCTTCTAATTCCATGCTTATTTTTTCTTTATCCTCTTTTAGATGAGAGTAATTTTTAGATAACCTTCTAAACAATTTTATATATTTGTGCAATTCTGTCATTAAGTCATGCATGCCTTCTCTAAGATCATCAATGCTTAAATCAGGAGAATAGAAATCAAATACCTCATCTATGATGAATTCCTTTTTGCTGCTTCCTTCTTCATTTGCCATTAAGCACAGGTTGGCCTTCTGTGGCTCTTCATCATCACTTGACTCAGAATTTAGTTCTTCTTCTGAGTCACTCCAGGAGCCTTCAGCTATGAAACTTTTGTCCTTCTTCTTTTGTTTGTGGAAGCTTTTGAATTCTCGTTTTAGATTTGCTCTTGTTTTGTCCCTCTTCACCTCTTCTCTTAAGGGTTTTGGACATTTAGCAATGAAATGACCTGGCTTTTTGCAATTGTAGCAAAGGTATTTGCTTGTTCTTTGCTACTGTTGCTTCTGAACTTCTGAGGTCTGTTTCTGTTAATGAATCTTTTAAAATGTCTGACTAGCATGGCAGCTCCTTCATCATCATTTGATTCATCTTTGTCAGAGTCAGAGATATCCTTGTGATTGCTTCTGTGAGTTGAGGTTGAGGCTTTAAGAGCAATGTTTTTCTCCTTCTTTCTTTCACCAGATAGATTTTTTGCTCTTTGATTTAGCTCCAGCTCATAGGTGAGAAGATTTCCATATAACTGCTGTACAGTCATCTCGTGCAAGTTCTTTGACTCTCAGATGGCTGTGGTTTTGGCATCCCATTTGCTTGGCAAAGATCTCATGAATTTAATGATAAGATCTCTGTTTAGATAGATTTTTCCATAAGATCTGAGAGAGTTTAATAGCAAGTTAAATCTCTCGTAGGTGGTTGTAATGTTTTCACCAGAGATGTAGGTGAACATCTCATACTGCTGAACAAGCAGTGATTGCTTATTTTCTCTGACTTCTTCTGTTCCTTCATGCATGATCAACAGAGTTTGACATACTTCTTGAGTTGTCTTGCAGTTGACAACGTTCTCAAATAGATCATCATCCAGAGATTGAAATAAGATGTTCTTAGCCCTTTTGTCTCTTTGAACATCCTTCTTTTCATTGTCTGTCCATTCATCTCTTTTCTTTGCTACTAGCTTGCTTGGATCTTCAGTTGATAGTGCAAGCTTCATTGGTATGAATGGCCCATTCAGCACTGTCTCGAACAGTTCATCATCTATAGCATCCATGTAAGCCTGCATACGAACTTTCCAGTTAGCAAATTTTTCTTTATTACACATAGGTGGTCTGTTACCTCCACCGAGTTCCGATCCATTCTTGTTGCGTGCCATTTGATCTACTCAAGCTTGTAAGGCTTTAGATGTGAGAACCTGCTCTAATACCAATTGTTAGTTCCCAATGACACGATAGAAATCTAGAAGGGGGGGGGGGGGTTGAATAGATTCTTTTAAAAATTTCTTATATTTGAAAAGATCTCACTTAATTAATTCTTAAACAGAAAGTTTAACACAGCGGAATATGATTTAGTTATCATTTTCTTGATATGTTAGAGTAATAATTCAACAAATAATTATATGGCAGATATAGCAAATGAAAGACAGAATGAGAGAGACTCTGGGTTTTAAGTGGTTCAGAGCACACGATACTTCTACTCCACTGTTCTGCTCTTCCAACAGCAAATCCACTAAGGATACTTTTACAATATCTGAATCACTAAGATTCCTTCAAGACCCGCAGTCTTGGAATTTTAGTTCACAAAGAACTTTACAAGTCTAACAGACTTGCTTACACTAGTTCACAAAGAACTCTACAAGTCTAACAGACTTGCTTATACCAGTTCACAAAGAACTCTTCTGGATTGATGTATATTTAGATGTGCTACTAAGTTGCTTATTAGCTTGAGTGTCTGAAGGGCTTAGTAGCAATGCAAGCTTTATGAGTTCAATCTTTTTCACTTCTTGCGTTTTTCTTTTTGTGCAGTGCTTCTTTTCTCTTTTGCTGATCTTAGTATTTAAGAAGTTAGGGCTTCAGATTTCTTCCCGTTGGATCATCAGCTTGAACTTGTATTTCTTTCCGTTATCTCACAGAGGAGAGCTGTTGTATATTATATTAATATAGCTCATTAAAGCTCTGATGAGATTTTATTTGATCTGACCTGTTAGTCCATGGAAGGTTGTTTCCTTTTTCCTTTGGGACAGATATGTCAGTCGTAGGTTCCCACCAACTTTTATAGAGTCGTTTGGTCCTTCTAAACTATAGGACTGATAGGACACAGTCCTCTGACTTTTCTGCCTTGAAAGTCTTCTTTCTGTTCCATAGTGCGCTTGGGTCAGACTCCTAACTTTTCTGACTTGATCGATTTGCAGAGGCTTCCTTTTTGGTTACTTTGATGAAGATTGAATGCTTGAATAGAATAGCTCCTGATCTGAGAATCGTGATGTCTCTTGCCTTTTTGCTCAACGACCTTATGTGATCAACTCTACGAATATCCTTGCTGACGTGATTGATCTGTAAAGGATCATCTCTTACTGATCATCGTAGAGTTTACTCAACTGTTAGACTGTTGATCGTAGAGTTCAATTTAAGGTTTCTCGTAAAGAACATAGTCTGTTTGGTCGTAGAGTCTTCTGGACCACAATCGTAGAGTCCATTCTACGATTGGTTTCCTTGATCGTAGAGTCTTCTGAATCACAAACGTAGAGTCCATTCTACGATTGGTTGCCTTAATCGTAGAGTCTGTTCAAATCGTAGAGTTTTCTTGACACAAATCGTAGAGTTCTTTCTACGATTTTATTACACCAACAGATCAACCTAACAGTTTTGATCTATCTAAGTCTTAGTACAACACAAAAGACTTTTATACAATTAACAAGAGATCAACCTAACAGTTTTGATCTTATCTAATACAGCCCTTGTACATTATTTCTTATCATCAAATTTAATCATTCAGTGTTCAACAGCGCGTTTTGCGGCTTCCCTTCCACAGTTGCCAAACAACGTCGTCTCCTTGAGCTGCTGAACCCCTACCGCGCGCATGGCGCGAACCATGAATTGGCAAGTTATTTACATAAATGCCCTCAGCTTTAATTTTCCTACAAAAATAAATATAAATTAATTAAAAATAGATAAAAATAATATTAAAATATTAAAAATAATAATAATGCATAAAATTAAATAAATTACCTAAAACACTAAAAATACTTAAAAACTCACAAATAATTAAGTCTAAAAATACCTAATAAATTGATATAAAATCAACTTATGAATAAATCATAATCCTGATCGCTTTGACAGTAAAAATCATCTAAGCTACTTCCACATCCACATGTCACGGAGTCTATAAATATTCAATATGCATATTGGAAAAAGATTTACAAAATAAAGTTATTCGAAGCTGAATGATTTCACTAGGAGCCTTTGGGCAAAGGATCAAATAATGCAAGTGAAATGGAATCCAAGGCAAGTTACTACGAAAGTGCTTTTCTGTCATATAGTGCCTATGGCTGCTTGTTATCCTCACACTTGCAGCTTCTGCTCAGTCAAAACCCTTGTTAAACTTGCTAAACATATGGACTATCCTTCTCAAAGCATTTGGAACCAGCTGTCCATCAAGGCTTGTAAGCTTGTTGTCGTCAAAGAAAATTTGTCTCAAACTAGTCCTAGGTATACTAAAGTTCTTATTGAGAACACAACACTGTCCATCCACAATAAGAAAATTGCTAATAGTTTTGACCAAAAAAATATATTCAAATAACAGAGAACGAGGGGTGAATGATAGAGAAAAACTCAAGGAGAACGAAGAGTTAATGATAGAGAAAAACTCAAAGAATGTATTGCAATGTAGACCATTATTTATTTCATACTCACAACCCACACACTACATTGGATCAATACATGTAATGATCGACTAAATGAAACTTTAAGGTCCAAGGAACAATACTTTGTTAAAATTTATAGTTTTCACAACTCTTCACCCCTGCCACTGCATACTGCAATGGCAAATACTCACGCTATATCTGCCTTTCTAAGCATTACGGCAAACTGTCATATTAAAAACAGAATATTGGTAATTTTTACTGCATGTGATAATTCAGTTATTCTTTACACAGCCCGAAAACATGTATTAAGACTTCACTTTTTAAGCAAAATGAAATATGTGTACTTCTTTAAACTGAACAATTCGCAGTCATAACTCATAATCAAACCTCTACAAGACCCATTAAGTGAAACTGAACAATACTTTCGTGGGGTTTTAACAATTGGGCAAATAAGGAAGCTTGAAGTTGCTCTGCTTTGGGTGGTATTGTAATTAATAAAATTGTTGAGTGGTAAAGAAGACTGAGGAGAGTGAAGGACTTACTGGAATGGGGAAGGACTGACATATCTTATCCTACGCTCTTACATGAATTCTAAGCCTTGAACGTTTTATCTATTGCCAAATCATGCTTATAGAATCAGACGCAATTGAGCTCGATAAATTGTTAGGTTTGGGCTTAAAAGCTTAAAGGACAAGAATAATCGGTTAGGCCTTTTTAAATTTACAAGTTTGATAACCCCGTGCGAGAGCACGGGTTAATTTGTATATCTTTTTTCATAAATATTTAATATTTTTTTATTAATATAAGTATTATTTTTAACTAACATAATACATATATAATGTTAATAATTTGGTTAGGTATATTCTACTATAATTAAAAGAAATTTAATTACTTTTAATATTATATGATTAAAAATTATAAATTAATTATTAAGAAGAAACTTTTCATATTTCTATGTCCACAAATTGAGAGAAATTAATTACATTTATTTAAGTAAAATTATATATAACTTTTAATATTTGAAGAAGAAACTTTTCTTATTCATCATCCATAACTCAAGTGAAACGTGTAAGGAAGTACAATATTCATCTATAAGTAAGTTCTTACCTGAACAAAATCCGTATAGTTTATTCGGTAAAGATGGTCACCAGATAGAATTAATATGTGCTCAACGTTCTTGTTCTTCACATCCTGCAAGTAAATCATTTTACATCACAATTAGTCTTTTTTCTGCAGGCTCTTCAAATGCCTAGGAAAAACTCTAGTACCTACCTTGAATATCCATATAAATTGCCGCATAGCATCAGTTGTTCCTTGAAACCACTACTTTCGTGCTTCTCCAGGGGTTTGCGTGGCAGCCAAAACCTATTTCCCATAATTTCAGCTTTCAGATTTGAGTCTCAAGAAGTCCGATCAAAATTATTAACAAACAGTTAAATCTCTAGAAACACAAATCTCTGGTTGATGTGTGTCTACTTTGAAATAGGCATATCCCAAGAATTAACCAAACTTTCAAAAAACTCTAAACAACATAATCTTATAAGTCCTTTCTACTAATAATGCAGATATATTCATTTTTTCTTCTTCTCTTTTTGGATAACATACGCAGATATATTCTTCTTCTTTTTTTTGTTGGATAACAAATGTAGATATATTCATTACAGTGTAATTACTCCTAGTCACTAAGTTAATCATACCTTAGCAAAGTCATCCCCAAAATTCATGCCATTTCAAAAGTTATATGTGCGAGCTAGGTGACGATTGAGAGAAAAGGAATTGAACTGGGTTAGGATGAAAATATTTCTTATGCCACTGTTGATACAATTACTCATAGGTACATCGATAAGTAAAATAACTCAATTTACAATAAGCAACCAAAATGTGAAAATTTATTGCAGGAGAAACACATGAGAAATCATCTACAGTTGGTTTAGCTCTCCTACTAGTGAAAGGAAAGAGACGGGTCCCAGCACCTCCACCTAGAATAATAAAACCTATTTTTTTTTAGGTCTACCTTTGAATGCTCAAATACAGGTGCCTCAAATGCCTGAAACCAAAACTCAACAATAGTTGTATGAAACTAAAGTTGTGCCATAAAATTGCACAGATTAAACTCTTTAATGTAACAAAGTATTAATAAACAGCTAATCCAAAATAAAAACATAAATATGAACCTTTTCTATGCTTCTGGATTAATATTCGAGTCCAATCAAGGTTCCTTCCACTTCCTAAAAAAATCATTCTCATGTATAAACAGCCAACTCAAGGTCAAATTAGACTAACTAAAAATAAGATTGGGGAGGTCAAAAGGATTACTGCCATGGAATGTATGCAAATAAATTAATAGATAATAATCATCAAACAACACAAATTGTAATAAATAAAGGGAAATTGCAATAAAATCATATCAAGCTCTTTAGTCAGGACTTTTTATTGAGCACTTACTGAGCATAAGCTTCTCAGTTCTTCAGCTCATCATAATTACAAATTATATGGTATATTCGATGGATTTAATTGATGAGCAGAGTAGTGGGTACCTTTACAGAATTTTTGGATTGGAGAAGCTTCTCAGTTCGAAGCCAACGATTTGGAACAACTGGGTTTGAACGGATCGTGAGACTTTTTCAAACAATGCCAAAGATTCTCAGACATCGCCAATGGAGATAACCAAAATTTCTCTTGACACCACAAAGGAGGAGGTGGATTGAGAGATTGACACTGGCACATAAGTTTTCTTGCTATGAGTTGGTGGATTATATAGAGAGATCGACGTGAAGGATGAGAAGATATTTGAGAGAACTGAAGGGAGGAGAAATGATCTGTTGAGACTGAATAAGGAGAAACCAAATGATCAGAAAAGTAAGTTGAATAACATGGAGGAAAGATGGAACCAATGTGAGGCTGAAAAGGCGAGGCGAAGGATGCGATGATCGAAGATTGAAGCAGCAAACTCGGTGGATTAACCTCTTAGACTCGGAATAATTTGATTTGGATCGAGTCTTACGTTATTCTATACAAGTTTGATAATTCGTGCAAGACACAGGTTATTTTATATAATTTTTTTATAAATATTTAATTATTTGGTTTATGAGAGAATGAGAGTTTTTTTTTTTAGGAGAAGAAAAGTTTTATGGGAGAATAAGAGTTTAGGAAGAAATGACCCTTCAACCGTTGAATCCAAATTAAGTTAAGCTAAGTTAGGTTAATTAACTCGTGGCCATCATAGTTGACTCGAAATAATTAAATTTGGGATTGCCTCTTACATTATTATAACAAAATTGACTCAAAATAATTGAATTTAAAATTATTTTTTGCATTGTTATATATTAGTATTGATATATAGTATATAGAGAGAGACTATAAAGTATTAAGCAATTAGTATAATATACTTATGTATTAAAGTTGATTGACTTATATTTTTATAAAAATATCGTGTATTTACATTATTTTAAAATAAATAAACTGTATAAATCATGTATTTACCTTGATAATATTGAATTTTTATTTTCTTTTATAAAATTAGTAATTATATTAACAAACAACTTAGTATGTAAAATTCGATATATCAAAGTGTTGAGCTCTTACGATTTTCATCATTGTTAGGAATAAATTGTTTGGGTTTAAATTTGGTGCAACTCATTTTATTTTTTATTCAGGTTTGGTGTTGCTTGTTTTTATTGGATTGGGTTGTGACTTGGTCAGCCCATTTCCATGCAATTTAAGATAACTTGGGATAGCTGATGTCCATTCAACACTTGTATTCTGTTTTCTTATTTGAAATGAGCTTGTTGGCTTAGTTTGGAAAGGATTCAATCGTGAATTAATGGAGTTATAAGTTGATTTAGAAGTGGACATTTTATTCATAATTGGACTACGGGGATCCTAACAACTATAGAAGCAGTCATTAGCTCACAATTATGGTACACAATATCTTATACACATAATTCTATTTATTCCCGCATTATTTTGGTTCTCCATTGATAACGTTTTTAGCCTGTACTTACTCTTTTACCGGAGGATCCCTGGACGACCTAAGTCGTCGCTAGTTTTGGGGGTGTCTAACGGTTCTTTTTGAGTGCAGGTATTCATACTTTTGGTGATTTTCAATGGACTCACAAAATCAGGCATTAACATTGGCACTAGAAGGAGGGCCTTAGGATTCTGTTCGGAAGAAAATCATAATTCAATAGTTTTGGTGGGAAGTTTATGTTCGGTTCAGATTTTTCTTAGGAGTTATGCTACAATTCATATTGGAGTTATGGTGATTCTTGGTGATCCATTGGTTGAGGAAGCAGGTTCCTCAGCAGAACCCTCCTCACGCCGTACATGTGGTTCGATGAAAGATAGGTTAGGCCCTTCTAGTGGGAGAACCGGTTCGGTGGCTACAAAATCGATCCCAGCTAGACACATGTTATTCTCTTATTCAAATAGGGCGGATTCAAGTTCGCACAGGAGCAATCAGGGGGGACGTCGTACTCATCATGATGAAAGGGAGATGATTAGAAAGAGAAAAATTCAAGAAACGGAGGATGCGATGAAAGCCTTGCAAGTGCGTCAACAGGAGTTGAATAGGCAACTATCGAAGTTAATGGGAGATGATGACCCCTCGACTATGACCAAAGGGTCTCAAGAGACTACTCCACAGAATCGACATCAGAGGAGACATGTTAATGACCCCCCCCCCCCCCCACTTCACAACTGGAAGGCTAACCCAAGGAGTGTCAAGGATTAATAAGGTCGAACCAAAATCTACAGGAAGATAAAAGGCAGGCTTCACATTGGGATAGAGAATCTACTCATTTAAACCCAACTCGGTGAAGAAGATCGCGGTCAACATCATACACGATGTTGTGATGGGGATCATGATGATATAAGGAAAGCCCGATCTACGGGTCACAATGAAGAACGTTTCACGCGGGGATATGGTGATATAAGGCGAGCCCATTTTATAGGCTATGACAAAGATGAGCACAGTCGGGTGACAGAACGGGATAGTCAGGTCATGTCATGAAGAGAATTGTTGAACTAGAGCAATAGTTGGCCAAAGTAGAATCAGGGCTCAAGCCGGTGGATAATAAATATCCTTTTTTAGCAACCATCAACCTGGAGAAAGCCAATCCGAAGATGAAGTTGCCACTTTTAGAGTCTTTTGACGGTATTAGGAACCCATACTAACTCTTATGAGATTATCATGGGGTATTACAATCATTTAGATACAGGGATGTGTAAGATTTTTGTAACCAAATTAAAGAAGACAACGAAGAAGTGGATTATTTTGTTACCCCCAGACAGTATCAACTCGTGTAATGAGCTCTTAAAAAAATTCCATAGCAGCTTCAGAAGCAATAAGAGGAGGGGAAAACTAGCAGCCTCACTGATGCAGGTCAAACAAAAGAGCAATGAGACACCGAGGCAGTATGTGCAAAGATTCAAAGATGTAGTCGGTATGGTGACCGATATTAATATGACTTAAGCTTTGGGGTTCTTCACTATAGGGTTAGATGTTAGCCGATCAAAGAAGCTAAGGAAGGATATCACGTTTAATCCACCGACGGACCTATAGGACGCATATGAGAGGGCATATAAGTTTGTCACTATTGAGGAGGCCATGAGTACTTTGAATCCAAATCAAAAGTCTGCAGACAAACCGAAGATCAATGAAGCCAAGCAACAGGATGTGTAGTATAAGATTGGCCCGAAGTCGAATGCACAGACATATAAACCAGCTTTTTGCCAAGGCAGGATGTTAAGGTGTACACATCATTGAACACAAACTGGGTCCATATTTTGAATGACATGAGGGAAAACCATGTTATGAACCACCACCATCGATGTCGGGGAAATTATCTGTTGGAAACCACAACTACTACTGTAAATATCATTTGGCAATAGGACATTCGACAGGGAGATGTTATGCTTTAAGAGATCTTATCGAGAAGAATATTCAAAAAATGGAGCTAATATAATATGTGGCAGGTCAGCAGGCTCCAGTTCAGACGCCTCAAGTGGAACATCGAATTGGAGATCGGGACAACAGGGCGAGGAGGGTAGTAGGTGTCATTACTAGAGGAACTCTTAAAAGGCAGATAGAAAAGCGCCATCAATCAACATCGGAGATAGTAATGGCCTTATTCAAACAAACAGCTAAGCAAAAGTGCCCCTTCCCTAGGACAATGATTTCTTTTTCTAATGATGACTATCCACCTAATGCAGTGGAACCACATGAGGGAGCTTTGGTGATCATAGCTCAGGTCGGCCCAGTTGATTAGCATATGATGATAAACAATGGGTCATCCATTGATGTCTTATATAGCCATGTAAATCAGAGAATGGATTTAAAGGGTGTTAAGATGGAGGTGGGTCAAAAGGCTCCTCTTTATGGGTTCGAGAATGAGTTGGTTCTGTTGAGCTGTCAGTTATGTTTGGTACGACCCCACAGTAGGCCCGAATAAACTTCAAATTCATTTTAGTTCAGGTAGACTCAGCATACAACGCGATTTTGGGACAGACTACTCTCTTAACCCGTCATGTAGTGACGTCGATCCCACATTTTAAAATGAAGTTCCCTAAAGCCAACAAGGTAGGTGAGGTGAAAAGGGATTTAGATATAGCAAGGAGATGTTTTTGCTATACTCTAACGTCATCAGCAATCGGAGTCAGCAAACACAAACATATGATGATGGTAGATGTAGAACCTTTCACAGAAGGAGTGACCGATCCCCTAGCTCTACCTGTAGAAGAGATGAAAGACATTAAGTTGATACTAGACAATACTTAGAAGACTGTGAAGATCAGTGCGGTTGAAAGATACAGTCATGAATAGATTGGAGTTACTTTGGACTTATGTAGATATCTTCGCCTGGACACCGCACGATATGCCAGGGATAGCAGAAGATGTGTCTATCCATAGGTTGTCAGTTAGCCCTGAGAAAAAATTGGTTCATCAAAAGCATCGAATTTTTGCTCCAGAAAGGCAAAGAATTATTGACGAGGAAGTCAGGAAGCTCTTGGATGTCAGGATCATAGAGGAAATTGAATACCCAAAATGGCTGGCCAGCGTGGTGTTAGCTTGAAAAGAGAATGGTAAGTGAAAGGTCTGCATAAATTATATAAACCTCAATAAGGTTTGTCCGAAGGATTTTTACCCACTCCCACACATCGACCAGTTGATTAACGCGATGTTGGGGAATGCCATACTTAGCATTTTGGATGCCTTTTCGGGGTACAATCAAATTATGATGGCAAAGGAGAACATCCTAAAGACGGCCTTTATAACCCGTCGAGCGATTTATGCTTACGACAGGATAACGTTCGGGCTTATCAATTCTAGAGCTACCTATCAGAGGATGATGAACTAGGTGTTTCGGAAGTAGATCAGTCGTAACATGAAGGTATATGTTGATGACATAATTTTTCAAAGTATCAGGGTGCATGACCATCTACAGGACTTGAATGAATGCTTCCAAACATTTCGTCACTACAACATGCATCTCAATCTAACTAAATATATTTTTGGGCTCGGTTCAAAAAAGTTTATTTGGTATATGGTCAGCAAAAGAGGGATAGAAGCTAATCCGGAGAAGATTAAGGCGATCATATACATGAGGTCCCCTTAGACATTCAAAGACGTTCAGAGATTGACAAGTCGGGTAGCTACCTTACGAAGGTACATGTTGAGATCGACAGAGAGGTGTTGCCCTTCTTCGATACATTGAAGGGGCCAAACAATGAGAAAATATTTTAGTGGACTTCAGAGTGTGAAGACG
Organism: Hedera helix; assembly: GCA_947179155.2. Lineage (NCBI taxonomy): Eukaryota > Viridiplantae > Streptophyta > Magnoliopsida > Apiales > Araliaceae > Hedera > Hedera helix. The sequence goes on along the minus strand of OX359266.1, from coordinate 12,399,398 downwards.
CATTTCAAGAAATCAAAAGGTACCTATTTTTGGCTCCCTTGTTACAGAAGCGAAAGCCGAATGAGCCACTTTACTTATATTTAGCAGTTAGCTCTTTGGCAGTCGAGGTTGTATTGGTTCGAGAAGAAGGTGGGAGGAAGCAGCTGGTTTACTATGTAAGTCATACCCTAAGAGACGTTGAAATAACATATCCTAACTTGGAGAGGTGTGAAATACGCCTTAGTGGTTACCAGTAGAAAGCTAAGACATTATTTTTAGGGTCGGGCGATAGTAGTATACACAAATCAGCCATTAAAGAAAGTCTTGCATAAACCTGACTCTTCAGGAAGGATGGTAGCTTGAGTAGTGGAGTTGAGTCAGTTCACTTTGGAGTATAAATCGAGAACTATGATAAAAGGACAGGCGCTAGCAAATTTATGGCGGAGTGCATGTTTTCTGAGGAGGATCCGAAACCTATTTTCGGTGATGAGGTTGGACTGATAGCTTGGGGAAACCAACTTCTTCTTCTTCTTGGACCTTATATGTTAATGAGCCATCTACTATCAATGCTAGTGGTGTGAGGGTTATCTTGGCTAGTCCAAAAGGATTTGAGGTTCAGCAAGCAATCCAGTTCAATTTCAAAGCTACTAAGAATGAGGCAGAGTATGAGGCGATCTTAGCTGGATTAAGGTTGGCTCGGAATCTGGAGGTTAAGAATATTATTATTTTTAGCGACTCTCAATTAGTGGTCAAGCAAATCCAAGGAGAATATGAAGTTAGGGGTCAAGAATGATAAATTACTTCGCTGGGGTGAAGATGTTGTTGCATCGGTTTGAGTTGTACTCTCTTCAAAGAATAGAGCGAGGTGATAATACAGTGGTCGATGCTCTCTCAAGTGTTTGGAAAGATCGAATTGCTGGCTCACTCCATACCTAGACTACTTAATGGATGGAAAATTGCGTTCGGATAAACTGTTGGCAAAGTATATTAAATATAGGAGCGCTTCCTTCTATCTTATTGATGGAGAGCTTTATCGACGTAGATATTCTGGTCCAATGACAAAGTGTTTGGTTCCATCTGAAGCTGCATATGCTCTTCGAAAAATACACGAAGGTACCATATGGGGGCGAAGTCACTTGCTTATAAGTTTATTTGGTAGGGTTATTATTGGTCGATCATGTTTCAGGAGACGAAGGGATATGTTCAGAAGTGTCCTAAATGCCAATTAAACAGTTTTGTTCCTCATCGACCCCCTGAGAAATTGTCATCGGTGTTATCTCTCATTCCTTTTACGGTTTGGGGGATTAATTTGTTGGGGTCGATGCTTAAAAGAAAGGGTTAGGTGGTTTACTTAATTGTGGAAATTGACTATATGACGAAGTGGGATGAGGCAAAGCCGCTTCGCCATATTACTAAGCAGAACTACATTCAGTTCTTAAAAGAGTATGTTGTGTATCTGTACGACATTCCCATAGTGTTGGTGTCAGACAATGGCTTGCAATTTGTAGGGTCAGAATTTGAAGACTTTTTATCTAAATTAGGTATACAGTATCAAAAGGTATTAGTGGCTCACCCCCAGGCTAATGGGCAAGTTGAAGTCACTAACTGGACTTTACTTAATGGGATTAAAAAAGAGACTTGACGATGCTAAGGGCAGAAGGCCCGAGAAGCTTCCTAATGTATTGTGAACATACAGAACCACACCTCGATTTACTACTGGTGATTCCCTATTTCGGTTGGCATATAGCACTGAGGCTCTTATTCCTGTGGAGATCGGGTCCCCTTCGTTTTGGGTGGTGAACTTCAAGGAGGCCTATAATGATCAAGGTTCGAGGCTTAATTTATATTTGTTGGATGAGGTCCGGGATGTAGCCATCTTAAAGTTAACAATTTATCAACAGAAGACGTCTCGACACTACAACAAAAGGGTTAAATAGAAGAGGTTTGATGTTGGTGATTTGGTGATTCGGGAGGTAGAGACCTCGACTCCTCAAAATACTAAAAAGTTGGTGCCAAATTGGGAAGGTTCATATAAAGTTATTGAAGTTGTAAAGCCAGGAACTTATCATCTTAAGGATATGTCAGACTCTAAGATTAAAAATTATTGGCATGTTAATAGGTTGAAAAAGTATTATCAATAGTTAGTTTATTATTGGTTCAATTCAGTTTTGTGCTTAGCTATTTTTTGGAGTTCAGTTGTATTATGGAAAGAAATCAGAAGTTGTAATTATCAAACATCAATAAAATAAAAGCGATTTTCATTACTTTGGACTTTATTCATTATATATAAATAAATAAAAATACATGAGGACTATGTAGGGGGTTTGGAGGGTTTTGGGGGTTTGGGTTGTTGAGCGGTTCTTCCTCTTTGTTGAAGGTTGTTTTGATTTGATGATGATGATTGTTGTGCAAAAATGATTGTGGTAAATGTGCTTACATGGTTGATTGTCAATGTGTATCTGACAAAGTGCTTATGTGTTAATGTGCTTATGTGCTTAATTGATTATGTGCGTAGATACTCTGAAAGTACTTATGTGCTTAATTGACAAAGTGATTATATGTTAATCAAATTAAGTGTCTACATAATCATGTGTGTATGATATATATTACCTATGTCTAAATACTGTAAATCTAGACACTTATTTAACACAAATATGATCTTGCTGAAAACTATCTTGTCTTATAAAAGAAAATGAAAGTTATCCGGTTCAAATGTTGTAAAGTCCTTTCAAAAGATATTTGTGTACAAAGGACATAGATTTTAAAGATCAGAAATGTTAGGTTGATCTTTCAGTAGGAGTCACTCTGCATAAAAGATGTATGATATAAGCAGAGTAGCATAAGAATGAATCATTGTTGTATTTATGTATGACAGAGTCTGTAAAGTCCTTTCAATATATAATGATGTAATAATGTAAGAAATGACTTAGTTAGAAAAGATCAAATCTGTTAGGTTGATCTTATGTTAGATCTGATCAGTCTACATGATCGTAGAATGGACTCTACGATTCCAAGCAAAGAAGACTCAACGATTCTGTATAAATCGTAGAGTGAACTATACGACTCCTTACCTGAATAACTCTACAATCTTCAAAGAGAGACTGATGTGCAAGAGGTCTACAAAATAGACAAGCTAAATTAAAGAACTGATCAAGTACAAATCGTAGAGCTTAACTCTACGATCGTCGAATAGGCAGCTAAGAAGACCTACAGTTAACGCAGAACCAGAAGTGAAATGTACTCTACGATATACACAATCTAGCAAGATCGTAGAGTAAACTTGAAGAGCAAGCACATACGAGAACTACACTATTTGCACAGTTAGAAGAAATCATAGAGTGAAACAGGATGACAAGACAATGCGAAAAATTGTTCTACACATTGAATAATCGTTGAGTAAAAATAAAGTATGTGCCAACGAAGACAACAACTCAACGATTCCACTGAGAAGCACTGCAGTTCACAAACTCTACGATTTGAACAAAGGGACAAGATCGTAGAACGAAATCATAAAGCAAAGCACTGCAGACAAACTCTACGATCTGAACACAACAGCAAGATCGCAGAGTAAAAGAGAAGATCGCTCCAACTCAACCATTTACCCGACATACTTCAAGTAACGAGTGGAGCTGAATTCGTAGAGTCCAAATGAGCAGACAATCACTCTACGAATTCAATATAAGAAGCAGCAAAGGATCATAACTGCAATATGGTGCGAGAGGAGAGAGTGTATTTCTCTTCCAGATTCGAAAGAGGTTAAGTGCTTTTGAGATACAGATGCATGTCAGAGTCACAGAAGACTTTGTGCCTAAACGACTATAAGTCAGGACCCACTACTCAGGAAAATGGTGAATAAAGTCAGACTAATGGGACATCTCTAAATGCATCAGAACAGCTGGTTCTAAAAGTCAAGGAAGGTATTTATTGATGGATCAGAGGATTAATTAGCAAAGAATATAATAATCTTTGTTGAACAACTCTGGGAGTGCAACGGCTGTAAATTCAGAGAAAGCTAAGCTACAGTTTGACATCTCAGAACATGTCAGAAAATGGAAGAAAAATTGACACAAGCAGCAAGAAAGTCAACATCGAAGAAATCAAGGATCTGCACAAAGCCAAAGTAACCCAACGGATCTTTCAACGGAAAAATATGAACAAAGGTATAAAGGCTTTGATAATTAACAAACATAAAAAGGTTGTTGAAAAATACAAGAGAGGATGGTGGACTACAACAGATCGTAGAGCAAAACAACGATGAATATGCTGAAGAACACTCTACGATCCACCAGAACACTAATACTGAATTGAGAAAGACATAATAACTCTATTACAAGAGAAGTGTTCAGAGCTGCGGGGCACATAGTAGAGAGAAGCTTAAACGCCAACTTGATACAGACATGGAAGCAACTGAGTACCAAAAGGAAGGAGCATTACAGTCATCTCAGAAGCCCATCTCGAGAAGCTATAAACGGTCTATGATAAGAAGGAACAAATGAGCACCGAAAGGAAGGAGCTTCACAGTCATCTCAGGAGTTCGTCTCGAGAAGTTATCAAGTACCAAAGGAGCTGAAGTTCAAAATCCTAGCAGCACAATGGGTGATCACAAGAAGATATTGAGCATATAAAGAAGTCAAGTAACATTGCCGAACTCAATATCATTTCAAGAATGATCACATCCTGCTACTGAGTATTTACAGAAAATGGAACTTAAAGTACAACTCAGTAGCAACTCCAACATCTATCAACAAGCAAGGAGCCAAGTCTGTTGGACTTGAAGAGGGCAGTTATGTCCTTGTCTTAGTAACTAAATGAGCCAAGTCTGCTGGACTTGAAGAGGGCAGTTGTGTCCTTGTCCTAGTGACTAAACTAGCCAAACCTGCTGGGTTTAAAGGGTTCTTGGTGAACCAGAGTTTTCAGGCGTGATGTGCTTGAAGGGTTCTGTATGAACCATTCTTAGTGGATTTCCTACTCGTTGTGGTAGAAGAATGGAGTAGGAGTTATTCAATCTCCGAACCACTTAAAACTCTCTGGTGTCATTTACATTCAGTCATTTACATTTTGTCATATATATATATATATATATATATATATATATATATATATATATATATATATATATATAGATATATCTGCTAAAATTGGTTTACTTGACAAGTGACTTTCTTCAATACAGTCTTAATTCAACGGAGAAGCTTTACAAATCTTTAAGGGGAGTTTTCAAACTAATATTCCGTTGTGCAACCCCCCCTTCTAGATCACTTGTGTGCCTCTGGGAACTAACACTCTTCATCGTCTGCGTCTTCATTAAAAGAGAGGCCCAGTGTGATCAGATTTACTCTAACTTTTTCCACCATGTTCTCGGCGAAGACGTACCCTTTGTTATACTGATCTACAATGGCTTTTGTTAATTCTTTGGATCTCTTGTACTCCTCAAATATCTCGTGTCGGTTGTCTTCTATGATGGTCTGAGCTTTGCTCTTTAGTTGTTGGTTTACTTCTATTAAGAGCTTGTTGGTGACACCTATGATCTGGAAAGCGCCATTCTTCACGTTAACTTCTGAAGTTAACTTGGCAGTTTACAATTAAAGTGAATGGTTTTGTTTTTGAAGTTCTTCGAGTTCGTTGGTTCTTTGATGCGTTCTTCTAGGAGGGTGATTCTTTCCTTGACAATATCAACTAATTTTCCCTCCAGGTTTTGGTTTTCAGCCTTCTACTTGGCAAGTTGGATCTATAGGGAGTTAATAAATGTGTCGTTGATTTCATATTGCACTTAGAGTATAGAGTGTTCATCTTAGAGCTTGTTGTGTTCTTCGTGAAGCTAAGTGTGGTCAGTTTGAAGTTATTGGAGTTCAGCCTATTGTTGGGCGATGGTGTCAGCCTGATCGTTACTTTTGATTTAGAGGTTTAGTAAGCGGCAGAACCCTCCAAATGCCTAATCCAAGAAGAAAGTGTTAGTCTCATAAAGTTTTTTAAACTAGAGGAGTTAATTTTATAGGAATGTTGTAGTTTTATACCTGAATGAGGTGGAGGTTGGTTATTGTTAGGAGGGTGCCAAAGTTCGTTGTATTATAATAGGGTTTATTGGCAGGTAGGTTAAAAAGTCGTAGAGTTCTTTAGGAATGAAGGTAATGGGTTTGGATGGGAAGAAGGATAGTTGAGAGAAGATCGTGATAGGGATTGTGGGAAAGGGTTCTGGTTTGTTCGATGAAGAAGGTTGGGGATCTGATATAGTGGGTCAGTCAGGAGTAGTATGATTATGAGGTCGGTTTAGGGATGGTTCGGGTCAATCTTGATAATTTGAGGGAATTGTGTGGGTGGTGATTGATGTTCAGGTTGGGAGGAGGTGTCCCTATTGGCCAGAATGGGAGAAAGTGATGATGGAGGTGAATGAGGTGGGGGTTGGATGAATGATACCGGTTCAACAAAGATGGGTTCGGGGGTGTTTTTGGGTGCATCCGAAACTTTGGTTATCCTTCGGCGTTTCTTCTTGCGGAGTTTTTTCTTTTCAAGGTTAGTAAGTTCGAGGGCGTTTTTGTCAAGAATGGTGGTAGGGTTGGTGGTAGTGGGATTGGGTTCCGATGTGGTTGTTGTGGGTCTCAATGTTAGTGGAGGATGGATCTGGGGTCGGGAGTGTTCTGAGGATGACTTAGGACAAGTTCAGTGGTGGGTTTGGTCTAACAATGTTGGGTTGGGTCTTGTAAACCACTACTGGAACAAGAAAGGAAAAAATAAGAAGGAGATGGAAATTAGAATAATTTGAGATAATTTAAGATATAGAGGAGAGAGGTTGGGAACTTACACCCATGGTCGTGAAGCCATTGTAGATTGGAGAGTAGGTTCAGATCCCACTTTTTCGTTGGAATGGCCTGGCAGATAGTTCAAACTCATCTTGTCTGTTGTCTTCTATAGGGTTGATGACTAGTTTTTCAGGGTTAGCCCATGATTCAAGGGGGTGGGTGTCCAGACTAGAGACATAGAACCAATTGTTATGCCATCCTTTGTTGTTGGAGAGGGTTGCATCCAGGCCCTTTAGTTGGGAAGGCGGTTAAGGACTCAAAAACCATGTTCCTTTGTCTTAGTCAGAGTGAAGATGTGAAATAAATAGTCTAGGGTTGGTTTGATGTCGAACTACTTGTAGGCGACAATGTATCAGACCAGGTGGATGTATGAGTTCGGGACCAGTTGAGCTAGGATAATCACGACGTAGTCAAGAAAGTCAGCAATGAAGTGATGGAGGGGAAATCTGACCCCAATTTTAAGTACCTGGGTTGGTACTACAAGGAATGTGTTTTTGGGTCGCCAATACATCTTTTTATTTAGGCTAGAGGATTTTAGAATGTATTCTCCAGGGAATTGGAATTAAAATTTGTAGCCCTCAACAACCTCGTTATTAACGATTGATTGGATGTTGGCATGGGAATAGGTAGTGGCATTTTCAAACATCTTTCTGACTTAATTTTCCCTTTGTTTGATTTTGGAAACTAGTGGATTAGTGGTGGCAATGGTGGAAGTAAGGGGGTTGGTGGTGTCGATGATAGAGGAGGAAAGATTTGTGGCTGTTGTAGAGGTGGAGGTAGGTTGCAAGCCATTGGAGATATGCAGAAGGTGAATCATTCTCTGAGAATTGGGAGAAATAGTTTAAAATGATAAGTAATGAATTACGGAGTGATAATCTGTAGAATCAGTGAGGTTTGGTGGGCTTTGTTTACTAGATGACTATGTAATGGTGGAGGGAAGGGAGTAATTTTTTAGCATGCAGAGAAGAGAGAAAATGGAGGCTGAGACTATTTTTTAGGAAGGCGACTGTTACAGTGACAGAGTAATTTGAAAAATTGGGAGCTTTATCCTGGGCACGAAGCTCTAGGGCGGTAGTTTGCACGTGTGGGTGATGTAATAGTTATACTTGGTAGTTAAATGGGAGTTTAAAATTGATAGTTTAATTAATTTAATGGTGTTACTCTCCTATTTTTAATTTTTTTAAAACAGGAGAGCGAGGGGCAATTTTGAATTGTTTGGACTTAAATTTGGTACAGTCCATTTTATTTTTTATCTGGGTTTGGTGTCAATTGTTTTTATTGGATTAGGTTGTGACTTGGTCTACCCACTTCCACGCAATTTGAAATGGCTTGGGATAGCTGATGTCCATTCCACTCTTGGATTTTGTTTCCTTATTTAAAAGGAGTTCGTTGGCTTAGTTTGGAAATTATTCAATCATGTATTAAATGGAGTTATAAGTTGATTTGGAAGTGAACATCTTATTCCTACTTGGACTTTGGGGATCCTAACAACTATATAAGCAGCCATTAGCTCACAATTATAGTACACAATATTTTATACACATAATTTTATTTATTCCAGCATTATTTTGGTTCTCTATTGATAACATTTTTTGCCTGTACTTACTCTCACATGAGGGCATCCTCGGGCGGATCAAGTCGTCACTAATTTTGGGAATGGCTAACGATTATCCTTTGTAATTCTATGTATGTGCACACTTAGAAGGGGGGGGTTTGAATAGGTGTTTAAGTTTCAAACGATTTCGAATGACATTTTAAATTTTTTTGTAAACTGACACAATTCAGACAAGTAAAACCTGTCTGCGTTGGTGTCCATTTTTAGTTATGTTCTTAGTTACTTACAATCCAGACAGACACATCATGTCTGCTTTGAAAATACTTATTCAACTTTCAACAGAACAGTATAATATATTACATAATTGAAATAACAAAGTAGCAAGGACACCAAGATTTTTTACGTGATTCGGTTCTTAATTCTCTAATCTAATGGCCTAATCCACGTCCAATACTAATTGGTATTGGAGATTCTTTTATTAATAAATTTCTCAATTAAATATAATTACTCTATGTACAAAGAAACATTTTATCTGAGTTGGACACCTCTACCCCTTTGCACTTCTGTAACTTTTGCACCTCTGCAACCTTCAAAACTTCTTTTATATCGGATCAACCAAGCCAAATTAGGCTTGAATATAAGTTTATATATGAAAGAATATGACTACAATAGGGCTATGATTGTCCAGACAAAAAGAAATTAAGAACAAGGCACAATAAACTGCTGGAAAGAGTTCTTTGTATGCTCAGATATTTAAAAGATGTTTTCTGTATGAAAGCTTGTGTCTCTTCTTTTGCTGAAAATGAAGATATATATACTATATAGTTCAACGGCTAGAACAAGATTACCAAAAATATTCATATCACATTTGGGAGTAACAAATTTTCAGAACCTTGATATATGCCCAACGGATATATTAAACCCACTTTCAAAATTAGTTTTTTAAACATTTTGTTTTTCAAAAATAATCGATTTGAAAAACCTTAATTTAAGCAAACCGATTTGATATGATTGCTCTTGATATATACCAAATCAAATCTGTTTATTTAACTTAATTTGTTCCCTTTATTTTAGTGTTAAACTTTAGACAAAATTTTCAGCAATGACATATACTTTGTAATTAAAGTCTTTTGAATTAGAGAACCTTACATGATTTCCTAAATTATTCTTAGTGGACCCAGTCTAGTAACATCACTATGGACTAATGTTGGACCTCCACGAAAGCATTGAACCAAATATGATTGTTCATCTTTTACGCCAAAACCTGCTAGAGACAAAATACCTCCATACAAAATATAATATTTTCATGCACAATATATTATTTCCAAGCAAAGGATGTTACTTCCATGCAAAATATTTATTTCCATGCAAAATATATTATTTCCATGCAAGGTATGTTATTTTCATGCGAATTATATTATTTCCATACATAACATATTATCATCATTAAAACATTAAACACATAAATCAACATTATCTCTCTTTTTGATGATGATAATATATAATTATGTTCAACCCATTTCATCTTTCAATCCTATTATGCAAACCAAGCAAATCCAACTTCATACAAAATATGTTGTCATCATTAAAATCATGAAGCATATAAACCAATATTCTTCCCTTTTTTTATGATGACAATATATAGATCCCCCTAAATATATGAATTCCCCTAAAAGTATGCATATTCATATAATAAAGGAACCAAAGATAACATATTCACAATAACCAATATTTTCATCCATCTAACAGTGTGATCAGATCAATCAACATCTCTCCCCCTTTGTCATTATCAAAAAGAATTATTAACTATCTGGTTCATCATTCATCTCAAAATAGAACATATTCTAGACATATCCATTCACATAAATTTTAACTTTCTCCCTTTTTATCTTCATCAAAAAGAATTATTAATTTAGTTCATCGACTTAAAATAGACACATAAATTTCTCTCCCCCTTTGGCATTATGAAAAAGAAATATATATTAAGGGTAACGGCGTAAGATTCTTTTTTTGTATGTTCCCACAGTAAGCAATTTTGAGTAAATAAACATGTATGTTAAGTATAGATAAGCATGCCTAATAAAACTTTTATAGACTATATGGTGATTCAAAACATGAATACATGAGGAATAGTCATATTAAGCATATAATATCTATAACACCTTATATAAACAAATACAATCAGGGCCAAAACAAGACTTCATAAACAAATTTGTACACTTCATGTTAGATAGTAATATCAATTTGGCATATTAATTTAGTTATCTCTTTCCCTTTATCATCAAAAACAAATAAGCGCAAAGATAAAGAAAGAACCGGGTGCAAGCTTATAACTATCACATATAGCAACCAAACCAAATAATTTTTGTGCAACTTATTATTTCGAAGGAAAGTACTATCCGTTTTCTTGAGACACCTGCAAAACAAACAATTAGTCTTTATCTTTTCGGTACCCAATTTTTTTTTGGGTCCTTTTGGGTTAGTCGCATATAAATCACATTTTTTTACCCAAATTTGTTTTATTTTAATTTTATTATAATTAGAATCAAAGTGCCCTTTACAACCACATTATTTGCAAGTAATAAATGGAGAATAATAAAGTGGTTAATGCTTTAGTTTACTATTTATTATTCTCATATTATTATTTTTAGTTTTACTATTCATCATTTTTAAAGGATTGTACCCAATTCCTTATTTATCAAGACTTAGCCTTTGTGCCCCTAGCATAACATTTAAGTTCTCTTTTCCTTGCACAAATTTAGCAATATAACTTTTTAAAGATGTTATTTATGTATTTTTTACGTTATCATCATGTTGCACATTCATCATTTTTTCATTATTAAAAGCATCTATGCATGCATCTCTCATTTTTAGATTTTCTTTCAGAACATCATTTTTCTTTTTAAGGCTAATATTTTCTTCATGTAATTTATTAGCACGATTATGCAGAATTTTATTATAATTTTCCAAATAATCATTCTTAGCATTTAACTTAGACACCTTGTTTGATGTACAATCTTTAACAATGTCATTTTTTTTCTTTAATTAGTGTTTTTACTTCCTTCATTAAGTCTTTTACCCAATTTTTTAAATACACAATTTTTTTTTAAGACGAAGATTCTCATTTTTTTTAAACAAGATAATCAGAAATGGTAATTTCAAAATGTTCATTGTTTACCTCCAATGTTTCTTGATTATCTAATCCCGGAAGCAAATTTGTGTAGTTTCATTACCTTGATCAACTTCATTCTTGGATTCATCATCACTCCATGTCATTAATGTTTTTTCTTTTGAATTGTTTCCATTGTTCTTCTTTTTGAGTTGGAAACAATCACTCTTGAAATGACCGGGCCTTCCACATTCAAAACAAGTTTCTTCTTGTGGCTTTTGATTAAAATCCTTCTTGTTGTTAAAGCCTTTACCTTGAGACTTTGATTGATTCTTTCTTCTAATTAAATCTCTCAATTTTCTGGTCATCCATGTTATCTCTTCATCATAGTCTTCAGGATCTCCAACACAGCTGCTCTCAACTTGAAGTGCTAAAGTTCTTTTCTTTAGTGTCTCTTTTTCTTCATCATACCTTTTGAGTTGGTTCTCAAACTCTTCTAGTTCACCAAAAAGTGTGAGAGTCTCCATAGTGCTAATTGTTAGTGAGTCTTGGTAGGTGGTAACTTTTGGAGCAAATCTTTTTGGCATGATTCTCAACAGCTTTCTATTAATTTCCTTTTGATCAATTTTTCTCCCTAACATACTAAGTGAGTTCATTAACATGAGGAAACTCGCTTAAGCTTTGTTAATTGTTTCATCTTTCTCTAATCTGAATAGGCTCATATTCTAGCATTAACATGCTCAGTTTTACCTCTTTGGCTTTAGAAGTGCCTTCATGACTCATGATGATTGTATCCCAAATTCTTTCACTGTATTGCAACTAGAGACCTTGTCAATTTCTAATTGGAACATCCCGCTCAGCGAAGTATTCATGGATTTTGAGTCATAAGATACCATATATGATTCATTGTAGTCCATTTCCATAAGTGTCTTTAGTCTGCCATATTCGTGCCTTGGAATGACGGGTCTGTTGTCATCTACCCACAATTCTCAAGGATTCCTCTTGAGGTAGGTCATCATTCTAAATTTTCAAAAATTAAAATTCTCACAACCCAGTAGCAATGGTGGTTTGCTAGTGGACTGCCCTTCTTGGAAATTAAGGTATGCCATAGGATCTTTCCCTACAGTTTGCAAAGACAAGGATTAGTATAACCAAACTCTAATACCAAATGTAATTCTATGTGTGTACACACCTAAAGAGGGGGTTGAATATGTGTTTAAGTTTCAAACAATTTCTAATGGTAATTTAATTTTTTTTGCAAATTGACGCAATTCAGACAGGTAAGACGTGTCTGCTTTGGTGTCTGTTTTAAGTTATGTTCTTAGTTACTTATAATTCAGACAGGTATACCCTCTCTGCTTTTGTTTCTGCTTTGAGAAACCTTATTCAACTTTCAACAGAACAGTATAATATATTGCAGAATTGAAATAACAGAGTAGCAAGGACACCAAGATTGTTTATGTGGTTCGGCCCTTAATTTTCTAATCTAGAGGTCTAATCCACGTCTAATACCAATTAGTATTAGAGACTCTTTTATTAATAAATTTATCAATTAAATACAATTACTCCATGTATAAAGAAGCTTCTGATCTGAGTTGGACACCTCCACCCTCTTTGCACCTCTGCAACTTTTACATCTCTGCAACCTTTAAAGCTTCTTTTGTACAACTCTATCCACTACTGGATCAACCAAGCCAAATTAGGCTTGAATACAAGTTTATATATGAAGGAATAAGATTACAATATGGCTATGATTTTTCAGACAAAAGAAATTAAGAACAATGCACAATAAATTGCTGGAAAGAATTCTTTGTATGCTCAGATATTTAAAAGATATTTTTTGTATGAAATCTTGTGTTTCTTCTTTTGTTAAGAAGGAAGATCTATATAATATATAGTTCAACGACTAAAACAGGATTACCAAAAATATTCATATCACATTTGGGAATAACAAATTTTCAACACCTTGTTATATACGCAATGGATATATTAAAACCACTTTCCAAATTAGTTTTTCAAACATTTTGTTTTTTAAAAATAATCGATTTGAAAAACCTTAATTTAAGCAAACCAATTTGATATGATTGCTCTTGATATAGACCCAATCAAATCTGTTTTTTAACTTAATTTGTTCCCTTTATTTTAGTGTTAAACTTTAGATAAAATTTTCAGCAATGACATATACTTTGTAATTAAAGTCTTTTGAATTAGAGAATTGTACATGATTTTCTAAATTATTCTTAGTGGACCCAGTCCAATAACATCACTATGGACTAATGTTAGACCTCCACGAAAGCATTACACCAAATATGATTGTTCATCTTTTATGCCCAAACTTGCTAGAGACAAAATATCTCCATACAAAATATAATATTTTCTTACTTTCATGTAAAATATTTATTTCCAAGCAAAGCATGTTACTTCCATGCAAATTATATTAGTTTCACGCAAGGTATGTTATTTTCATGCAAATTATATTATTTTCATACACAATATATTATCATCATTAAAACGTTAAATACATAAATCAACATTTTCTCCCTTTTTAATGATGATAATATATAATTATGTTCAACCTAATTCATTTTCCAATCCTGATAAGCAAACCAAGTTAATCCAACTTCATACAAAATATAGTCATTATTAAAATTATGAAGCATATAAATCAATATCCTTGAATGCAAGTATTCGTGCTTTAGATAATTTTTAACAGGTTCACAAAATTTATTTTTATCAAAAGTGTTGGCATTACTAAGAACTGTAACAACCTGCAAACACATGATGATTTGATAGTAATAGTCTTTTTTTTCATTTGAAATAGTTGAAATGACAGAATTATATTAAGAGTGTAATATTTTATAAATTAAAAATATATAATAATGATAAGAAAATTTTAAATGATTATTAAGAGTGTAACATCCTTTAACCAATAAGTAAGAAAATAAAAGGATTTAATTGGGCTAATCCTGCTAAATCACGAGGCACACCATTTCCACTATGCCGAACTAAAAGAAATAGACTCGAAATAACTTGTCAGAGACAATCTCTATACGTCAAGTCTTTGATACGAATTGTTCATAGACGGAAAAGTAAGATAATTTATAACTGTTTGATTATCACTGTCGACTATTAACCGCAAAAAGCCATCATTTTTTTTTTAAAACTATAAATCCCTCCTAATCGCAAAAATGGTCCTATATCTCCACTCTACCCCCCAAAACTTTCTCATTATAGTCGCCAATCACAAAACTAAACCCAATCAAACAATTATCTTTAACACTTGCATCACAATTCAGTTTAAAAACAGAGGATTCCTCCATTTAGAAAGATATGGCACATCAACAAAAATATCATCATTAAGAACCAAAAGACAAATGTAACGCCTTAGTCCCTCATCATCAGTTAATATAAGATATTTGAATGTGTATATAAGAACTCAAACTGTTATTATTAATACATTCAGTCAAGACCTTTTAGATGAGCATTAAGTTTTATTATACTATGATTTGATTCGAATTTGACCGGGGGTTGGTTTTGAGTTACATAAAATAGTTATGGGTCAATTAAGAACTAAAATCATATAACCTACATTTCATATGGGTTATGTGGGTCGAATCCAAATAGTTATGGATCTAATCCGGGTCAACCTATATTTGCCAAATGTACTCTTTTTATTAACCCCAACTAAGGTCTGCCGCTCAACAAGTGCAATGGCTCCTCCAAATAAGATAGCTTCTTATAAATGTGTTATCAAAATTCTTATTTATACTTTTTTTCTTTTTTGAAACTGACTTCTCGAAACATACCTCCTAATAAAGTTGCAAAAAAAGTAATACTCTTATGTTTCAATATTAAAATTAATACTTATTTTAAATATTAATTTATAATAATTTAAAGTTTTATTAATATAATTATGAATATTAAAGTCTATCTTAAAAATATAGTAATGACAAATATTGTATTTCTTTTATGGAACAAAAGAATTTTCAAGTTCATACAAGACAGAATTGTGAAAATAAATATAAAATAAAAAATTGTAAAAATATTACTCTCTATTATACAAAAAGAATCTCATTTTAATTTTTAAAGCCAAGTTTGAAACTAAAATTTTTTAACATTGAGGTGACTAAATTAAGTATTAAAAAAATTATTATAAGTAAAACCTTTTTCTTTTCTTTTTTTTTCCTTTCCTTTTCTTTGTTGTTAGGAAAAAAAATCTTTTTTTTTAAGAAAAAAAATGATATGAAAGGTATGAATTCAATTTTAAATAATATCTAATAATATTTTGTATCCAATCTTTCCTTTGTGTAATAATATAAGTATTACTATTACTATTTCTACTATCACGTAATCTTTTCTTATATTTCTACTAACTGAACTAGGGTTCTTTATTAATTTTTACATCATAAAAAGAAACCAATTTTTGGAAGAATATGGAAGGAAAAAAAATGTTTTGCCTTGTTGCGGTAAGATTTTTTTTAACCGGGCTAAGCATTGTTCCAGTTCTATAAACAATAGGACACACGGCGACAAAACTGATTTGGAGTCCATATGGATCAAAACTAGTTAACTAAGTTGAAAACTAAACAAATTGAGATGTTTTGACTAATATGGGTCAAAACTAGTTAAACTAGTTTCAGCCCACATTTTCAATTCATAATATGGGTCAAAACTAGTTAAAATACACAATAAAATGCAAGTAGTTTTGATTAACTAGATGGTTCTCAACTTAAATTGTCAGGTTTACTCGGGTCGTTACACATGGTATCAGAATCGATTCTTGAAAGTTCGAGTCAGATCATCCAATTGAGTTGCCGAAGGTGGGGCCTTGTGTGGCTATATGTGTTTTTGGGTCTTGTGTGATTATGCATTCAGCCTGACGGGGACGTCAAGTATTTAAGTGGGAGAGTTTGTAACATCTCAGTTTTACATCGGTTAATATAAAATATTTGAATGTGTATATAAAAACTCAAGCTGTTATAATTAATACCTTCAGACATGACTTTTTGGATGAACTTATGGTGGGCTAAAATGAAAAAACACATTAGGTCTTATTGTGCTATAATTTGATTTGAACTTGAAATTTTTCCCGGGGTCGTTACATCGAGCTTCCTTAAAATCATGAAAAAAAACCTAACCAGTGTCTAGCGGTGAAAGCAATTTTTCCCATGGACAGTGTCATTTCTCCGACTCTGTGATCTAGATCCATAACTTTAGCCAGCGATTCCACCCAATCCAAGAAATGGCCATTCTCCACCTCATCAAATCTCAGGCCTAAAGGGCAAACAAACCAAATTGCCGCAACAATTATGCAAGATAGTAAAGTATGAATTATACTTTCCTCATAAAAACCACACCTGGGGCATTCCTTCAAAACATCTGAACCTTTTTTTTACCAAGGTTGGCTCGGACAGGAATTATGCCGTTACATGCCCTCCAAAAATACATGGAAGAGAAAATAGAGATAGAAAGTGGGAGGGAGAAAATAAGTAGGCAAGTTTATTTTTATTCTAAGACACATTTTTACTATAAAAACAGTTACTTTCTGCCATCTTTATAACAAGAATAAAGGGTTAAAAAAGATAAATAAAATTTGTGATACAATTACACCAAATACTTGAGCTATTTATGGAGACACTTTTACTAATAGAGATGACAATAACAATCAAGTAACCTCCCCCTCCCCCTCCCCCTCCCCCTCCCCCTACATTGCATTTTGGCTTTTGTATCAGAAACAGCGTGTTGAGTTTGAGATTTGTAAGTTGTGTTTTTGAGTTAAATAAATTTATTCGGACAATATAAATAATGTGTTTGGATTTCAAAAATCACAACCATGTGTAATAGATGGAATTAAAGTCTCTTATTGGGGAGTGTTTTTGAGCAGAGAATGATAGAAGTTTAAATAACTTTCTTCCCAAACTTGAAAAGATTTGAAAAAAATTATTAGATTTAAATGACATTAAAGTACCAAAATTATCTTATAATGGTTCTCAAATATAATCTCAGGAGGGTAAAATAATAACATACTCTTTTAGGCAAAAAAAAAATCAAAACTCGTAAACAACAATTTTTTTTTCTTCTCTCAAAATATTTAATTTCTTTTAAAAAAATTAAATACATTTATTCTCTAAAAGCCATAAAAGCAAGAAATCAAACATCCATTAGTCTACCCAAAATTATAAAAATTTGGGCTTTAAACAAGGCCCATTTACCCAGATGGATGCCTCTCCATAATCACTTACTTCTAATAAAAGTACTTTAAAACTATAAACTTCACACTACTCATTCACTTTCAGCGTGTAAGCAACTTCTGTAATACGAGTACATAAACAAAAACAAAAACAAAACCACCGAGAAAAACATGCAGTACTCTAGCAGCTATTTGATTTCCTAAAGTTTATGTTCATATATATGAATCTCTTGCTTAAATCTATCATATATTTTCTTTTAAAGCTAACAACACTCCCTCAATTCTCAAAAAAATAAGTCTCGTTTATTTTATTTTTTTAAATTAATTTATAAAATTTTAAAATTCAAAACTGATGCGAATTTATTTGAATTCAATTAATATAATAGTTAATATTAAAAACTACTTAAAATATATTACTTAAGTACAAAATTATTATTTTAAAAATTAAAATAAAAAATTTGAGTTTAAGATTTGACAAATTACTACGATCAAAGCCAAATGTGAGCATAGAAGCTTCTTCTTTTTTGAGTTTGGTATAATATTATTTTATTCTTATAAGATTAGATTATTTGAGAATCATTATAAATCTGTTTTTGAGTTTTTAATATAAATTTCCTTCTAAATTTTGCAAGAAATTTTTTAGGTGAAATTTAAAAAATTTCTCTCATTCTCATTTCTTTTCTATCCTTAAAATACTCAGCAAACAAAACAAGTTTCTCTTTTTCATTTTTTTGTCCTTTTTAAAACTCAAAAAAATAATATTAACTTTTCTTTGAAGTCTTGCACCATATATATTTTTAAAAAACAATCATATTTCACAAGTAATAATAGAATATAAAAATGAGTCGTCATTCAACATGAACAACCAAAAAAAAATTGTACTCATAAAATTACACTAAAATCTAAATAATCTATCTTCAATAATTCGCGCGTCAAAAAAATTCTCGCGAACAAATAAAAATAATCTCCAAAATGAAGAAAACAAAGTCTTACAAGAGAGATGATAATAAAATTCTCTCACAAAAGAGAAAAAAAATAATAATAATATCAAAGAGAAAACAAGTCTCCCAAAAGAGAAAAACAAACTTCATAATTATCAACAAAAAAAAAACACAAACTTCATGAAAAAGAAGAAATTAGTAGATTACAAAAAGAGAGATGAGCTCTGGCTCGACTATAGAGAAAGAAAAAAAAGAGAAGAGAAAGTCGGAGAGAATGTTTAGAACTATCGAACTACGTACCAACGCTAAATTATTACCGAGGCTATTTGCAGAAGCTAAGACGTTGATAAATTCATTTCAATGTAACAACAGTTAATAAACACAAAAAATATTTAACATACAATATCATCAAATTTACTATCATAATTTTATTATTAAACAAATCATTTATAATTTTTTTAAATATACCTAAAACAAAAATATATCCCTAATGCTCGTAAAATTACTAAATTTTGTAAATTGAACCGTGTGTGAGACAGCGGGTCCAACCTATAAAAGTCTCCTAAATTAGTTCTTCCAAATTCTTTATAATTTCGATTGGAAATATTTAACACAACAGGGGCTATATGATATGGACCAGAACTGAACCGATCCATATACTACAGTTACAATAGTCTAAGCATAGCCAAATGATGAAGAATTAATTTAAAAACAAACAGAACCAGTATGCTAAATTCCAAGACATGCTACATACAGGGGCCTCAAAGCCTGGTATTTGCTAGCAGAAATCCAAAGAAACTCGTGTAAAAAGGAAAGAGAAATAGACAATTCTCAGGTTAAAATAATTTGTTTCCATTAAATGGGTTAGCTTCTACATTTCCTACACAAAAGAATGGTGTGGTTAACAATGGTACAACTGAGCAATACATGAGGTAAGAATTTAAGACAACAAAATCAATAGGAAAAAGAAAGAACATAATAGTAAACATCCTCCAAATTAAAGCCTATTACAACACATTCAAACAGTAAAATCTAGCAAAACCCATATGTCAGACTTCAGCATTTCAAGTCATACTCATCATCCATCCAAAATATTGGTTTGCTCGAGTAATACTAAACGAAAACATTAATGTAAAAAGATTCTAAGAACTTAAAATAAAAGCTTCAATTTCTAAATTAAATACTCAAAAGTCTCAGAAAGAGGAATCGCCATGCAATCTCTCTCACATATCCTCAAAGAAAGTCCCATATCTTCTCAACAGCTCCAGTTCCCCAAGTCATGTCCTCCTTCAAGCTACCAGCAAAAGCGAAAATCAAACAAAAAGATCAGTGAACATTTGAAAACCAGTATCTTTCGTATCTAAGTTAACGTGAAGCTTATGTTAACCAGGAAAAGTGAAAGGAAAAGTGAAAGTCCTATCCAATTAATAAAACCCGACCAGCTAGATACAGTTATGTAAAAAGATCTACACACTAACAGAATACGAAGGCATGGAAAAACCTCCAAATATAAACAGTAATTTTCTAGTTAGAAAAAGAAAGAACTCCAACAGAAACACCATGCTATGTTTCATTTGGTCTGTCAGAAACCACTTCCAAGAAGGAAACTCGTTATCTCATTCAAACCATACTTAAAGTTTGACTGATGGTCGCCACACCTTGATATATGGGAAAGAAAAAAAAAATTGCTCATTTAATTGCAGGAAAACAATATGAAGTTGTTAACAGCTCTTGCATGACTAAATGTATAGTCAATTAATCAAAGATGACATATATCATTCCAACCCAATTTGAGTGTCATACTCCTCTAATCTGGAAGATCCAAAATAAGGGTCACTTAAACGTAAAAATGGTGCTATAACATGTGTACCCTACCTTGTGATGAGACGAATATACATGGTCAATGAGTTTTTCCTTAAACTACTTGTCATGACAATCAGATGTGATCAATTGGATACTAATTTGGACTACTTCACATAATTTACTCCTTTTTTTCTTTTTCCTTGATGGTTAATAGTGACCATTATGACAACCAATGCCAAAGAAAATAGCAACTTCATGATCCACAAGTCTATATTATAACATATAAACGATGAAATATGAACAGAACTGCGTCATGGTTGTCAAGCCGTCACCTAGGCAATGACTAGGCGCCTAGTCGACGGGGAAGAAACCAGGCATGGGCGCGACTTGCTGCCAGTCACAAAGTTGGCCACTCACTCTCAAGGCATCACCTTGGCTGGCTTTCGGATGACTTGCAGACAACTTGGATGACTTAGTACCGACTTTCTTCTCTTCCTTTATAATTTAAATATTAGACTATTGTGTATGTACAAAATATGGATTGTTTCTTTTCAGTTTGTTGGTGCTGTCCTGTTTAATATTTTTATTATATGTTGGTTATACGTAGCATTTGCTGGGATATGTAAAATGAATGGTTATATTTTGTTGAAATTTTACCAATACAAGAATGCAATTTGTATGTTGAATTTATTGGGTTATTATAAAGTTACTTATTTAAGACCATTTGGTGATCAAATGATTTAATATTTGGTTTAGAATTGGTATTTAATTAGTGTTGATTTGTTTAAATAGTAATATATTTGAGAATAGCTTTTTTATATTTAATGTAATTATAAATATATATATATATATATATATATATATTGGTTTTTGAAATGCACATTATTAATAATTTATCGCTTTCTGGGTGACTAATTGTTTAAGCAGTTGGCCACCGACTCGACTCCACTTAACGCCTTGACAATTATGAACTGCAGATGATCTATTTTTTCTCAACTTCATGAAATGTAGTGTTCTACCCAACAATTAACATATTTCCATAACTGCATTAACCTTGCACCGAAAGCATATGAAGAAAGGTCTTTCTATCAAAAGCTTTACATAATTAAAGCAAATGTTCGTCACAAGGTCTTTTATTTTACATTATGTCCCTTGTAAAACAAATGCCCCCTTCGGGATAAGATCAAGCAATAGAATGATAGTGCATACTGTAGCGTAACCCTCAAATTACTAGCCAAATTTCTATTTCCTTGCCACAAAAGGCAAGGAAATGTACAGGAGAAGAAGGGGATAGCAAAATCTTTACAGCTTAAGCTCCAAATGCCGCAAAATAGATTTGCCAAGGATGGTTATTTCAATTTGAGTGTGGGCACTTAATATCTAGCAAGCTCACAGGCCTCCCAAATCACATTTCACAGTGTCGTACAGAAAAAAAAGTCAGAGAGAAGGTGAGAGAGAGAAAATTCAACTTCGACACTGCCGTACTTACCATAAAAAAGGATATTGGAAAACATTACACATGCTACGATTTTCATACAAAACAACCCAAAAGTAAATTTTAAAAAAATATATATTTGGGGGGTGGGAGGAAGTCACTCTTCCACCTTTGCAATAAACAGATACTATGTGGCTGCTCAACTTAATGCTTAAGAAGAGTTTGGTTGCTTAGCTCAAAGTTAATTACTAAGCACTATGATGAAATGAAATAGTAAGCATTTCGGTTGTAAAGGAGCTACTATGTGCTTTTAAAAACCAATAAGGAGACTAATACATTTTACATATTCAATTTCAATATCCCTCCAACTCTAAGGTAGACAATCAATCAAATACAGGTGATGAATCATAGTTCTATCCAGTTCCACACACTGAGAGCGAGTTTCCAACTATGCTATCACTGATCTCCTGTCCTTATACACTATAGTCCATATCTAACATTGTTCAATATATTTGTATTCCTCTTGATGTATACTTCTTAAAGATTATAAAGTAATTTGATGCCCTAGAAGAAGAAGACAACCAAGGCAGGAAGAAGTAGAAGGTAGACATCAGGAGAGGAGACATACATCAGTAGTATGTAGAGAAACAAAATGGTGCTTAATACGAAGGACGAAAGAAACCTTAGATTTCATGAGGAAAGATGATGGAGCCTACTGGGCTAATCCTCGTGGCTGAATGATGCAGGAAAATGTAATAATTGGTAAACTTACGCCTCCTAGGTTATGACTAATGAGGACCTTGGAAACATATATTTAACGACTTCATTTTAGCATAAAAGGATCATATCTAGTGGGTACGGGTATGGAATAAAGGAATTTCTCAAACACAGACATTTCACAAATCTCAAATAATTTTATATTTCAATGTATCAATAATAATGAAATACATCTCTATTTATAATATTCCTAGACAACTCTCATATCCTAAATTAGATTCTAATAAGATAAAAACAAATAAATAAGCTAACTCTACTAATTACCAAAACTAATTAAAATACAACTTCTAATTAAAGTACAATTCCTAATTAAAATACAACGTTTAATTTATGGGCTTCCAAAACTTTCTATATTGCTCCAACCAATTTTCGCTAGTTCTACGTCCTGCATCATTCTCTTCGCCTTTAGAAAAAAATCATCATCAAGTTTCGAAATATCAAAAAATAATAAACCATAATCCATGAGATACATTCCAACAAAACGCGCGTCCTAACGTTCAATGTCATGAGCACAATTTTTGGAAACACATAATATAGAAATTTGAAATACCATGAGACTCTAATGTATCAATCGGAAACAGAAAATCAACACGGTTAACCTCAACTTTATCTTCCTTGATCTTTTCGCATTTGGGGTCAAACTTAACTTCAATTTCTTCCATGCAAATCATCTCCAAATCGGCAATGTGTTCGACACACTTATCTCCCGCTTCATGTTTCTCACAAGCATCAATATGTGAGAGTACCTGCTCTTCTTTAGACTCAAATGTTACGATACATTCAACAATGTCTTGTAAGAATTTGTTTTGCAGGTCTCCTCTTGTGAATGCGTCGCTGTAGTTGCACAATCACGATTAGGATGAACATTTCCTTGCACTTGAACAAAATATGGACGATAGCATGCAGTTATGTACTTGTAATGTGATTTGAAATTGACAAGACGTTTCAGATAGTGCAAACTCATCGCATAATTCCCAATACTCAGTACTATACAGAACACAAGACCTTTTAAGGTGCTCGCGTGTGACAAAGACTAGATACTCAAGTTTTATCTTTTAGCCCAAAGAAAGTTTGGAACATCAAACTTGGAAGACATTAAAAGTAATAAAATTTCAGGGGCTGAAATATAAAAAGATGGAAGCACAGGGACTAATCTGTAAAATTTGAAAGTTTGGGGATATTTTGAATATTTTAGAAACTTCAGGGACTAAATTAAAAACTGTGGAAACTATGGTGTACTAAATTGTAATTTTACAAAGAACTATGGGGACCTTGGGGTACCAATTCATAATTTGGCAGAGATATTATCACTTTTGATCGCAGAGTCACCAAAGCTCACTTTCTTCTTCCTTTTTCTTCTTTTTGGTTTCTTCTTGCTTTTCTCTCTTTTCTCTTCTATATCTTCTCTATTGTTCTTCGTCTTCCTTTTCTTTTCTTCTATTTCTTCGCGACGAGGAGGTCAGGAGGCGCGGCGGCAGCGACTTCGACTTCAACAGGCGGAGGCGATTTCAACAACTTGGCTTTCAAGTATATCGACTTCTTGCTTAGTCTCTACTTCTACTTTTCTTTTCATTCTTGGTGAATCCGAGTGACAAAATTTGTCAATAAGATCTGTTCTGGGTTGTTTCGCTTAGGGTTTGTAGACGGGGCTTGATTAATTCCCTCCGCGATTGGAATTTTTAGAATTTTGGGCTTCGGCTGTTGCAGGAGGTGGTAGTAGAAGGGGTAGGGTTTGGGTTAAGGTGCGACTTTGGGTAGGGTTTGTGTTAGCGGCAGAAGGTGGTTTCAGGTTGAACTCTGATACCAAAATGGTAGGGTACAGGTATGGGATAAGGGAATTTCTCACACAGAAATATCTCACAAAGAATTTCACAAAACTCAAATAATCGTATATTTCAATGTATCAATAATAATGAAATACATCCCTATTTATAATACTCCTAGACAACTTCAATAAGTAACTACTAATTATCAAAACTAATTAAAATACAATTTCTAATTAAAATACAATTCCTAATTAAAATTATAACATTTAATTTATGGCCTTCCAAAGTCTTCTATATTGCTCTAACCAATTTTCGTTAGTTCTTCGTCCTGCATCAATATTCTTTCCATATTTATATTGTTGGCCACAAAGATGGAACAGAATTTTATTCATTCTTTTATGTTGATTAGACTGATTCAATATATATAGATCCTAATAAGATCAAGTATATTATTTAATATAGGTAAAACAAAAAAGGTCACATATACAAATATGAGTAACATGAACGTTGTCAAGGATATGAGTAACATGAACGTTGTCAAGGTGCTCCTACTCTATAAAAATTTAGAATTTTACACTTTCATGCACTTCATCCCGCTTATGCTTTTCTCCCACTCCATCTGACTGCCATTAATAGAACAAAAAAAATTATAACAAAATACTCTTAATATTTACTGCACCTTGAGCTCTCACTAGGTGGGGAATAAGCTCTAAAACTTAACATTAAAGCATTAAAATATTTCAGCATTATTTCATATATGTAATAAAGGGTTTCTAACTTAAATTGGACTCTAATAACATAAATACAAATTAAATAAGGTAACTACTAATTGCCAAAACTAATTAAAATACAATTTCTAATTAAAATACAATTCCTAATTAAAATACAACATTTAATTTATGGGCTTCTAAAGCCTTCTATGTTGCTCCAACCAATTTTCGCTAGTTCTTCGCCCTGCATCAATATCCTTTCCATATTTATATTGCTGGCCACAAAGATAGAACAAAATTTTAATTAAGACATTCTTTTATGTTGATTAGACTGATTCAAATATATAGGTCCCAATAAGATCAAGTATATTATTTAATATAGGTAAAACAAAAAAGGTTATATATACAAATATGAGTGAGATTGAACGTTGTCAAGGTGCTCCTGCTCTATTAAAATTTAGAATTTTACACTTTAATGCACTTCATCCCGCTTATGCTTTTCTCCCACTCCATCTGACTGCCATTAATAGAACAAAAAAATTTATAACAAAATGCTCTTTATATTTACCGCACCTTGAGCTCTCACTAGGTGGGGGATAAGCTCTGAAACTTAACATTAAAGCATTAAAATATTTCAGTATTGTTTTATATATGTAATAAAGGGTTTCATAGCTCCAAATCAATTTCAAATCCACATGTTCAAGGAAAAGCAGTTTGTTTATGCTGACAGAGCGAGAACACAACTTAAAAGGAAGGCAAGAAGGCTACAAATGGAACGCTGATATATAAACATAGAATTATCATGGCAACTGAAATAGTCATCAAACAAAGATAGTGGGGAAGAAGGGAAACCAACTCGATGCAAGAACATAAGTAACAGAGATCGAGCATAATCCATAAACAAACAAGTGACACCAACCAGATCCACACAGTAAAAGAAGAAAGACTGATGACAAACTCAAGTCTAACAAAGTTTTGAAAAAACAAACACAGAAAACACAAAAATCTAGGCAAGAAGACTACAAATGGAACACTGATATATAAACATAGAATTATCATGGCAACTGCAATAGTCATCAAACAAAGATAGTAGGGAAGAAGGGAAACCAACTAGATGCAAGAACATAAGTAACAGAGATCGAGCATAATCCATAAACAAACAAGTGACACCAACCAGATCCACACAGTAAAAGAAGAAAGACTGATGACAAACTAAAGCCTAACAAAGTTTTGAAAAAACAAACACAGAAAACACAAAAATCTATCTAAAATTACTTGAGCTGTAAATGAGTCGAGCTAGGCTTCGGCTGGCCAAGCTCAAGCTCTTTTAAAAGTTAACCGAGTTGAGCTGGGCTGGGCTGGGGTTTAAACCTTTAGTCGAACTCGAGGCGGGCTTAAGCGAGCCGGGCTTACTAGAGCTTAAACCCGACACATTTAACTTTTTATATTATAAAATGAAAAAAAAAATAATTAAATGTTTAACAAATCGGGCCTAAACGACCTAACAAAATCAGGCTCACCCCAAATGTTCGAGCTCGGCTCGTTTTCTAATCTTGCGAAGGATCTTGTTTGAGCTCGGCTCATTTAACTTGCTCAAATCAAGCTTGGGTTTTGTCGAGCTGAGCGCGGGCAGCCCGGTTTGTTTAAGCTCACCACCCGTTGATTTGGAGACTTAAACATATACAGTTTCAAAGGTTTCTCTAGTTAAGGAGGCAAATAAATAAAAAGAAGAATAAAATAAGCCCAAGATGATAATGCCTAGAATTCTAATAACATGTTAGTCTCTTTGGCATTAAACAGAACCAAAAGCAGCCATATATAACTCAACTCATCACCTGCACCATTTAAAGTATGAGTGTTTAGATAGAAAACTTACTGTTTTCAACTGTCAGGGAGGCCATGTTCCAGACAAAAGGAGCAATCAAGATGCACAGGATTTTGAAGTCACGAAAGGATGTCAAAGAGAACCTGGTCACCAATTTCTCTTCTGAAAATTTCTAGATGGGATGCTCATAAACTGCAGGTGCATTAGGTTACTCTGATGTCAACCGTCGCCTCTTCCCATATTCAGCATCTCTTGATCTTGATCGTTGTTCTTCCTCGAGGCGAGACTTGTTGTGCGTCCTTGATGAACCTCCCCTGTCCCATTCATCATCATATTCAGGATCACGTTCCCTGTACCTATGATGCTCCGCATATCTGTCTCTGTCATCCCTATGACGATCTCGCTCACGATCTCGAGAACGGCCTACCTCACGATCTCGAGAACGGCCTTGCTCACGATCTCGAGAGTGTTCCCGTTCTCGCTCCTTCTCCCTGTCTCGTCCAGTATCTCTGTCATCACGATGCCTTCTATCAGGGAAATCATGATCATGGCCAACATCTTTTTCCCTAGGGATGTCCCTTTCGTACCCCGGATCTCTATCATCTCTATACCTTCTATCAGAAGAAG
Source organism: Hedera helix (assembly GCA_947179155.2). Taxonomy (NCBI): domain Eukaryota; kingdom Viridiplantae; phylum Streptophyta; class Magnoliopsida; order Apiales; family Araliaceae; genus Hedera; species Hedera helix. The sequence continues at coordinate 12,371,884 of OX359266.1, read as the reverse complement.
CAGACCAGTCCCTATCTGACCCTCTATCTTTTTCCTTCATGGAATTTGGCCAAGCCCCTCTATCATGACTGACTTCTCCAAACTGATGGTCTGACACAGCTTCTTCGCCATAACTAGACTCCGCTGCTCTCCCACCATGCTCCTCACCAGCCCACCCAGCCATATTAGGATCTGGCCACATTCCCATATTAGGCCCATCAACACCAGCTGTAGGCATCATTCCCATACCATTCATTGGCATCCCTCTAGTGAAGAATGCTGGATTCACATGAGGAGCAACACCAGGTAAACCAACCTGTCCCACAGGTGGGAATGAAGACATCATTCCTGAAAATGGAGGTGTTGGACCACCAGGAAAACCTCCATATCTTCCCATTTGTCCCATTTGTCCCATATGTCCTCCAAAAGCAGGATCAAATGCCTGCCCCATCATTGCTTGTGGATGCAATAAAGGGTGTGTTGAACCAATACCCTGACCAAATCCATTTCCACCATTCCCAATCATGCCACGTCCACCAATCCCACCGCCTCTATTTCTCAGCGGACCGCCTGGCCCCCGGCCTCCCATCCCTTGATTATTGCCTCTGCCCCAGTTTCCTCTTCCATAACTTCTGTTGTTATCATTAGAACCTTGATAATTCCCACCTGTTGATATATTGTTACCCGCAGGTTTAGCAGGGGCATCCCCAGTTCCCCTCCTTGCTTGAGAACTAGCAGCCTGAGCCGACTGTTGGTTCCTATTCACCTGAGCTTCTCCCATTCTTTTAACACTAAATGGTGATGCATACGCAACAACACAGGGGCGCCCATTGAATAAATGCCCATTCATTCCTTCCTTACAAGCTGTAGCTGATGCAGGATCATAAAACTCAACCTGACAGTAGCCTTTCGACTTCCCACTAGCCTTCTCATCAAAAAATTTCACTTCCTTCACGGGTCCATACTTGCAAAGCTCCCCTTCAAGCTCTGCATCCGTTGTCCACCAATGCAAATCACCAACAAAAAGAATGGTCCCTCCGCCTCCGCCTCCCCCTCCTCCTCCAGTGCCAATCCCACCCCCAACCCCAATTCCAACCCCACCACTGCCAGGCCCAGTACCATTCCCAAACCCATTACCACCAGCACCATTCATGTTCCCACATCCTTGTCTCATTAAACCATCATTCCCTACATTTCCTACACTCGCGGTATTTGCTACAAGTCCTGTGCCAGGAGCATGAGACTGCTGCAGAATTCCTTGATTTGGCACACTATTATTGACAAATTGCTCACCTAATTCAGCTACTTTACTTGATGACTGCCCTAATTCAACCCTAAGACCACCACTAACAGGAGCTCCAGAACCACCACCACCAGAACCCCTTCCTACCACCTCAATCACTCTAAACCCAACATTCTGACTCCCTTCAACTACACCACCACTATCTTTCTCAAAAAACTTCTCTCCACCACCACTATTACCCGCAACTCCAGGTATAAACGCAGCAACCTCGGCCGCCGCCTGTGGGGGAGCCGGAGGAACCGGCGGCAGCGACTCCACTTTCTTCTCCACTTCCTCATTCCGAAACCCTAATTCTTCATTCTTCCGCACAGACTGAAGAAACCCCTCGCCAACATTCACATCATTGTAAAGATCTTCGTACTCATCATCTTCTTCGCCTAAGAACCCATCGTCGGCGACGGCGGAGATCGCTTCGTTTCGGTGGAACTGCTCGTTCGGATCTCCATTTTCATCCATTGTTCCCGATTCTTTAATTCTTTTATTAGGTTAGGGTTTTTCAAGAAACGAAGTGATCTAATAAGCAATTGGAAACATTTTATGGATACAAACAAAGCAAAATCTGAAAATTAGAGATCGGATTGTGAAATCTTACCAGAAATTTCTGACCTTGCAAGCAGATGAAAGAGAGAGATGAAACCCAAATTCTGGCAAATTGTTAAGGGTAAACTAAATTTGAAAAGATTTATTGCGATAGATAGAGGGGTTATCTCATTCCTTTTTTCTCTTGCGTATGCTTTCGTAATTTTCAGTACTTTCAAAATGCTGACACGCGGTGGGGAGAGTTTACTAGTCAATGCACATTTATTCCTCACTATGTTCCAAAAATAAAAAGGAAATTAAATACTACTTTTATTTTTTTTAAAAAAATGTTTTTATAAAAAAAAAGTCTCATTTTTATTATAGTTGCATAAAAGACACAAATTATTGAGTTTTTAATCATTATTTTATTCACATATCATTATCTTTTAAATAATAATTTATTCATCAACCTTAAATATAAACAAAATACATTTTATATATTTATGAATAATAAAAAAATTATATTGCAACAAAGTATAATTTTGTTATGACACCTATCCCACTTCCTCCTATTTGGGCATCGGTGGGGTCACTTGATTTTATTTGAGTTGTCATTGAACACTATTACCGTTGTCAAAAGTGTTTCCGAGGATTGAAACATGGGGTTGTTGGGATCCAGATTTGATGGTGGTGTAAGAGAAACAAAACTAATGTTTTGACACTTTATCGGTTAGTTGTTCTTGATTGTTGAAGCTGGATCTTTTGCTCTTTGTTAGGAGCATAACCTCGATAATAACAACGCTCAGCAGATTCACCAAAATGTAGAACCGAAAAATATAAATTATGATTAAACGATAATTGAACTAGGCTAACTAACAAATGATGATTCATTAATCATTAATCTTTTGATAATGTTACGACTGTTGTGTATAATACATTAATTCCTACACTATTACACTTTTCATTAAGGTCAGGTTGTTGTTAACTGGGGTTGATGTGAGAATTCCGCAAAGACTACAAGATCGATGAGGACTTGGATGAGTGGAGAAATTGTGACGCCCTTACGATTCAACTCATACATCATACTAATAATAACTCAATGCGAAATAATAAAAATATTTACATTAATATAACATAAATATTCTCGTCACAAGTTTCGCAACCGTTACTAATACATAACATACCTAAATCATAAATCTTAATACAAATATTTAATATTATTGTCTTAAAACATAACTAAAACAAAGCTATTCCGCAACTTTGTCTTTTCTCTTATCTTTTTCTGATGCATTGTCTTGCTCGATCTTAACTGTATTATTTAAAGTAAAGCAAGAATGAGCAACAAGTTTGTTCATCAAGTTATAAGTCAACAAGAATAAATAATCATGCTCAAGGTTTAATACAATCAGAATTGTAGCAATTGAAGGCAGTTTATAAAGTAAATTGAATGAACTGAGGACAAATAGCTTTAATTGTTTCAAAATTATACTAATATTATTACTGAGTGGTCGTTATAGACCATGAACTGTTGTCAGGATTAACATTATTTTACTGAAAAATCCATAATATAAACAAGTACAATAGGTGATTAGCCTAAATTACCCTATGTTATGCATAACACTCATATTCAACAATTGCACGCAGTCGGTTCCCCGTGATAAAGTAATTTCTCCTACTATGAGGGTTGTTCATCTCAGTATACAAGAGTCTGCACCAAGTCAATTGGTTTGAATCGCTTTCAGAAAACATGATTGACTTTATGTTATTATTTGTCTAGTTAAAATCAAATGGTATAGACATTCTTCTCAAACACTTACGAATCAATTAAGACCTTTAATGTCCACATGAGAGGGTTCAAATAATCTGATTGAGTATGAATATCTCAGATTGTCAAATTTAACAATTCATTATGAGATAAATCTTGCATAGATGTTAACATGAACAGCTATATTTGAATATGAATTTTCTTTCAATAAATATAGCATTTAAATTACTTGTACGAAATGATAAAGAGTACAAGTTTAGATACTTGCCTAGATCGTCAACGCTATTTGACTCTAACTCATTTCCCTTCGAACAACTTATGTTCATCATCATCTTTTAACGGTTAATCTCTATTAAATTTCATATAATGATCTAATCGATCTATTTCACTAATTTCTCACAATTAGGACTTACAAGTAATCTTCATTGTTCACTTTCCATACACGTTTTTCACCGCAAAATTATATGTTTAAGTATTATTGTTCCTCATTTCCTTTATTTAGTTAATTCATTAACCTTCACAAATAAAATAATACTTAGTATTATCTTATTTGTTTAATCATCATTGATTATTACATAATTATTTATATTTTGGTTCTTACATATCTTATTTTATTTATGTTTCATTGTTTCACAAATAAAGCATCCGCACTTTATTTATTTATAATTAATTAATGTCCAATATTTATTTATAATTAATTACTGTCCAATTAATTATACTATTTGTTCACACTTTATTAGTCCACAAATCAAATAATTTAAATTATTATTTTATTTATTTACTCTACTTGGAGTAATCTTTACTCTTATTTTAATTATTTATGCTTCATAATTAAAATAATCATTAATATTATTTTGATTGTTTATACTTTATTAACTAACAATTAAAATAATCATTTTAATTGTTTAAAGTAATCTTTAATGTTAATTAAAATAATCTTTAATATTATTTTAATAAACTAATTACTATTTTATCTTATTATTATTCATTTTATTTTATTTTATTATTATAATTTTTTTTTAAAAATATTAATCGGATCGGACCGGGTCAACCCAATTGGTTGGACCCGAGTTATACCAACTCGGTCAACTGAAGATTCAGACCGGTGAAGATTCAGACCGGCGTTGCTACGCCACTTTTTACTCTGTGACCAGTGCGGTCGCGTCAAGTCACCAAAGTTCGGAATAAAGGACACAGGACTGCTGCGCCTTAAATTGCCGCTCCATTCTTCTAGAAAATTTTATTACGTTTTCCAACTTTTGTGATTTTAATCCTCTTAATTCTTAAATTTCACAACTTGTGTAATACACATTCAAATGAGCTCAAACTTAATTCATTGATTAGTAAACTCATATGTCTACATTTTTTTTAAATCTAAATCATTTTCCAAAAATATATATTTAGCCAAAATATTGATTTATCAAGCTAGGGTTTTCATTTGACATGTTTTATAAGAAAATTCACTATAAATTTATTTTAACTCTATTTTCATTCGTTCCACTTGAATTACTTTCGTATTTCATAAATCTTCAACATAAAATTTTTAAATCATCCAAATAGCTTACATGATATGTTCCATTTAGTTCCAAATGTTATGTTTTCACCAAGTATTTTTAGGTAATCTCCTTCACAATACATCCTTATACCTTCGAAATTCACCATGATTCCCATACACAAAATTCTCCCACCACCAAGCATATATATATATATATATATATATATATATATATATATATATAACTATCACTACATAACTTACTAAAAATCATTAAACTTGAGTTAAGAAGTTTTATACCTCTTAGATGTTTTCTTCCTCTTAGATATGAACTTGTAGTAGTTCTCCACATTCCTTTTATTTGTTAGACTTCAATTGATTCACCAAGACTCAAGAGTTTTCCCTTATATTTTTATTTTCCTCTCAAGCTTACTATATTTCTCTTTAGACTTTGTAAATCTCAAGTAAATTTCAAAAATGAACTAAGGTGAATCTATTTATAGATGAACCACATGTACACATACTTATCATATACATGTACAAATACATGTATTTTATCCAAACTAATTGAGCATTAACCAATGGTAAAAAGGAATTTGGTAAAAAGATAAATGTGAGGATCCGAATTTCCAGGAATTCTTTAATAATATTAAATGAGAATTTAATTGATAAAATTATCAAAATTGTTTAAATTATTTATGATACAAGTAATTTAAAGTGTGTGAAGGAATTTAATTGTTAAATTAAATATGTATCAAGACGGTGATGAATTGTGTGGATTTAAAATAAATGAAAAGGTAAATAAATTCTTTGAAAACAATTTATGAAAAATAAGAGAAATTCCATGTAAAGGTACAATAAATTGTACAATTAAATTGTTATGAAAATGTAGAAATTATGATTTAATTGAGGTTATGTGGTAATGTGAAATATATGAAATTAGATATGTATATATATACATTTGTATATATATAAATGTATATGTTTAAGTGATAATTGTAAATGCTATTAATTATGGAAATTAAGGGATTAATAATTAAATTAATCCAATTTTAAATGAAAAGCGAATGGGGAAGTTAATAAAATTGTAATTATTGATTTTAGAGTTTATCAAGAATTTTGGTAGAAGTTTAGAAATTAATTGAGAATGAAAGGTAATTATATAAATTATATAATAATAAATTATATAATTTATATAAGGAAATTAAAATAAGGTATGAAGAAAATAATAATTATATAAATTATATAAGAATAATTATGTAATTTATATAAGGTGATTAAATGGAATAAGGTTGGAGGAAATTAAGAAATTATTTAAGAAAGGAGAATGTAAATATATAAATTATATAATATTAAGTTATATATAATTTATATATATAAAGAAATTATTGTACATATTAAAGAAATTGAATAATAAATAAGAAAAATGAATGTTTTAAGTTATTAAAAATTATATTTATGTATAATGGAATTATTATGACTTTTATGAAAAATAATATTTCAGAAATGTGAACATGTTAATGTAACATGTTGTCCAAGTAACGAAGTGAAAAAATTATGAGAAATGATTTTTATAAGTTATATGATTTATTTTATGAATTTTGGAGGTATAAATTACCTCATATAGTTACATGCATGGCATTATGCGTGTACAAAATTTATCAAGAAAAGTACCCAAAAGAGGTATTAATATTAATTATAAACCAATTTATGATTTTTAGTGAATTAAAATAAATATTTTATGTACATTACATAAAATATTTATTACACGAAATAAATACGTAATGTATTAAAATTTGAAATTGTGGCATGAAATTTTTCGGAATCTTCCAAGTTGGTTGCGTGAGAGAGAGGCGGTGGAACCAAATTTTGCTATAAAATTTGGTTAACTTGTTTGGTATATAAAAAGCCAACGAAAGGAAAAGAAAAAAAAAAGAAAAGAGAAATAATAATAATACTCTTCCTCTCCCTTTTCTTCCTCTACCGAGCCACCACCTCCACCCACCGGGATCCACCAAGGCTACATGAGGGAGAAGAAGAAATTTTGGTGCCATCTAAAGGAAGTTCTAAGCTTCAAAGAAGGTATAATTCAATTTTTATGATTTATTTTGGTATTTATGGTAATAAATTAACTTTGTAGAAAAATTGTAAATAATTAAAATAATTGTTCCAAATAATTGTTGGATATTTATGTATGAATTATGTGATTTTTGGAGTTATTTTGTTGGGAAAATTATGTTCAAAAATGGATAATTTTTGCAAAGTTGATGCACTGTTCCGCGGCTGAAGCTGCTGAAGAAGAAGGAGTAGCCCGCGCATTGCGCGGGCGTTTTTTTTCCGCAAGGCGACGATAAAACGGCGTCATTTAAGGGGCGTCTGAGGGTGAGCCGCGCATGGCGCGGATGCTCGGTAAATGGCTGCGAAACGACGCCGTTTGGCGTCGGCAGACACAGTCGTCGCGCATTGCGCGGGCAACCGACACGGCTAAAAATTACCAGCGTGCCCCCGGGTTTTTCAAGTAATACCTGCCGTGTCCTTTGGCCTCGGAATTTACGATTATGCCTTCCTGTTTCCGGGAAATTCTGGATATGTTCCTATAATTTCTAAAATTACGAATATTCCCCTGACCTTTCATAGAAATACCGAATGAGTCCTAGAAGCGCGGTAATGATGAAAATGCCCCTGGACTTTCCGGGAAATTCCGGTTATGTCCCTAAGGGCGCGGAAATTACCAAAATGCCCCCAGAAATGGTTTTTAATTGAAATAAATGTTTAAAAATTATAGAAAATTATAGAAAAATACTAAAAATATAGAAATGATGTTTGGACATTAAATTTAATATTTTTGTAAAAATATTAAATATTGGGGATTAATATTTAAAGGTTTAAATATTAAAGGTTTAAATATTAATCTAATAAGGTTTAAATATTAATCTAATAAGGTTATAATTTAGAAAATGGTTAAATAAAATTTTCGGACAACCAAATATGTTAAATTTTATCCAATAAGCCGGGTTGTCCGTATTGAAGGTATTAAATATTAAGTTATGTTAATATTTTAAGGAACGAGGTTATTATAGTTGGCTATATAAATTAATAATTGGCCCATAGATGATATTAATTAAGTAAATTAATATCATAAAGAGATAAATAATTATTATTTGATTATTTAATGATCATAGGTTGATCGAGTTAAGGGTTTGAGCTATCAATCTAAATAATTGGACGTCAGGCAAGTTCTTCAGTCCCTTTTATGTTAAATGTTGGACTGTTATGATATGTAATTCTTGTTTTAAATGAATAAAAATTATGTGTTATGTGATACGTGATTAATATGACCACAATGTGTACTTTGTGCAACGATATGAATATATATGAGATATATTGTTATGGTAGAAGCACAAGCACATGATGTATGACACACACTGAGCATGTTAAGGTATGTGCTATATGAAGCATAAACTGTTGAACTTGCTGAGCCGTTGTGCTCATTACTTGCTTAATATACATTTTTACAGGAAAGAAATAAATTTCAAGAATATCAGATTAAATTAGAGATGAGTTGGCTAGAAGGTTGGAAACGTTATTGTTATATTTTTCATTCAGTGTGGATAATTTGTCAAGGTTACATGAATATTTTGTATGTACATATATGTTGGATCCGAATATGACGAGTAGTGTTAAATTATGAACCGTGAATGTTCAAATTAATTGTTACGTTAGAAATTATTATACGTTTGATTATGAACGATGCAACAAGAAATATTTGTATGAAAATAAATGACTGTAAATTTTAAATCAATGAATAGTTATACAGCTATGAAAGGATATTAAATTTTGAATGATAAGATTTAAGATATTGGTAACAGGAAGGAAAGAAAAAGTGAAGGTCGCGATCCAGGGACTAGGATCGAGATATAAGGATTTTACATATTCAAATATTTTAATACAACAATTGAGAAAAAGAAAAATTAATACCGAAAATTTGGTAATTGATGATTTTGGAATCAGCTAATGGATCAATTAAGGTGATTAAAGATTTATTAACGGACCGAAATGTGGACATTAAGAAAATAATGAATAACAAATATGAAATTTAAGGTAATAAAGTTGGTCGAATTTCGGAGTCGTTACAATCACCTTACCTAACCATGCACCTAAGTAATTATAAGGCTTTACATGACTCAAAAAGAGAACAAAAAAAAATCAACACTTTGACCATCATGGGGGGTTCGGTCATGGGGTTATATTTATATATAATTAAATATATTTATAATGCACACTTATATATATATATATATATATATATATATATATATATATATATATATATATATATATATATATCACCAACATCATCTAATTCCCATTGGGCTAATCCAAATAGGATTTCATTGGGTCACTAATTTAATTTTCTTTTGGGCCATGAAAAATTATTTCATTGGGCTTAATAACAATTCTAGTAGTCTCACTTATATGGACTTTAATTTCCTAACACATTGGACATATCACATTAATTATGTGACCATCTAATATTCACATTGGGTTTATTCATATTAATTAGTCCATTATATTATTTAATCCCCTGTTAGATAATTTAAATAATTAATTAATTAATCTATCTTAACGATTATGTCACACAAGACATATCATATAAGCTTAGTTAATTGTAATTTAAGCTCATTCACCATCATCACTTGGTTTCTTACATAATTAATTCAATTTAATTGAATTATTAACTCTATTTTCATGACACGTGTATATATACACATAATCATATTCAGATATTTTCTTATTTTCATTAATAATATTATTTACAAATTTATGGTTATTACAGAAATCGTAGGCAAAGTACTTAAGTCCTGTAGGGATTTCGGCACATAAAAGCAGCGAAATTTAAAAAAAAATTAAGATAACTTTTGAAACCCTAAAACAGGATCCATGCGAAAACATATTAATTCAGAGATTTAGATTTGTTTTACCGATTATCCGAGCTTGAATGGAGACGATGAAACTTCTGGAACAACTTCAAATCCTCAATGCAATCCAACGGAACTGTGCATCTACGGTATCCACACGAACGTCCCACGAATCGTCAAACGATCTGCAACAAAGAGAACAGCGGTACTAGCCACCAAGATCTGGATTTTCTAAATTTCTCTCTAGTCTCTTTCTAAAAGCGGCTAGGGTTTTGTTTAGGTTTTGATTTTTCCTTACGTTATTTTCTCTACTGATATATCATATATATATAGTAGTTAAAAAGAATTAACCAAAGCCTAAAAAATAAATAAAATTCGAATATCTATATATATATATATATATATATATATATATATATATATATATATTATATCTTAATTAATCTGACTTAATTAATATACATATATATAAATTATCCTATTAATTTAAATTCGCAATTTAAATACTATCAATCATGTTGACATATTTAAATCTTTATAATTTAAATTAATTTTCTTTTAATTACGTTTTTAGTGTGTAACCCTATAGGTTATTATTACGTTGGCAATAATTTTAAAATCATATTATAAAATTATAAATAGTGAACGACATCTAGTAATGCATCACTGCTACCTAAGTAATAATAAGATCGGTGATTCGATGTAACCTTTTTGTGACTAATGTTTCAATGTAATTTAATCCTTTTAACCCTGACATCCTAGATTAAACTCAAGGCATGGAATGTGTTATACTCTTCATAATTTAATCTGAATTTTCTTGTTCAATGAGTAGACTATATGAAACAAATTACTATTTGAGCATGGTCATGCATTTCATAGTCTTATTCAATCAAGAGGCCTATGGATATCACCCTTATTATATAGGAAGGTTAAATTCCATCTAGATCACTCATATTCCTCACACGATTCATGATGTACCCAATAATCACCTTTATTGTCCACCCCTATAAAAGATGATCTTTGATAATATCAAAGTACATAAATTCTCGTGTAATAATATAGTGATTTCGAGTCGGAGAATCATTACATCATTGTCACTATGAGAATTTCTTATGACACTTTGCATAATGCTCCACGTAGAATTCTCATGGTGAGTCTCTCTAGTATATTGTTCTCTAACATGTACCTATGCATTGACTCAATATCTTATATATTTATAACCAATGAGATTTGGCCATCAGTCAATCCTCATTCTAGTCTTAATGCATCATTGTTGTCTCATTAACAATGACACTAGACTAGGGACATTTAAGAGTAATGATACTAATTGTAATTATATAATCTCATGTTCAAGTCACATACTTGAAGCTATATAATTCGTATCACTATTCTAAGGACTTTTATTATGCTAACATTTATATAACGTAGTAAATAAAATCATAATAAAATAATTCATTTATTCAATCAAATATAATATCAAAAATGTTAAGCAATTACATCAAATAATTAGCCACTAGGGCATGACATCTAACAAATAGTAGCATAACACTTGTGTTAAGGTCGCGGGTGTGTATGCTTGTGGGTTTAGATGTGACTGGGGATTTAATTTCGTGGGGGCTAAGCCCTTGGTAAGGCTTCTTAGACTTGTAAAGGACTAAGTATGAAACTTATCCAACCGAGCCAATAAGTGTATAGCATCTTGATACCAGTATGTTTGATAATTTGATTATAGAGAGAGAAAATGAGTTTTAGAAAAAAGAAATACTCAAATTCTCCAATTTCTTTAAGAAAAAATTCAATCTTTTTTAAATGATAAGGAGAGGGGAAATTTATATGCAGCATAGAGAGTGTCACCCCAAGTAACGTGCACATAATCTATCTGTCATTTATAAAATATGATTACAATATCAATTATAACTATAAATAATGTGTTTTTGTTGTCTGTTTTTTCCTATGTCTTCACTTGCTAATCTAAAACCCTTATCAAATTCCACTTCCAAATGGCTTCCCTGACCCTCTACCGGAGGCTAGAGAAGCAACATGTATGACTAAAAAGAGTTACAACTGAATATATTTTTTCATATATGATTAATTGAGAATAGCTAGAGAGAACCTCTCCTAGAGAGGCCAATCTTTTAGGTTTAACCTTATAAGGTCGACCTTAGAGGGTCAGTCTCATAGGGTCAACCTTAGAGGGTGAAAAGGTAGCCCTCAAAGCCTTAACATTCATTTGGTGCTCATGTTACCCATCAGTTGCTTGAAAACTTAAGTTATCTCCCGACTTGCTTGTAATTTCGTTAAGTCTAAAGGAAGATGAACTTGATGGTCGAAGGCCAATGTTATGGGGCTGCATTTCCATTTTATTCCTTCCAAACTTGCTACTCACTCTTTTGAATACTTCGAAAGTTTTGGTGTCGAAAATCCCTTTAAATAACTATGTGTAAAAGAAATGATCATGGAGGGGTACCCCTATGGGTCGACTTTAGGGGGTGAGGACCCTCTTTTTTTCTTTATTCCTTTCTTCTTTGCTTGTTTTAGACCTTAGATAATACTTTCTTGAAGTTGAACCTCTATATCTTGGTTATTATCTAGGAAATGGGTGAAAAAGGCACCATGAGAAGACCTCCCCTTATAGGCCATGGTAGCTGTCGTTAACACTCCAAAATTAATCCTTACTTTCAATCACAAACTTAGTATAATAGCAAGCAAGGGTCGAACCCACAGAGAATGATTAATTTATTTTTATGCAATGTAAACTAGATTTGGGGGTTTTGAACTAACTATAATTAACTAACTAAATAAAAGTAAATTAATAAAATTAATTAATAAATTAAAGACTTCAGTTCTTCGGTTCAATCTCACCCTTATAATTAATAGATCAATCAATCCAAATATATTTTTATCCTTCCATGAAACCAATAACCCTGGATAACAACAAGCTCTGCTATCCGAAATTTCCCATAATTTTAATCTAACAAAACAAGCTCTTCATTAGATTCTAACCATTATACAACCTAGAACAAGCTCTCTAAATTTAATATAATGGAAGCATTAATCACAAGGAAATTAGATTATTCTAAGCAACAATCTCATAAGCTCGGATTGTTTAACTTACATCATGATAACCATAGCAATAAATAAAAGCTTGACCACAATCATCTATTACTATTCACTACCAACGATTAGGAACAATATCAATTACACATAATATAATTCCTAAATCTAGTAATTGATAATAATTTGATTAACTCAACAGGCCAAAATTAAATCAATCAAACCCAATATCAAATAACAATTAAAACAGATTATCATAAATAATTTCATATGAGGAAGAATAAATAATATTACTGAATTAATTAAATCATTAATTATAATCGGGTTTGAAACTCCCTAGAACTGAATAATAAAATTAGCCAAACATAATAAAAATAATAGATAAGAAAAACCTGAGAGTGAGAGCTCCTAATTATCTCTAACAATCTGCTAATAATTATAAAACTCCTGAAAACATGAGTCTCCTAATATATTTATAGAAATACAATAATAATCCTAAGCTAATGTGGAAAAGAAATCCAATTTAGAATCAAATTAATGCTCAAAATCCGAAATAATCCAATCTGCCAGCAAAAACGCGCAACCAAACGCAGCCTAACGCGCCCAGTTGACCGGTCAACGCTCGCCCCGCGTATGCTGACGTCAGCACCTTCCTCCGCGCATTGCGCGGAGGCTTCCGTCCTTTAGCCAAAACGGCGTCGTTTTATCTCCCGCGCGCGCTGCTTTGTCCGCTTCTCCGCGCATTGCGCGGTAGGTTTCCAATAATCACCAAACAGCGTCGTTTTGTTCTGCCGTGCTGATAGCCATTACGCGCGCATGGCGCGGTCACCCGTAGGAAATTACCATAATGCCACTTAAGTTTGCAGAATTTGCAGATTTGCCCCCAATCTTATTTTCCTACAAAATAAAATAATTAAAAATAGATAAAAATAATATAAAAATACTAAAAATAATAAAAACACATAAAATTGCATAAATTATATAAAATGACCTAAAACACTAAAAATACTTAAAAACTCACAACTAATTAAGCCTAAAAATACCTAATAAATAGGACTAAAATCCTACTTATCAAATACCCCCACACTTAAATCTTTGCTTGTCCTCAAGCAAAACAAGAATAAAAACTATAAAATTAAAACTAATAACCAAACAACTTACTTGAGCAACAGATCAATATAAATTTCAACAACAGCCTCAAAGATTTTTTTTTTTAAAATGATCACTCAAAGAAAATTTCAAAATTATGTAAAATCTATAACTTTAACGTATTTATTAATCTTACTCTACTCAAGATCTTTTGTGTGTGTGTGAATCCAAATGTATTAAACTAATCAAAATTCGGATAAGTTTAGGTTATTAATTACCTTATAAAAGACATACAACAAAACTCAAAATACTTATTTTTCTCATCACTTTAAGCTAATACAGACAAATATACATTAGAAGATCAAAATGTTTTTAATCAATGAAACATACTAGGATTATCAATATCATTTTTTTCAAATATATATATATTTTCAATTTTTTTCTTTTAATGAGTGCATTTTATGCTCCTTCCCATTTTCTTTCTTCCTTCATTTTTTTTCACGGTGAGTGCATTTTATGCTCCATCTCACCAGCGAGTGCGTTTTACGCTCCATCTCGCTTTTTCATGTGTTTATGAGTGAGTGCGTTTTACGCTCCATCTCAACCCACCACAAGAATTCTTCTTAATTTAACAATCCTAGAAAAATTACCTAAATCATCTCCTCTAAATTATATTTTGTCTTATATTTTACTTCAAATAATGATCAAATAAGATATAGAGTTCAAAAATATCTTTCATAAGCATTTAACCATTTAAACTTTTTCTTCATTAAAACTAGCTCAAACAAATGGATATAAGTGCATAAAAATTTAAAGATCTCAAACAAAGTAATAATCAATAAAAAGTCAAAATTCAAACTACGCAAAAATTTTATCATTTTTTCAAGAGTTATTAAAATCAAAATCAAAATTTTATCATTGGCTAAAAATTAAAATTCAATTAACTCATTGCTCAAGTGACACATTCTAAAAATAAAATAAAAAATTACCCCATTTTCGTAGGAAACACGGTTACACTTAGCATGTGCAACAAGCCTTTAAACCCCAATGTTACCCCAAGTGGACGAGTTTTGTCTCGTGAGGGTTTGCAGTGAATTTACCCACAAAATTCAAAAATTTAAAATTTTAAAATTCCCTAAAAAGAAAACAAAGACAAATTTTTAAGATTTCCTAAAAAAAAAAAAAATATCCTAAATCCCTTCCCCCACACTTAAAATTTACATTGTCCCCAATGTAAACTATAATGCAAAGAAACAGGCACAAATAAATATAAAAAGAAAAAGGAAAAGAAATGTAAATCTGATTTCTTGGGTTGCCTCCCAAGCAGCGCCTTTGTTTATTGTCATTGGCTCGACAGCAGGTCAAAGTACTACGTCACTCCTACTTCATGAATTTTGAGTACCCCATCCATCACGTCATCCTTCATCGGTAGATTCAATCTCGCTTGCACGTGACATGAACGTTTTACTCCCTCTTCAATGAATAAATATTTAATATGATTGGAGAGATTCTTTATATTCGGAATGGGATCCTGCAAAACAAAACATAAAAATTTGTCGTGAGTAACATGTAATGGAATGGAACTAATTGCTTGACTATATAAAATCATTGGCAAAGAATTGAATGCAGCTTCAGCGTCCTTCAAATCTTGTTTTAGCTCAATTTCTTCTTCCTCTTCCTCTAACTTCAAACTGTTCGTACTTGCATCCTCTAAATTCTCTTTATCTATTTTCCCAAAAATTTCTTCCACCTTAAGCATGTCATCATCACAAAGAACATCATTTTCTACATCAATATTGTCCGGTTCTGCACTGATGTTGTCTGCTTCCTCTTGCATCGGTGATTGAAGGAATGAACCTTGAGAATCTAATTGACCAATTGTAGTAGCAAGCTGACTCAGTTGATTCTCCAAATTATATATGGAAGTTTTTGTCTCTTGTTGGAATTGTGGTGCTTGAGTCATGAAAACTTTAAACATATCTTCTAAAGATATGTCAGAACTAGACGATTGGTCATGTTGTTGTTGGGGATATGGGTGCATGTACTGTGGATTATTTGGAAAGTTTTGATTTTCATGCCAGTTCACTGGTGAATTCTCATAGCTGAAATGCCCAAGGAAACCACCAGCTGCATTGACTTGTTCATAGGACTCCTCTCGAAGCATTGGACACATATCAGTTGGGTGTCCTATTGTCGCACAAATCCTACAAGTACCTACAGCCATTTGATAAACAAAAGAAGTTAGACTATCCGGTTGTTGCTCATGAGAAGAAATATTTACCTCATTAACATAATCACGCATGTCTTCCATCCTTAACCTGCAAAACTCAATTAAACTATGAAAAACTATAAAAATAAAATCTAAGAAAAATTACTAAATTAAAAGAAAATTTACAAAAACACAAAAATAAATTAAAATCATTCCCCGGCAACGGCGCCAAAATTTGGTAGCTGTCGTTAACACTCCAAAATTAATCCTTACTTTCAATCACAAACTTAGTATAATAGCAAGCAAGGGTCGAACCCACAGAGAATGATTAATTTATTTTTATGCAATGTAAACTAGATTTGGGGGTTTTGAACTAACTATAATTAACTAAATAAATAAAAGTAAATTAATAAAATTAATTAATAAATTAAAGACTTCAGTTCTTCGGTTCAATCTCACCCTTATAATTAATAGATCAATCAATCCAAATATATTTTTATCCTTCCATGAAACCACTAACCCTGGATAACAACAAGCTCTGCTATCCGAAATTTCCCATAATTTTAATCTAACAAAACAAGCTCTTCATTAGATTCTAACCATTATACAACCTAGAACAAGCTCTCTAAATTTAATATAATGGAAGCATTAATCACAAGGAAATTAGATTATTCTAAGCAACAATCTCATAAGCTCGGATTGTTTAACTTACATCATGATAACCATAGCAATAAATAAAAGCTTGACCACAATCATCTATTACTATTCACTACCAACGATTAGGAACAATATCAATTACACATAATATAATTCCTAAATCTAGTAATTGATAATAATTTGATTAACTCAACAGGCCAAAATTAAATCAATCAAACCCAATATCAAATAACAATTAAAACAGATTATCATAAATAATTTCATATGAGGAAGAATAAATAATATTACTGAATTAATTAAATCATTAATTATAATCGGGTTTGAAACTCCCTAGAACTGAATAATAAAATTAGCCAAACATAATAAAAATAATAGATAAGAAAAACCTGAGAGTGAGAGCTCCTAATTATCTCTAACAATCTGCTAATAATTATAAAACTCCTGAAAACATGAGTCTCCTAATATATTTATAGAAATACAATAATAATCCTAAGCTAATGTGGAAAAGAAATCCATTTTGGAATCAAATTAATGCTCAAAATCCGAAATAATCCAATCTGCCAGCAAAAACGCGCAACCAAACGCAGCCTAACGCGCCCAGTTGACCGGTCAACGCTCGCCCCGCGTATGCTGACGTCAGCACCTTCCTCCGCGCATTGCGCGGAGGCTTCCGTCCTTTAGCCAAAACGGCGTCGTTTTATCTCCCGCGCGCGCTGCTTTGTCCGCTTCTCCGCGCATTGCGCGGTAGGTTTCCAATAATCACCAAACGGCGTCATTTTGTTCTGCCGTGCTGATAGCCATTACGCGCGCATGGCGCGGTCACCCGTAGGAAATTACCATAATGCCACTTAAGTTTGCAGAATTTGCAGATTTGCCCCCAATCTTATTTTCCTACAAAATAAAATAATTAAAAATAGATAAAAATAATATAAAAATACTAAAAATAATAAAAACACATAAAATTGCATAAATTATATAAAATGACCTAAAACACTAAAAATACTTAAAAACTCACAACTAATTAAGCCTAAAAATACCTAATAAATAGGACTAAAATCCTACTTATCAGGCCAACCCTTAGGGGCCAATTTTATGAGGTTGAGATCTTCTTTTCTTCTTCCTTTTTTATTTTCTTGAGAGTTTTGTCTTGCACTTTCCATGAAGTCTTCTTGGTTGAAACACACTTTGTTATTTGGCTAACTATAGAGAGGTTGGTGAAAAAGTTGGGGCAATCCTCTATGGGGGAGGCATCCCTTAGGACCAATCATATGGGTGTGGCCTCATTTTTTTGCTTCTTCTTTACTCCATTATTTCTTCAAGTCTTTAATCTTCTTGTTCAAATTTGACTAAGTGTTGGGAGTCAAAAGGTTAAGGGAGAGATGAGAACCTTCAGGGAGGCACCCCTTGAAGCTGACCCTAAGAAGCCGACGTCGATGGGCCGACCTTAAGCCAAACCTAAGTATGCTCTTCTCCTTTTTGTCCTACTTTACTTCTTAGTTGTTTTAGTTGACTCCCTTCGTGCCTTGTGTAAGACTCTAATTTTTATTGAATAAAATTTAATTTTTTCTTTATAAATATTATTCTGAAACAGTAAGTTATTAAATTGATAAAAGTTAAAGTTAAGGATGTTATATACAAATTATAAGAAACAAAAAGAGTGTCAAGAAATATTCAATTCGTACGACGGCGATGAAACAACCAATTATTGGTGGGTCCCACAACGAAATATTTGTCAAATATAGAAAACGACAGAAATAACCTTTTTAATAAAAAGTAATTGTCGATGGAACTGTTATCTGTTAAAATATTCAGTGATAAAGGAACAATAGCACACGGTATTTCATAGTAGCGCATGATATTGCACAGTGTTTTCATATTATTAAACGAATAACGTGGCTATTGCATAGTATTTCATATTATTGAATCAATAATTGTCACAATAGCTATTGCACAATATTTTATATTATTAAATCAATAATTGTCATAGTAGCTATTGCACAGTATTTCATATTATCGAACTGATAATTGTCACAGTAGCTATTACACAAACACATTATTGAATAATAATTGTCATAGTAGGTATTGAATAGTATTTTACATTATTGAATCAATAATTGTCACAGTAACAAATGCACAATATTTTACATTATTGAACCAATAATCGTCACCATAGCTATTACACTGTATTTGATATTATTGAACTAATAATTATCACGGTAGCATGTTCTTTCTTTTCTTAATTTATTTTTGTGCATTATTGTTATCACTGTTGTAGCGTTACTTTAATCATTGTATTATATTATTAGTTGGTATTTTGGTATAACTTTGTTAGTGATTAGCATTATTAACAATGTCTAGAAAGTTCTAGCAAAGAGGTTATTTCATTGCACGTCGTATTAATGGAAGGCCCCATCTTTCTTAATAACGACCTGGTTGTTAGTATTGTGAATCTCTAACTTAGAAAATTAACTACTTGCTTTTACTATGTTCACAATAATTGGATATAATAACAAATCTGAAATTTGTAACATATGAAATGTGTAACATGTGTAGATTAAAAATAATCTTGAAATGTGTAACGTTTGTAGATTCAAAATAATATTGAAATGTGTAACGGGTGTAGATTAAAAATAATGTTGAAATGTGTAATGTGTGTATATTAAAATGTGAAATGTAGATTAAAGTGTGAAACGTGTGGTTAGTTAATGAATGGTGTAGATTAAAGATAATCTTAAAATGTGAAACATGTATGTGGTATATGTTGATTAAGTTTTGGATATAAATAAAGGGGGGCTTAACATAAAGAGTTTCATAACTTTCTTGCTTATTCCTTCTTCAACTCTCTAAAAATTTCTTAGTATAAGTGTCTCTCTAAGTGTGCTAAGGCTACTAGTGCAAAAATTATTAAGGTGTGCTTGTCTATAAAAGTTATATAAGCACTCACACACATCACACGATGTTTACAACTCTTCCATGAGAAGACTCTTCCTTTAGAAGATTTATTTTGAAAAGATTTCTTTGGAAGATTTTTATTTTGAATTATTATTTTCCTTCAAAAACTATTTTAAAGTTTATTCTACTCTATTTTGTACAATACACAAATTTATACTATCTAGTCACTTTTGATGATTTCATAATATATGAGTTAGTGTACACCATTAAAATGGTATATGTTATTTACTTATTAAATTATAAATATACATATAGGTTGAGCAACTACATAAAAAATATTATTTATTCACGTATTAAGGTAAGAGATATCATTTTCTTTCATACTCCTAAATTTAAACTTACTATGGTAAGTAAGTATTATTCATTTCTACAATCCTTAACACTAAACAGTAAAGTTCCAAAAATGATTCCTTAACAGTTTGCGCTTTATCTAATATCATTTTATCTGAATCTTTCTATTGACTTGAACATTCCTGTTGAATTTATAAACGTTATTTTTGAATATCATTATTGAACTTGAATCGATATTTTGGACATCGTGTTAAAAAATTAGACATTATTAGACTTTGGACAAATTAAATTTCAAATCTCGAATGTTTATTCTTTTATATTATTATTCTTATTATTTTTGTTCGTCTTTTATATCACTGTTATTTATATCAATCATCAAGAATCAAATTGTTGTGAATATCTTTGGCATGGGTGCAATGATAATATGATTGTTGAGTGTCTTTAGCCTTTGTGGCAAGGACACGTGGTGAAAATTCTATTTTGCCTAAGTACAAAGAAAAACTATTGACTGGCATGATCATGACCATTGGTGTTACAGTTGATAAAAGCTTGATGGTGAATTTTTAAATAGGAGAAGATAGTAGACATTATGGTCTACATGACTCTCCTAATGGATTATTCATTCTGCTATAGTTATTGGTTGAAAACTTGTTGTCTATTATTATCTAAATCTCTGAGTTATCATTATTAAAGGCTAAAAATAATTTACTCATTGTTATCTTAGTCATGATATTATTTACTAGACTATTTGAACTCACCCTTTTGTTTCATAATTCCTTTTAGGAAATGATAGTGTAGTTGGGGCTAGCAGGGAGAACAAGAGAATGGAATGATGGTCCGAGTTAGAAGCTGTTGTATTTAGTGTGACAATAATAGTGAAGGTTTAATTGTGTATTATTGAGCACTGTATTGTACTAGTTTGTTGCTTGTCTTTTAGCGACTCAAATTGGATTGTGTAGGCCCAAATTTGTCACACTAGCAACCCACCATTTGAAGAACAAACATATGTGAACACAAATTTAACTCAAATGGGTAATAACATAAGGCCAAATGCTAACATGGGGCCTATAAATATGGGACCCACAAACAAACCAAATCTAAATATACCTGTCAATCAACTAGTGGAAATTATTAGGAACATATGTGAACCCAACATGAGGCTCCCCATAAGACTAATATATAAAAAACCATATCCTAAATGGATAGGCTTGGCGTTTGAATTCCCGAGGGACTTCAAGAACCATATTTCACCCTTTTTATTAGGGTGAAAATGAGCAATCTACTATCGAACATGTTGGAAGGTTTATTTTTCAATGTGGTGAGTTGGGTAATGATGTTTTCATGAAATAAAGAATGTTTTCAAGTTCATTAACTAGAAAAACCTTTACATAGTATATTAATTTATCACCAAATTCCATATACTCGTGGCAAACTATGGAAGAACAGTTTCATGCCCAACTTTATAGGGCGGAACCTGAAACCTCCACTACAGACTTATCTAAGTTAAAGCAAAGACCAGATATATATGTTGAATCTTTCCTAAAAAGGTTCAAAAGGTTAAAAACTAGATGCCTATTACAGTTAGGAAAATCTTAAATGACAGATCTTACCTTAGGAGGTCTAAATTTAGAATTTAGAAAGAAATTTAATGGCTATATATTTAGAGATATATGTGAACTTGGAACAAAGGTCACCAAATTTGAAAATCTAAAGAAAAAAGAATTAAAAGAAGAATTCTTCCATAGGAACCTATTATAATAACTCAAATTACTATGTTAATTTGAATGTTAACCTTAATTTAATTAATAAATTGCTTACTCAATCATTTAAAAATATTAATATACCTGGCGAAAAGGATCATTTGCTAGAAAACCTCGAAGTAAATGATGTCGTTGTGATAGGAAAAAAAAATATTATGTGTAACCCAATGTCAAAGTCTAACCCTTCTAGTCAATTATTGAGCTATATGCCTAACAAAAAGAATAAACAAGATGCTAAGAGAAATTTTTTTTTTTTATGTCTTAAAGGCTGATGACATCTTTGATTATTTAATGAAAGTAAAATTCATTTAGTTTATGGACAATAAAAAGGGTTTATCTGAAAAATAAAAAAATAAAAAAGATTTCAAAAAATAGAATTAATCATTTATGTCGATGCCGGGAAAGTCGTTTCGTTTTTTATAATTTACCCTTTCCAATTTTAGCCTTTGGATTTAAGATGTGATTTTGAAAAGGGTCGGCTTGAGTGTCGACGGGGTTTGAAAGATTGATTTTATGATGAGCCAATTGACCAGAGTCCCCAGTTGGTATATTTGAAATGGATGTACCAACTCATCCGAATTTTGTTTTCGTAATCGCAGTGGCTCATATGTGACTACGAGTTAATTGGTTTGCAAACCGAGATTCATAGAGTTCGGGGGCTTGCTTAAACAAGGGGAAGATGTTAGGCACCCCCCGACTTTAGTGAAAACACGGTTGCCGCAATCTTGATGTTTTTTCCTATCCTTTTAAATCCTAAAACATATGTGTGCGTGTGTGCATAAATGAGCGTTGTGATGAGAAAAACCGCTTTGATTCTTTCTGTAGAAAACGTGTTTTATTTAGAGAGTGTTTTGAAACGTCTTTTGACCCAAATGACAAGGCTTTATTTTATAATAGATATTGATTTTAACTTTGAAAACGATGAGGTTTTTTATTAAGTGTCGTTTTTAGAAAACAAGAGTTTTAAACTTTCGTCAAATAGGAATCGAGACTATACATTGCCTTTTTAACCGTAAAGTCAAATAAAAAACGAAGGCAACTTCTAGGAGCTCTTTAACCCTATGCACAAAGTTTAATGAAAACATTTATTTATTTTTATCAAACCATTTTTTATGATATTTCAAAACCGCTTGTAGCCTTTTCGTCAAACAGGAATCGACGTTCATTAAAACTGTTAATTTTAAATTTCGTGATTCTAATACCCTAATTTGATCATTTTAGAAAATCTTTGTCGTTTGCCTTATTTTCTGAAATCGCTTTTTTTTATGTCGTAAATCAAATCAAGCATTCAAAATTTGTGTCGGGGCTATTCATGGGCATGTGAGCCATCTAAATAACCCCAAACACCCACAGTCACATATTTTACTATTTCGGGGCCTTAACCCGATCTCGATCCGATATCGCTTTAAGGCCCGATGTTTACATGTGTACAAAAATGGCTCATCGTCATGACTACATACGCCAAAAATTGTCCATTTTCGGAATTTGATTACACGGATCTCCTTCTTAGGCTCACAATCCCCAACATCAACACGCAACCATACAAGATAAAGCTTAACAACACTAGATTTATTTCTATATCATGAGGACCTAAAATTGCAATTTAAAACTATGAAAAACGCGTTAACACAATAAACTACATATCACCGTACGGATGTCATCGGGACATTAGGAGAAAATTTTGTTCCGACGGAACCCTCACTAATAATCCCTAATCCATGGATCCTCAATAATATACCAAAATATTACATCCAAACAACTCAACAACAAACGATTACGATTATGACAATGAAATAAGCTAAAACTTAAAGGAAAACACCATTTTTTCACCTTGCAATACGCCAATAAACGTTTTATATTTCACTATTGAGCAAATAACACGAGAATACCTAAGTATTTGAGTAAGAAAATGTAATTTCTCACTATATTTAGGCAAACCCGAGCTTCCCTCTCTCTAAACTCGCCTTTCTCTCTCTATATATTTCCTTCAAAAAACTTCTTTTTCTCGGCAGATCAAAAATGGCGTTGTATAGGTGACTTAGAGCAGCCGTATGTGCATCTGCGGCTGCCTGCTGTGACCGTCCGCGTCGTATCCTCAGTTGCCGTGTTGTCTTCTCGAGCCACGAAAGAGCCCACTTGTCGTTGGCCGTAGATGCATCTGCAGTTGGCCTGTTTGCTTTTCTCGATTTTCATGTCACGCAGTCTAAAAATATCATTTTTGCTGTATTATTTTGGAAGGCTGTTACTTGATACATAAATTGCCCTTTATGCTTGGGTTCCAGGGGGCGCTGCCCCCTTATACCCCCGCCAGCTCACCGACGAGCTGGCCAGCCGCTCGACTATCGTAAGCGTAGTGGCCATTCGTCGTCTTTGGTGATCAAATCAGGTTTTTCTGGATCAGCTGTTTGCCTTGGCTCAAGTAACCTGATGCTCGTCGTTCGTTGTGACAGCTTTGACCGTAGCCGTTGTGGTGGCTTCATGTTGGGGTCCACCTTCCTTTTCGTATGTCAGGTCAAGTGACGATTTTGCCTGCCCTCCTGTCAAGGTTAATACAACAGTGCAAAATTTGGGTGTCTACAATTTAGGCACTTCACTGTTAATTATTTGCACTTTAAAAATATTATTCAAGATAATATTAATAAAGGTTTGTTGGAATTCATTGACAAACAGGATGAAGCTATGGAAGTTGATCGATAGCCTTTACTAAAGGTTGCAGAAGTGGTTGTTTCAACTGCTAACTTTGGCTCATTAAATGGCAAGAAGAAACTAGAGATGCCTCAACAAAGTGCTGCACTCGCCAAGTTGTTTTGGCCAAAAGCACCATTAGTGTTTTGTGCTGAGTACGACAAAATGGTCCAAATAGCCACAAGGGGCATCTAATGGCCAAAAGAATTACCAATCAATGGCATCGGGCAAGACAGACATCAATACCTCACACGCCAGGATGCTCCGACCACCCATGGTACCACCAGAAAAATGGCATCAAGTTCAACACCCAAAATTCCTATAAACATTAAGCTATGAACAAATTATACGTACACAACAAGAGGATAACCTAAAGAAAGTATGGGGTTATAATGAAAAAATGGTGGGCAATCAAACTTCATTAGATTTTGTCGAAGTTAGGGAAATAGACCATGATACTCCTACTGGAAGGAGCAAAATAGAAGGGGGGAAATTGATGTGACAGACCATTCTAAGAGAGATAGGGAAAACCATTGAAGAACAAGCTAAAGGGGTCAAAAATAAGATACCCGCAGGTCCTAAAATTGATAAAATAGTTGGAAAAGATGATTCAACATCAATTTTGATCAGTGAAGCAAGCGTTACAGAAACACCTAACCTAGAAGGTGTTGTGTTCACTAACGAAAGATCATGGTCAATTGATTAACTCTTGGCTTTTGGAATATTGTTGAAATCCGAGAAACTGGCCATACAAGATAAAATGACCAAAGGAGAATTGAGCATCTCTGAGAAATACAAGGAGGTAATAGAAGGATCTGTGGAACCCATCTCAAATGGATGGAAAATCATTAAAGATGAGAATCAGGAAGAGGCCAATAAGTGGACAATAGAAGTTATAACCCATCTGTTCTTTCTCTATGGTCATAATATGGCGAGGTGTGAATTTAATAACGAAAATTTTGAACAATCTAGAGGGGATTTGTTCAAATTTGTCAAAACTTGGAACCCGCCTAATGAAGAAGGCTGAGGTGATGATAAAGTTATCTCAGATGAAGAGGTTGTTTTACGAGTTGGTGGAAAGTCCGGTGTAGATCAAGGACTCATCATAAAAAAAAAGTGAAAAAATCTTTCGAAAATTAAACGGTAATAAAAATGAAAGAAATCAACTAACCAAATTCAAAATAGAATTACCTAGAGTTTAGAGAAAATGAAAACAATGTGATTTGCTAGCCTTAGTTTGGGAGTTTACCTCCAGTAGAAATTAACGTAGTCATACCTCCACCCACAATATTTAAAGCAAAGGAACATCAGGAATTTGTCGATGAGGCAATAGAGGATAACTCAAAAGCTGTAGCACATGTCCAACATGATGAGATAAGCTTTAACCTGTACTCTAGCACATTGGGTATTATGAAAGGATTAAAAAAATTTGTTATTATTGTTGAACCTAAATTGAAAATGACTAAACATATAAAACCATTATATATTACTACATTGTTGAATGGTCAACCTATACTTAGGACATTAGTTGATAATGGGTTGCAGCTAACATTCTCAAGGTATGATGTTAAAGAAATTATGCACCTATGTGGCCTTTAATAATTTTGCTCAATGAATTTCTCATATTAATGGGGACTTGGCAATATAAATAATTATGGAAAAAATACCCAAATGGCATCATTTTTTGTGGTTAATTCTACCGCCACATACAATGCATTGATAGGAAGATATTGGATTCACTTAGATAACTACATTCTTTCTTCATTGCATCAAGTATTAGTTTTGTGGAATGCAAATAATGATGGTGAAAAGGAAGTAAATATATTTACAGCTAATATTAAACCTTTTGTCACCAATTCTAATAATTTAGAGGCCTAATTCTATGATAATAGTATTGGACAATTAAAGTTGATAGGCAACATGTTGATATGTCAAGGACAAAATTGTTACATGACAGAAATCTCATTAGAGTCTATTAAGTAAGGAGATATCAAGCAATGACTGACCTCATCAGGTCTAATCTTATTAGGTTTGGACTTTAATTTTTAGATAACATTGATCTTAATGACTGAATCAATAAAAATAATTCAAGAAAGGAAGTTGTTCAAGCTACCCTAACAAAAGTCTTAGTTCATGCTATTGAGACCAAATTAGAAAATTAAACTCGTCACATCAATAAACATGACTTAATTAAAATCCAGCATGCTCCATATAAATTAGAAGATTACAAGGTTGAGGTCCATGATCCACTAGAAGAATATAATCTAGGCACTAAAGAGTAACAAAAACTAATTTACATAAGTAATCTGTTAACCCAGGAAGAAAGTTAAAGAATTTTGCAATTTCTGATTGATTATAAAAATTATTTTGCATGGGATTATATAGAGATACCTAGATTAGACAGAAATTTGGTTGAACATAGATTACAAATAAAACCTAATTTTAAACCCTTTAAACAATCTCCAAGGAAGATAACTTATAAATTTATACCTTAGGTGTAGGTCGAAATAGGAAATATTGCTTAAAGACAATTTAATTAGAACTACCAAGTATGTGTAGTGGCTGTCGAATATAGTTTCAGTGGTCAAGAAAAAAAAATTGAGTATGCAAAAATTATAGAAATTTAAACCTGACAAGTCTTAAGGATGAATATTCTATGCTTGTTATAGATCTCCAAGTAGATTCGGTAGCTCAAAACGGCATATTATCCTTTATGGTGGTCACACTGGGTATAATTCAATCTTCTTAGCTGATAATGATATTCATAAAACTCCTTTTATATGTCTAGCACGCTTGAGACCTATGAATGGAAGGCAGTGTCATTTGGTCTCAAGAATGCTGGAGCCACATATCAAAGGACTATGAACTTAATATTTTATGACATGATAGGGGAACATTTAAAAATTTATATTGATGATATTGCAATCAAATTTGAGAAATTAGAATTGCATATCCAACACTTGATTTCATCCTTTAAAAGGATGAAAAAACATAAATTAAAATTGAACCCTTTAAAATATGTAGTCAGTGTCAAAACTGAGATTATTTTAGGATTCTTAGTTCATGAGAAAAGGTATTGAAATAGATGTCAATAAAGTAAAGGCAATAATACAAGTACAACCGCCCACCAATAATAAAGAATTAAAGAAATTTCTTGGGCAAGTCAATTTTCTAAGGAGGTTCATTTTTAATATTGCGGGAAAAATAGAACCATTCGCTAAGCTTATCTACCTTAAGAAGGAGAAGAAGTTCAAATAGGGTCAGGAACAAACAAGAAGCCTTTCAAATGATAAAGGAGTACCTGACGAATACACTTGTATTGTTGCCATCAATATATGAAAAACATCTCAAATTGTATATAGTTACATCTAGTATATGGGTAGGATGTTTATTAGTGTAAGACAATATAAATGGGCATTAACAAGCAGTTTATTATCTATCGAAGACTTTAACTTGTACTAAAATGCATGATTCCAATATTTAGAAATTGTGTTTTTTCTTGTACTATTCTGCTTTGAAATTAAGACATTGCATGTTATATTTTAAAATTAATATTATAGCTCAAATTGATTTAATTAAGTATATGCTTACAAGACCAATATTAAAAGGCAAGCTTGAAAAATGGGCTTTAGCCTTAAGTGAATATTGCTTAAATTATATACCTCAAAAGGCTATAAAAAGGTAGACCATAGCTAACTTTTTAGCCAATCACCTAAACTTAATTTCTTCTAATAAGGGAGACTGTGAATTAATTAATTTAAAATCATAGAAACTTATGTTCAATGGTTCAAAAACTGGTGAAAGAGTCGGGGCTAATGTTATTATAATATCACTAAATGGTTTGATATCCCAATTTGCATTTGAATTAGACAATGTAATCTTTGGGAATCAAGTAAAGTACAACGCCCTGATTATAAGTCTTGAATTATTGTTAGAAAAGGAAGTGAAAGAAGTTAACATATTAGAGACTCACAATTAGTCATAAAATAGTTAGGCATGATTGTTAGATGCTCAAAATCAAAATTGACAATTTTACATAAATATGTCATCATTTTGTTAAATAAATTTGATGATATAACCTTAACCTATATGCTATGGTTATTAAATTACTAGGTCAACATGTTAGTTCAGGCAACCTCAAGTTTTAGAGTCCCAAAAGAATCAAATAATAATTAGATAAAAATTAAAAGATTTTTACCATTACTAATGAAATGCAAACAAATTAAGGCCTCTAAATCTTAGAACTCAATGAAATTAACAATATAGAGGATTAGAGAATCCTACTAATTCAATATTTAAATAATCCCTCCAAGAGCATACCCGCTAAAAACAAAAAGTACACCATGAAATACAAAGAAGTATCCGACGAGTTGTACAAAAGAATAGTAGAAGACATTTTACTTAAATGTCTCAACAAGTTGGAATCCATGCAAGTTATGGCAAAAGTTTATGAAGGAATATGTGGAGCTCATCAATCAGAAAGAAAAATGAGATAGTTGTTGCTCCACAAGATGGGGTATTACTGGCCTGGAATGGGTAAAGATTGTATATAGTATGCAAAGGGTGCAAAAATTGCCAAAATTTTAACACAATACAAAGGGCACCTACTGAACAACTCATCTAATTGTCAAACCATGGTCTTTCAAAGGTTGGGCAATGAATTTGATAGGAAAAATACATCCATAATTGTGGCAACTGATTATTTTATAAAATGGGTCAAAATAAAACCTTTGAAAGTTGTTACTCAGAATGAAATCATCAGCTTTATAAAAGAGCATATTATCCATAGGTTTAGAATTCCCCAAATAATAATAGTGAATCATGGAACTGTCTTTAGTGGATGAATTTATGAATTTATAAGAGAATATTAGATATCTTTTGTAAATTTAACACCTTATTATGCTTAAGTCAATGGACAAACCGAGTCAACTAATAAAGCTATCAAGTTTATAATTTAGAAAATAATCAATGAAACTATGTGATGCCCCCAGATTCAGGTACATGTACTTCAAATCTGGTGTTTTACAATCCAACTCATATATCATACTAATAACAGCTCATTGCGAAATAATAGAAATATTTACATTAATATAACATAAATATTTTCGTTCCAAGTCTCACAACCATGACTAATACATAATATAACTAAATCATAAGTCTTAATACAAATATCTAATGTCTTTGTCTTAAAACATAATAAAACAAAGCTACTCTGCAGCCTTGCTTTTTTTTTTTTCTTATCTTTTTCTGAAGCACTACCTTGCTCGTTCTTAACTGTATCATTTAAGGTAAAGCAAGAATGAATAACAAGTTTACTCAAGAAGTAATAAGTCAACAAGAATAAATAATCATGCTCAAGGTTTAATACCATCAAAATTATAGCAATTGAAGGTAGTTTATAAAGTGAATTGAATGAACTGAGAACAAATAACTTTAATTATTTTAAGATCAGAACAATATTATTAATGAGTGATCACTATGGACCATGAACTCTTACTAGAAGTAACAATATTTCACTAAAAAATCCTAGATAAAAATAAGTACAGTAGGTGATCAGCTTAAAGTACCCTATGTTATGCATAACACTCACAATCAACAATTGTGCAGTCGATTTTCTGACATAAAGTAATTTCTCCTACTATGAGGGTTGTTCATCTCAATATACAATAGTCCGCACCAAGGCAATTGGCTTAGATCGCTTTCTAGAAAAATATGATCGACTTTTTGTCATTATTTTTCTAGCCAAATCAAATGGCATAGACATTCTTCTCAAATATTTATGAGTTAATCAAAACTTTTAATGTCCACGTGATAGGGTTCGAATAATTTGATAAAGGTATTTGAGTATGAATAACTCAGACTTTCAAATTTAACAATTCAATACGAGATTAATCTTGCATAGATGTAAACATGAACAACTATCTTTGAATATAAATTCTCCTTTAATAATTATAGCATTCAAATTATTTGTACGAAATAATAAAGTGTACAAGTTTAGGTACTTTCTTGGAACTCATTTTTCTTTGAACAACCACCTTAAAGCTTTCTTTCTCTTAGAGATTAATTTGAAATAGTTCTTCACCTTTTTTTTCTACTTACTAGTCTCACTTGAACCACCAAATGGCAAAAGTTTCTCTAGGTTTCTCTTTTTTCTCTCATAAACTCTCGATTTCTCTCTAACTCTTATACTTCCAACACTTAATAAACTTGATAAATGAAATAGGAGAGTCTTATTTATAGGCCTACTTAACATACACATACACTACATATACATGTACAAATACATGTAAGTTCCAGCCAGGTTTAATGAGTTCATTTCTAAGTTTTCAACTTGACACTGGTTGTTGAGGAAGATTACTCGATGCCCTTGTCACACAGTTGGCTAATGCTTAACCGATTATGTTTCACTCCTTCAAATGCCACTTTGCACCATTTCCAATTAAGTCATATCCTCGAGTCTTTCCAGAATTATTATTTCCAAGGACAATTGCAAGACCATCCTTTTCTTGGTAAATTGACAGGAAAGCCATATTGTCAGTCATGTGCATTGAGCATCTACTATTAGGATATCAGATTGAGTTAGTGAAGCTCCTTACTTGTAAGAAATGTTAATGTTTACTTTGGTACCCAAACTTGCTTGGGTCCTAATTTGTTAATTTTCTTAGGGACCCAAATTTGCTTGATTTTAGGTTTATAATAATCAAGATGATAACCGTTATGATGACACCATGCTGCAATATGTCCATGATCATGACAGTTATAGCATCTTATATTTTGCGTGTTTATGTATATGTGTGTGTGTATTCCTCCTCTTTAAGAACTCATGTGGACAATAGACACTTATAGTTTTTCTTATGTGCTCATATTCCCTTTGCTTCCACACTGCTCTGCAATTATGAAATTTCGTAAGGTAGAAGCCAACTCTATGATTCTTGTCAGGTTGGTTCATGGAGTAAGTACGACTTGATTCTATGATCCTTCGAGGCTTAAAGGTAGTATTTGGTTTACCTTGCGTTTTCTTGAATCCTAGATTAGTGTGTGATCTATTGTTCTCAGGGATCATAACCTAAGCAACAGAGATAATACAACTTGGAATTATAGGTTTTGTAACCATTGTGGATCTTACGAACACAATACTTCTATTAGAAGTAGAAAAACTGTTATTGTTAGTCTCTTGTACTATGTCCACATTACGATTTGAGGATAAATCCCCAAATCCTAACCTTGATTGGTCTGAGATTACTCTCTGACTTGTGATCGGGGATTCTATAAAAGAAGAAGATTGATTCCACGTAGAGATAGTCTTTTCTAGTTCCTTAATCTTAGAGACCAATGTTGATTCTCTCTGTGTAGATAGTTCAATTATCTGTCTCAATCTCTCATTCTCAGCTTCAAGGTTATAGAGAGAATTAGCACTTCGTAGAGTTGTTTCTAACTCTTCTTGAACTTTCTTTTTCTCCTTTTGAAAAAGATAATGGTCCTTTGATAGAACGCTAAACCATTTTATATATTTGTGCAAATCTGATGTAATGTCATGTAATGCAATTCTCAGATCATCTATATTTACATTAGGCGAGTTAAAATCAAATACCTTACTAATTTCAATTTCTTGATAATCATTGGTATCACTGGTGTTTGCTTCTATGGTTATAAGACATAGATTTGCCACTTGGGGGTCCTTCGTCATCACTGGATTATGAGTTTAAGTCATCATTAGAATCACTCCACGATCGTTCAGCAATGAGACCTTTGTCCTTCTTTTGAAACTTCTTGTAGCCCTTGAAGTCCTTTTTTGGGGCTGACTTTTTCTTTTCCTTCTTCTGCTCTTCTCATAGAATCTTATCGCACTTAGCAATGAAGTGACCTGACTTCTTGCAATTATACCACATATCCTTTTACTGGTCTCAGTTGTTGCTGATATTGTTGTTATATCTTATGAGTCTGTAGCCTCTGCCTCTACGCATGAAATTCATCAATCTTTGTGACAACATGGCAATATCTTCAACCTCATTTTCATCATCCTCATCAGAGTTTACTTCAATAGGGGCTTTGAAAGATGTCTTTGCTGCTTTGAGAGTAGCTCATTTGTCTTTCTTTTTGGGTTCTAAAGTAATCTCTGCTCATTGATTTAATTCTAGCTTGTAGGTAAGAAGATTACTATAGAGCTTCTGCACAATTATCTCGTGCAGATTCTTAGACTCTCTGATTGCAGTGATTTTAGCATTCCACTTGCTAGGCAGTGCCCTCATAAATTTGATGTTGTTGTCCTTGTTTGGGTAGATTTTCTCAAATGCTCTTAAAGAGTTGAGCGGTATATTGAACCTTTCATATGTGGCAGTTATATTCCCCCCAGGGATGTGGGAGAACATCTCGTACTATTGGGGGTAGCAGGGATTGCTTGTTTTCCCTGACTTCTTCGGTTCCTGCATACATAACCAGCAAGGCTTCCCAGAATTAAAAGTTATTTATAAAACCTCATCCGATGGTTAAATGAAAATATCCTTACTAACTCACTATATTCCTATGTGAATTATATTAGACAAGAATTCATTAAGATCAAATTCCCATAATGGTTACATACGGCATATAGGTATATTAATATCCTATACACAAATCAAGTATTAAATCCTACGAAGAATAAACAAGATCGCATGTTAACATATTCAGATCTAAACTTATAATCCCTCTTTCAATTTCATATATATTATCTCAATTAATTACTTGCACTTAATTAATACATACTTGAACGCACATACATATTTATATATATATATATATATATATATATATATATATATATATATATATATATATATATATATAATCCATTTGTCAACATCATATAGATTATCACATTAATTATTACAGTTAATTGATACTTGAATGTGCAAAATATAATAAACAATCCATATAAGCAAATTAACATAAACTACACATTGGGTTCCATTGCAATTTTCATTAAACATTTAGTTCATAATTGAATAAGAAGACACATTCATAATATTAGAAATCATTATCCCAAGAATTATAATAATTAAAAGAAAAAAGTTAGAAAGAAAATATCTTATTTTTGAAGCGCGATATCCAATTCTTCCTTTAATCTCGTATCCTTGCGTGAATCGTCATTTAGATCTTATAGAAACCTTGATTCTCTATTATAATTTAAACTAACTATGTTAATTCCATGTTAATCTCTCTCAAAACATGCATAAAGTCATGTATTTATAGGCTACATATCAAATCCCTAGCATACTTGCATAAATAAATCCAATT
Source organism: Hedera helix (assembly GCA_947179155.2). Lineage (NCBI taxonomy): Eukaryota > Viridiplantae > Streptophyta > Magnoliopsida > Apiales > Araliaceae > Hedera > Hedera helix. The sequence continues at coordinate 12,337,934 of OX359266.1, read as the reverse complement.
CGGAATCAAAAACATGCAAAAAGACGTCAAATCTTGGTCTGGCCTGACACCTGCGCTGGGCACAACTTCTCTTTGCTTCTCTTACATTGGGGTGCAACTAGAATTATGAGCATTCTATCAAGATGTGTCAGGGTTCAACTTTTTTTCACAAATTTTGCACTGGGGCACAACTTTACTTTCTAGTTCAATGTCTGTTAGTAAAATGACCATAACTCTCTCATCTGAACTCCGATTGAGATGATTTAAGATGTTTCGGAAAGCTAAGAAGTAGTTTTACGCTATACGAATTGAGAATTACTGATTAGATCAAGGTAAAAATTGGACTTCAAATGGATACTTTGTCAAAGGCAAGTTAAAAATTCAAACATAGCAACTCCAAGCTTTGATCTATATAGGCATATGGCCCTTATTCCAATTCTTACAATACAAAGTAAAAACACATAAAACTAACATAAAATACTTAAAAATGCGCAAATTATCAAGGATAAAGCTACTCAATAATTAGGTATAACATCTACTCATCATTTTTCATTTTAAATAATGATTAACAGATTATAAATTAAACAAGTTAATTTATTTAAGCACAACAAAATATTAGTTTGAAAACCCCTTCAAGATTTATAGAGATCACAGTTCTGAGTTTAGTTGGCTTATGAAAATTAGTCACAACAAGTATAATATAATGTAGAAAGTAAAGTGTTGAACGTAAATGAGACATGGAGATTTCAAAGTGGTTCAGAGTACAAAGATCTCTTAGTCCACTTTTCCAATCCTCGAGTAAGAAATCCATTAAAGATAGGGTGATCACAAATATTAGTTCACACAGAACTATTTCAATCAGCTGAAGCACAAAGATTTCTTCAAGTCATTAAGACTCGGCACCACAACGGTCACTAAAACCAATTTACAAAGAACTCTTCAAGTCACTTAGACTTGAAATCACCCGTTCATAAAGAACTCTTCAAGTCACTTATACTTGGAATCACAGCGGTTACTAAGACCTGTTCATAAAGAATGAGTGATTTCAGAGACGCTACTAAGTGGCTTTAAGTCTAATACAGAATGACTTAGTAACATAAGAAGTTATTCCTGATCATAGAGTAGAGCTTTTAGGATTTTGTTAGCAGTCCAACTTTTTATTTGTTCAGTGCTACTTTGATGGTTTGAATATTCATTTTCTTTTATAAAGAACCTTGAGATCTACCCATTAAAATTTAGTCGTTTGTTCATTTAATGCTCTGATACTAGAAGATCTCTGATATTGAGTTTTAAGGATTATGTCGGCTTGCATTTAGCTAGGATGTCACATCAGTCTGTTGTAGAACCAACCACTTAGGTGTTGTCACATCGACAATCTAGCTGTTAGATATACTTCATTCTACCCTTTAACTTGAATTTTGGATGACGAGCAAAACATCTAGAAAACTCTGCCCTTTAGATCATCTCATTACCAGTCTATTGTCAAAGCTTGTCATACTCTACAATTTGTGAGCTCTATGTTATGTTATGTGATCTTTAGTTCTACAATTCATCAGCTTTACGATCCTTTAACTCTATGATCCATTAGCTTTATGATATGCTGAGTTTACTTTATGAATGTCTTACTTTACGATATCTAAGTAACTCTACGATCTGAATATCTTAAACAACTCTATGACAGCTTTACGATCGATTAATCTTCTATGATCTATACACTCAATTCATTTCATCTATATACTCAATTCATTTCATAAATCAACCTAACAAGTTTGATCTTCTACTCTAAGTCCTTATACATCAATTTTTCATTTTAAGGACTTTACAAAAGCTACTGGTTATAAATGTACATTAACAATCAAATCCAATCAACATCAAATCAGAATATGCAATTGTACTAAGAGTGTTGCATAAGTTTGTCAGGTTCGTCTAGAGATCCATGATCTTCTTATAAAGCCCATCAACAAAGAAAGTGGCAGCTATCATCTGGACCTTCAAACTCTTAATGAAAGCACGACAAATTTGATATTCAACAGTGAGCTTATCAATTTCTTTCTTTCTAGATTCCATTTTAGATGATTTGTCTTTTAGAGTAGCAAGAGGCATCTCATACTGAGCAATGTGTTGTTGGACCCTTAACTAGGCTTAATGGTAGCCATCCAGTTTGATTCAGGCCTTTAATACTTTACTAGCCTCGACATGATTCTTAAGCTTAGAGACAATGGTCTCTATAAGTTGCATTAAGTAAGAGACCAAATCTTACTTAACTAAGACATCTAAACTAAAGCTCAACATTACCTACAGATCGCTAATCTCACCATGTACTTGAGAAGAAGATACATGTAGACAAAATCCATAAACAAGTAACATAAAGTAAACAACCAAGAAGAAAAGATAAAATAAAGAAAAAAATTCCTTACCACCAAAGCTTTTGATGACTCTGAGATCTCCATCGCCTAGTGAATCCCATATGATAGATTAATAGATTTTTCTCACATGGTATCTATCATTAAATGGCTTTCACCCTAAGGACACTCTAGTTGAACCTCCCCTGTAGTCAATAGGAGTGGTTGCTTATTCAAGGCATCTATTTCTTTTATTGAAAAGGCAGGAATTTCCACCTCGATGCTAGACGAGTTGGGCGTCACATCATTAAGAGTGATGATTTCCTCTTTATCGTCAGGTGTATTGGTAGGGTGGATTGTCCTCAAAGGTTGTGCATATATCAAAACCTCATAATCTGATTTTTCACCACTGTCAGTTTCACCCCTAATAGCATGATAGGGCTTAGCTTGATCAAGTAACCGGCCTTATCCTCAGCTAAATAAGCATAATTAGAGTTAGTAACAAAATCATGAAAATATATGACTAGAATAGTAATTAGGGATTATCCGTAATGGTTTCACTAGTTATTAAGGCTTGGTTTATGTCATACATAACTATAATATTGGTCCATGCATTAGTTATATACATTTGCATGCTTTACCTTACCATATAAGCTACTATTTGCCTTTACATAAACCTTAACACATAACACATCGTCTATTCATATCTTAATATCTACCACATTGATCATTTTTGTCAATAGATGGCTTATAATACATGTCTCTATCATATAATATTAAAACATTTTATTTCGGATTAAAATAAATTTTTTTCCCAAAAACCAAGACATCTTGCCCTGGCATGTTTTACACTATACATCTCGATGGCCCCGAAATCTCCTCAGTTGGACCTCGCCCCGGCGCCGACTGGTCTCGTCATTAGCGAACTCTTCTTAGTTGCACTCCGCCCCAGCGCAGTGTTTAGTTTAAAACATCTTGCCCCGACATAGTGCTGCAGAATTTAAAAAAAAATTATATCCAATTTTCATACTATTTTTGACCACTTTTTACAAATCTTGATTCCAACACATGATTTAGCACATATAACATGTATATGACTTGCATAGGCCTTCAAAAATATTTAAAGTTTTTAAACGACCCTATTTTTTTAAAAACTTCATTTTAGATGTCGGCGAACGTTTTTAAACGTTTAAAATTCACTTTTATCGCCATAAACACCAAATGACTAGCAAAACAACAAGAACACGTGTATTTACATAAAACTTAGTTATTTGACTTTATTTTATCCTTAATTACACAAAATGGCTAAAAATCACACTTTTGTAGAATTTTGTCAACTCAACAAAACTACCCTTAAACTCTCTATATACCATATACATTAACACAAGTTTATTTGCTCACTTAGTATGATCACATAATATCTATATGCATCATCTAAAGTATGTTACTGATTAAAATTTGATTTACATGCAAAATATAACATAATATTGTATTTTCCTACATAAGTCATGATTTTCAACTATTTATAATCTTATTATGCTATCTAGCAAGAAATTATACATGTTTCTAACATGATCATCACCTCAATCTAGGGTTTCACCATATCTAACAATATACAACACATGATCTTCTTCAAATTATGATTTCTAGCTATAATCATAAGCATGCATAACTTACCACCTTTGTAATACAAATCTTAAGCCTAGGGTTTCAACATGTATCACTCATATAGCACAAAGACTCATATAATCAACACTTTTGATCACCAATACATGCATGACTTCTCATAATATTGCATCAAAACACAAAAATGACAAGTTTTAGAGCAAGAACACTTTTAACCTTTCTTTGTGCTCTTTATCTCTTTGCTATGAAACTTCTTAGAGTTGGATGCTCCACTTTGATGGCTAGTTTTCTTTCTCTTGATCACTTTTCTTGTAATCTCCCAAACTTTCTACACTAAAACTGTGACGACCCCGAATCCGGGTCCCTCGAACCTCGAATCCGGTTCAACACTAGTACTACATTTTCTTTATTGTTCATGAATTATAACAATATTATAATTGCTAAATAATCATTTATTTATAATTCTACAACATCTCTTTCTATTCCAGAATCGCAATCTTTAAACAAATCTAGTATATCTTAATATCATACATAATACGACATTCTATTACAATCATTTTGAGTATTTAACATTCATATTACATAAGAACTAAGTCTTACTACACAATCATTTTACCTGTCCAATTTGGACTGATATCTACAATAGACATTTAGACCTTCAATGAAAGTAGTATGCATTATTGTTTCTTGATCTTTATCAAAAACTTCGAATAACTTGCACTATCTAAAAATGTTGGTTTTAAGCAAGAGTGAGCACGACGGCTCAACAAGTTTAACAGTTACACATAACACATTACATGTTTCACATATTATACATGCTCTGCATTTTATTCTTGCATCATGCAGTTCATGTTTTTCATTTTATGAATGCTTCATACTTCTTATAATAATCAACTAGCATCTAGAAATTCATGTTTCATATTTTCACATGTAATCATACCTCATACTTTTCACATAACACAAATCTCATCAATATATCTTCATATCAATAATATAATATCAAATTGTAGCATATTAATGCACATAAGAGCAAGTTCTGAAAAACTTGTCTGGTTCGCTTCTACCATTTAGGCTTATTTTGCGTCTTTCGTTCAACCTACAATTTATATATAAAATTGACATAATCATTAGTTACAATGACTATTAATTAGTCTTAACTTAAGACCTTAACTTTAAATTATTAACTCTTAAGATGTCCGACAAACGAACCCTTAAGTTCTGGACAAAAACCTTAGCCCAAACATAGTTGGACATGTCGGGTACGCTTAACCAACTTATGCCTTTACTACACGTTCTTCGTACGACTTACTTTTAATAAATTATCTAAAATTAGTCACAAACGGAATATTTACTTTGGTTTAATTCAATTAAACTTTCTTCTTTTACATAACTTAATGATTCAGACATTTAATAATGTACCAAATACTTCAAAATATTATCTATCTTTGATAATATACAACTACGTTCAAATATTATTAACCATTTAATAATATTTTAATTACTTATTAATATTATTAACCATTTAATAATATTTTAATCTCATACTAATATTATTAACCATTTAATAATATTTTAATTACTTATTAATATTATTAATCATTTAATAATATTTTAATCACTTACTAATATTATTAATCATTTAATAATATTTTAATCATTTATTAATATTATTAATCATTTAATAATATTTTAATCTCTTACTAATATTATTAACCATTTAATAATATTTTAATCATTTACAACTATTATTTACCATTTGATAATATTTTAATCATTTATTAATATTATTCACCATTTGATATTATTTTAATCTCTTATTAATATTATTAATCATTTAATAATATTTTAATCACTTCTTAATATTATTAACTATTTAATAATATTTTAATCACTTATTAATGTCATTAATTATTTAATAACATTTTCATCATATACTAATATTATTAATCATTTAATAACTTTTAATCATATACTAATATTATTGATCATTTAATAATATTTTAATAATCTTCAAACAATACCAATAGTTAACTTTTTAATTGTGTTAACTTTAGTCTTTATATTAAACAATACCAATTAGTTACTAATAAACTTCATGTATTGGCTTAATATCCAAACGCATTCATTTTACACTTATTTTAACTTAATTTATCAAAGAAAACTCGACCCGGACCGACCCGGACCCAACAAAATTTGCTAGGCAGATTGTTCTGGCACAGCTGCGCCACACCGAGCGCAGCTGCGCCCGGCCAATCTGTCTGGAAGTTAATTTTTTGACTGCTCAACCCTCTGACGCTCCGACAGCCATAACTTCTTTATTTTAAAATATTTTGGGTGATTCTTAAGTCCATTCTCATCAGAATTTCTCCCTCTACAATTTCTCTTTATATCACAAATTCAAATTCTGAATGGAACTAGACTAAAAATTGCTCACAAGGACAAAGTGAAAACTAAAATCACAAATCCTTGGTTTTAATTGTTTAAACTTAAATAAAATAAACTCTACACATCCAAATGACACCAACTTAGTGTTGTTGTCTTCCTAACTTCTTATTTTACAACATTTTATGGATCAATCACATTTTTAAAAATGTTTTGACAAGAAATTTAAGATCGAACCATTTAGGGGTTTACCGGTAAATCGCAATATGGAATTTTCTTCCATTTATTCGTATACCACACAGACCAATACTTGTATTAAACATACTAAACAATGAATCTACCTATATATCATATATTTAGACTTTTAGAGTATTAAAATAATTTTTGATAGGTTAAAAAAAAATTTGACTGATTAAAACATATATACACAATAAAAATGAACTAAAGAATGTTTAGAACACTTTTGAACCTCTTAGACATGGATGTTTTTCTTCTCTTGGCTATGAACTTCACTAGGGACTCCACCTTGACTATCCTCTAGCAATTTTCTTCAACTCACAAGCGTGCTCTCTATTTCTCTCTTGAAAATGCTCTATTTTCTCTCTTGTGCTCTAGCAAATGACCAAACAAACTCATCTAAGGTGTAGAGCACTCTATTTATAGAGTCTCCTTAATTACCACCAACTCTCCCTAATTCACCAACATAGTCAAATTAGTGTTAATTAGGATACTTTTTGATGGATGGACATGTTGAATGACTAAGTGATTGACTAGAGTGGTTGAACAACCTTGTCCTTCAAGAGATTTTCCAAGCAACCTCATGCAACACTCCACCCCCTTGCGGGGCCCCTTAAATCTCAACAAAATGGGATTAAATCCCCTATTTTTGCTTTATTTTTATAGCTTATATATACATATATATATATATATATATATATATATATATATATATATAACCATTAACCAACATTTTGACTTCATATTGGGCTCCACTTTGGACTTGGGAATTAAATAAGTTTGACTCATTCATTTAATTTGTTTGGACTCAATTTAATTGTTACATTAGGCTAACATTAAATACCATATGTTATATTTAATTAAAACAAGCATTGAGCTAGTTTAATTATTACATTGATCAAGGTTTAATTAATTACATAGACTACTAGGTTAATTTATTTAACTTAGTTTAATACATCAATTGGACTTATAATATAATCTAATTAGACTTGCCTTAAATTATTTTACCACATTGGGTTACTCAATTAACTTATCCATAGTTAATTCTCATCATCACATTCATTCACCTAGCAATTAACCAATGTTTTGTTAATACTCTCTCTTGTCTACCAACTAGGGTTATTTAACTAACCCTACATTAGTTAATTTTCTATACTTAACAATTCTTGAAATTATTCTCCCAACATATTGACCAACATTTGACTTTTAAGTTTGGACTCAATGTTTGGGTTACTAGTTTATTTTCATTGGACTCTTTATTTAAATTATTTGGACTACCCAACATAACTCACACATCTTTTATAACTTGGGCTAGGTAATTTATTTAATTGGACTACCACCCCATTATATACAATACTTGTCAACATTAATTAATTGGACTTATATTAATTACCTCTTGGACTATTAATCAACATAACATTTGAGCTTATTATTTAATTACCCACCTTCAAGCGAATATTCCCATATTGGACTTGTTTTAAATCCATTAATGGACTCTATACAACAACTCAATAATTAAGTTAATTACTTAATTAATTAACTTCTTAATATTGTCATCCTAGGCAATATTCTATTTCTCTACTTGTTAATCATAACTTTAATTCATGACTCATATAATTAACTCAATTAATTATATTACATGATTTTCCTTATTAATCCATACTTAAACTAATTAATTTATTAGTTTTATCGAGTATTTAATTTACTTAACACATCATCTTGTTTGACTAACAAACACCACTCTAGATATATATATAAATATTAATATAACCACATTCACTTCTCAATTAAATTTATTTCCTTAATAAATTCTCTACATGCATCATTAAAAATATTTCCACATTTAATTTCTAACAAATAAATTATGTTAAAAAAATGTTTATCCATTTTCTACACGTCTCACTTTTTCAACTCTAGGTTTTAAACCATAACCTTTAATTAATTATTTAAAATCTTATCTACAAATCTTTGTAAATATTTGGGATATTACAAAAACCCTAACTCTCTTCTTTTCTCTTCACACTTAGCAACTTGGAAATGAAATGAAGAAGATACGAGTAAAAATCTAGTTATACTTGCTAAACATATACATACATAAGTTATATGTAATGCGCCAACACTTAACCATTCCTAAGTTAGCTTAGTCATGCCTAGTTAAGGTCATTCAAGGCAATTCACATTGATTAGTAAGGGCAAAATAAACATTAAACCAAATTAGAACACCAAGGTCATTTCCCAAATTGTCAAGGGTACTTTGGTCAATAGCCAAAAATTCTAGACAATTAATTCAAATTAAATCATAACTTACTTATTTTTGATCCATTTTAAATCCTTTCTAATTCAAATTTGTTTCCTTAAACTTGAATTTTATTCCACAATCAAATAATATATAACTTGCTTTTCCCAAAACACTTGTCACCCTTTAAAAATTCGATTTCATTATTTATTTATAATATTTACAATATTACTAAATTTACATATCATTACATCATCTCGACTTAACGTACAATTCACTAAGAAAAATGATATACATTTTCTAGTCACGATGCACTTTCGATCATTTGATCTTTAATCATCTGAATTGCTTTCATAATCTGTAAATAACACATATTTGCAAGAATGAGTGTGACGGCTCAACAAGTCTAACAGTTTACACATTTCATGCTCCACATAGTATACACGCTTTATATTTTATTCATGCAACATACATTTTATGATGTGCATTGTATACATGTCACGGATGTTTCATGTTGTGCATTTTCCACGAACTATCAACAGTTTATCAACTAAACAATTATTAGTTACAACCACATAACGTTCACATACTTATCTCGTTCACACAGAACAACAAATTTTGTTAACTACCACATACTCATGGTTTATTGCACTTTATCATATATGTTTCATATAACAATAATTTATAATTTACTGTAAAAACTTGTTTCGATTTGCGTTTAACGTTATACGTTCATCGAACGTCCATTGCACATCTTGTACTTCTCAGTTTATGTAATCCTTACATTTACATTCGCCGCATAACCTATAATAGTCAAGTTATAACATATTTGTTAATTCCATTTTAGGACCAACACTTAACTATATTAGACACATTAATCTTTAATTTATACTATATTCATTGTAGTATATCTTACATAGGCTTATTATTACACTCCAATGCATTTCAAGTTGAATTTCAACTTAAATGTTTAATACCTATAACAAATTCCAATTTTTGTTCAAGTTTCGTTTGTTTCTAGATTTTTATTCAAATCTTTAATTACTAACCAATGTTGGATTTATTAGTACAATTATAGGTTAATTACATTTTAGAACATATTTCTTTATCATTTAAAATTATTTGAAAGCTTAATGATCAAAAATTAAAATTAAAATTTGAATCAGGCGGGCAGCACCCCAGCACTCCTTTTTTTCTTTAATACTGTGCCCCGACACTCTTTTTCTTCATTGCACCCCCCGCACGTATGTCTGGAACAAAAATCTGCAGAATTTCTTTACGCAACAAGCACCCAAGTTGATGTTTCTTAACATCCTATCATTTCAATTGATTTATAAAACATGTATACACATGTTATATCTCTAAAATTATGTATTAATTTCATGTTTTACCAAAGATCCTCTTTGTTGCATTTTTACAAATACTTGGTGTGCATGTTTTAAAAACTCGTTAAGTGTGTGAATTCAAGACATATACACCTCCATTTCAACCTTATTTCATGAATCCTCCTTGGTTCCTATTTATATTATCTCCCACAACCAAACAATATACAAGTATAATTAGAATTCCAATAACTTCTTTGAATCTAAAAGAGAGGAGTATTTTACCCTTCACCGATTGCTTTACTTGGTTGAATTCCTTTGGTGGTGGACTGAACTCCCTTTTTGATAGAGTTTGCTCAGAATTTCTTCCATCTCAAATTGACACACTCGTTTATATCACTTGCTTCAATTGAAGAGGTTTTTGCGCATATGTTTAATAACTTAGTATATGGCTTTTAAAGCTTAAAAGAATACTGAACTTACTACTTAGGAGAAATGAAATGCTCGACTGAAATGGAAATGTTGAAGTATTCCACTAATTAGCTAAGCAGGTGGTGTCAACCTCTCAAGCCTTACAAGGCTCATCATGTTATTCCACTAAGTAAAACAATTCTCAGCATTTGTTTTAATTTCAAAGCATAGTTAGCACATCCCTCAATTAATTTCAGAACTCTCATGTATTCGTAATACATGTATACATTTCCTATATATATATATATATATATATATATATATATATATATATATATATATATATATATATATATATACTAGGGATAATCCATGCCTGAAGGCACGATACATGTGACACCCAGGATTTTAGAATAATTTCAAATAAGGATTATGATGAATTAAGTAAAGGTTGGTACTTAAAACCTAGTGTTGAATGATAAAGGTATTAAGAAATGAATTATGAAATGTGAAGAAGATTTTTGCCACGCCAAACGACGTCGTTTGGCGTAGGCAGAGCCGAGGAAAAGGATATCGCGCCATGCGCGGCCGAGTTTTAGGCGGCAAAATTACGATTTTGCCCTGGCCTTTTCAGTTAATACTGACCGTGTCCCTTGACGCACGAAATTTACGGAAATGCCCCTGGACTTTTCGGGAAATACCGATCCTATCCCTGAAGCGCGAAAATTACCAAAATGCCCTTAGAAATGATTTTTAATGAAATAAATGTTTAAAATTTGTTTTAAAATCATAGATAATTATAGAAAAATACTAAAAATATAGAAATGATGTTTGAGTATTAAATTTAATATTTTTGTAAAAATATTAAATATTGGAGATTAATATTTAAATATTAATCCATTAAGTTTAAAGGTTAGAAAGTGAATAAATGAAAATTTGGACAACCGAATAAGCTAAAATTTATCCGATAAACCGGGTTGTCCGTAGTGAATGTATTTGATATTAAGTTAAATTAATATATTAATGGACGATGTTAATATAATTAACCGTATAAATTGAAAATTAGTCCGGAGATGATATTAATTAAATAAATTAATATCATAAAGAGATAAATAATTATTATTTGATTATTTTATGATCATAGGTTGATCGAGTTAAGGGTTTGAGCTATCAATTTAAATAACTGGACGCCAGGCAAGTTCTTCAGTCCTTAAATGTTAAATATCGACTGTTATGATATGATAATACTTGTTCAAATGTATATAAATTATGTGTTATGTGATCTGTGGATAATATGACAATTATGTATACTTTGTGCAAAGATGTAACATATATTGCTATAGTAGAAGCACAACACATAATGTATGACACGCACCAAGCATGTTAAGGTATGTGCTACCGTGAAGTATGAAAAGTGTTAACTATTGAACTTGCTGAGCCGTTGTGCTCATTACTTGCTTAATATACATTTTTGCAGGAAAGAAATAAATTTCAAGAATATCAGATTAAATTAGAGATGAGTTGGCTAGAAGGTTGGAAACGTTATTATTATATTTTTCATTCAATGTGGATACATGTGTTACGTTTAATTGATGTTTCAGATGTACATAAATGTTGAATCCAGACAGGATAAGTAAAGTTAAATTTTGAACCGTGATTGTACTAGATAGATGTACGATAGAGATTATTAAATGGTTTAATTATGACTTATGAGACCAAGAATAATTGTGGAGATACAATCAACATTAAATTTTAAATGTTGAACTTTATGATACTTGTAAGAGAAAGAAAAAGTAAAGGTTGCGATCCAGGGACTAGGATCAAAATTTAAGGATTTTAAATATCCAAATATTTTAATATAAGGATTGAATTGAGAAAAAAAAAAATTATATCGAAAAATTCGGTAATGGATGATTTTAAAATCAGTTAATAGATTAAAGAAGGTGAGCAAAGAATTATTAACGAACCGAAATTTGGACGTAAGGAAAATAATGAATAATAAATGTGAAATTTGAAGTAATAAAGTTGGTCGAATTTCGGGTTCGTTACAGTTGGTATCAGAGCTAAAGGTTATAACCCTTAGGAAAATGATACCTTAGGCTATAACCTAAAGTAAGAAAGAGTACGGTTAGTTGAGTGTTCTGAAAACTCAAGCGTATGGTAAACTCGTGACTCATGATTATATGGTGGAGCCCCTTTAGCGAATGGGCGATTATGGCCTGACTAAGACAAGCTCCTCAATCATATGATTATAGTAAGTTCCTGAGTTCAAATACGTGATAAGTTTGATGAACATGGAGGATTAGAATAGAAAGATGTAAGTTAAGAAAAACAGATCTCAGATAGTGGCTAAAGTAAAGGAAATATGAAAAATATAAGATTATAAGGAAGAGATAAAGATGTTAGGAAAGTTTTGAATGAAACAAATTAAGAAAATTATAAGTTCAATTAAAATTATGTCTGAAAGAATATTTGAAATGATTCAAAGATGAATCTCAAAGAAAATCAGGGGACACCTGATTCAAGCAATAAAGATGACAATGTAATCTAAAAAGTACAGAAAGAGATCATAATAATATGATCAGGAACAACGAGAGGATCGTACTACGATACGATCATGAGATAAGGGAAACGAGTAAGGAATAGATTGTAAAGCAAGATCATGATGGGATCAAGTGAGAATGTGAAATTATAGAAAGACCTATTAATGGTCAACAAGGTATAGCTTGATGCTATAAAGGTATATGATACTATGAAATAGTACAAGAAGAATTCAGAAAATGATGAGACATGAATGATAGAAAGGTTATGATAAGGGGGGTAGAAACTTGGGTACGAAATTTCAATTGAGAACTCACGTGGTGACTGAGTTGCACAATCCTTTGTATGGGCAGGGGATTTATGTTTCCTTAGTTACTAGGTGATAATCATTGAAAAGTTAGAGTCGCGTTAGCAGTTTTTGATAGATAGATAATATTAAGTTAGGCATGAGTTCTTAAAACTCATGCATATGGTAAGTCCATGACTCATAATGGTATGGAATGTTTTGAGCCCCTCAGCATATGGACAGTCTTTGATATGTTCTCAGACTACATATTGCTAGGACAAGCTTCTAAACTCATATTCTTGTGGTAAGTTCATGGACTCATAATGTGTGGCAAGTTTGATGAATTATACGGGGGTATAGAAAAGTTGGAGTAGATAGAAATTTCAATAAGATAAATGAAAATAGTTCTAGCAATAAATTAAATATTTAAGTAAAGAAACTGAAGGTGAATGTTAGGGAATTTAGGATATTTCCCATTCTTCTAGCTTTGCTAGACTTCGAAATTTTTGACCTCAAGCTAATTTGGCATGAATGTACTCTAAAAAATGCAAATGAATTTTTAAGCGATTTAAAAAGTGTCTATGCTACTTGATTTAGCTAGACAAAAATATTTTAACATCAAAATGTATTTTAAAAGGATCATCCATGCACCTTTTAGCCCGGTGCAGATGTGATGAATGACGGAATGCTCAACGTGTTGTTGAGACGGTGCGGTACTATTTCGTCATAAGATGATTCAACACCATAAAGGATGGTTTAGGAATTATTAATGACGGAATTCTCAACGGACTGCGGTAACATGAAGTCATAAATGATTTTGATTTATAAAAGTATGTCAAAGCTATAAGTCAATGCCATTTGACTCGGCTAAATGTTTTGAAAAGTTTTGACATGATGAACGTTTTAAAATTTTCTGCGAGTTATAAATTGTTAAAAGTAAGTCTATGCTAATTGATCTAGCTAGACAAGCGTTGAAGAAATATAAGTCTGAGCTATTGATTCAGCTAGACAAATTTTAAATTATTATTATTGAATTCGTATTCTTTGAAAGTTATACCAAATCAAATTATTTTCGAATGAATTCTAAGGCTGAGATGAACACAAAGATTAAGAATATTGCAGGTTGATCAAATGGTCAACTGGCATAAGAAACACATGTATGGTGAAACATCCATCATTTTAATGACAGACTGATCCACTGTTAGGGTTTGCAGTATGAAGTACTCGGGGAGCGAAGTACTGTAAACCGGGATCATGTTCAGATTGTTATGAAAATTCATTATTTTAATGGGTTGCAGTATGAGGTACTCTGGGAGTAAAATACTGTTAACCGGGATAAAAGTTCATTCAGCATACTACGAAAAATTTTATTTTCTCTACTCTTATGAAGATTGGATAGTAGGATGGGGTAGCATTTTCTAACCGTGAGCGATAATAAAAATAATAATTGTGAAGTAAAGAAATTATGAAATGTGATGGATAAGAAAATTGTAATGTCCAACGACGGTGAGAAAAGAATGAAATAAAGATATGTGGAATAAATGTAAAGAAATTGTGTAAGTTACAAATGAATGAAGTACGGGTACATAGAAATTTCGAGGACGAAATTTTATGAAGGAGGGGTGAATGTGACACCCAGGATTTTAAAATAATTTCAAATAAGGATTATGATGAATTAAGTAAACGTTGGTACTTAAAACCTAGTGTTGAATGATAAAGGTATTAAGGAATGAATTACGAAATGTGAAGAAGATTTTTGCCACGCCAAAGGACGTCGTTTGGTGTAGGCGAAGCCGGGGAAAAGGATGTCGCGCCATGCGCGGCCGAGTTTTAGGCGGCGAAATTACGATTTTGCCCTGGCCTTTTTAGTAAATACCGACCGTGTCCCTTGACGCACGAAATTTACGAAAATTCCCCTGGACTTTTTGGGAAATACCGATCCTATCCCTAAGGGCGCGGAAATTACCAAAATGCCCTCAAAAATGATTTTTAATGAACTAAATGTTTAAAAATTGTTTAAAAATCATAGAAAATTATAGAAAAATACTAAAAATATAGAAATGATGTTTGGACATTTAATTTAATATTTTTGTAGAAATATTAAATATTAGGGATTAATATTTAAATATTAATCCATTAAGTTTAAAGGTTAGAAAGTGAATAAATGAAAATTTGGACAACCGAATAAGCTAAAATTTATCCGATAAGCCGGGTTGTCCGTAGTGAATATATTTGATATTAAGTTAAATTAATATATTAAGGGACGATGTTAATATAATTAACCGTATAAATTGAAAATTAGTCCGGAGATTATATTAATTAAATAAATTAATATCATAAAGAGATAAATAATTATTATTTGATTATTTTATGATCATAGGTTGATCGAGTTAAGGGTTTGAGCTATCAATTTAAATAACTGGACGCCAGGCAAATTCTTCAGTCCTTAAATGTTAAATATCGACTGTTATGATATGATAATACTTGTTCAAATGCATATAAATTATGTGTTATGTGATCTGTGGATAATATGACAATTATGTATACTTTGTGCAAAGATGTGAGATATATTGCTATAGTAGAAGCACAACACATGATGTATGACACGCACCAAGCATGTTAAGGTATGTGCTACGTGAAGTATGAAATGTGTTAACTGTTGAACTTGCTGAGCCGTTGTGCTCATTACTTGCTTAATATACATTTTTGCAGGAAAGAAATAAATTTCAAGAATATCAGATTAAATTAGAGACGAGTTGACTAGAAGGTTGGAAACGTTATTATTATATTTTTTTATTCAATGTGGATACATGTGTTACGTTTAATTGATGTTTCAGATGTACATATATATTGAATCCAGACATAATAAGTAAAGTTAAATTTTGAACTGTGATTGTACTAGATAGATGTACGATAGAGATTATTAAATGGTTTAATTATGACTTATGAGACCAAGAATAATTGTGGAGATACAATTAACATTAAATTTTAAATGTTGAGTTTTATGATACTTGTAAGAGAAAGAAAAAGTAAAGGTTGCGATCCAGGGACTAGGATCAAAATGTAAGGATTTTAAATATCCAAATATTTTAATACAAGGATTGAATTGAGAAAAAAAAATTATATCGAAAAATTCGGTAATGGATGATTTTAAAATCAGTTAATAGATTAAAGAAGGTGAACAAAGAATTATTAACGAATCGAAATTTGGACGTAAGGAAAATAATGAATAATAAATGTGAAATTTGAAGTAATAAAGTTGGACGAATTTCGGGGTCGTTACAGTACAACTAATATAACAGTTGAGTACTGTATTCAATATTTCTAAATTAAAAAATCTAAAATTGTTGTGGCCAACCATTACTACAAAAAGATTAATACTCAATTCAGTCATAATTTCTTTTTTAGGTAAACATTAATGTGTTACTCATTCCCAACATAAAATTAGTTCTTGGCAGATTTAAGCAATTAATTGATTGACGATAGCGGACTCAAATTTGTGTAATATAGTATTTTCGGGTATTCTACACACCTTTCCTTTATTGACAAAACAGAATGAGAAGTTTGGCAGCATTTATTTGCTTCTAGTATATCTAACTATCGATCAATATTATCCATGAACAGTATTTTCAGTGAAAAAATGGTAGTATTGCAAGCCATTTTGTGGGATCCAATGAGAAAAAAAAAGATGTAAAAATTCAAAAGAAAGGTTTTTGCATATATACCCAAAAGTATAAAATGAGCCCTCTAAGTCCAAATAAAAAAGTATTGTCATAATACCAACTAAATCGCATCACCATAACATTTTTTTCTCTATATTTTTTCTTGATATTGGACAAAAGATTTTCATACCATGAGTCAGGAACTACTATAATAGTTGCTTTCGATATAGTCCACAAAACACTAAAGAGATGATACGTAATTGTCCGTGCCTAAAGGCACGACGTAGATTAAAATTTTAAAAATACTTTATTACCTGAAGACTCTTTGCAACCTAAAATAACTTACAAATCAATTAGATTGAATCTGAACCGTCACCGTGATTTTTTGCCCAAATCAATTTGTATTTGAAAACATAACGATCACAATACCCGACAAATAGAAAAATGGCATCAATGCTAAAAGGGTGACTCATGTTGTTTACGTGCAATTTTATTTATTTATTATTATTATAATAATTATAATTATAATTATATTTATATATATATTTATATATATATATATATATATATATATATTTATTATTATTATTATTATTATTATTATTATTACTATTATTATAATTATTATTGATATTATTATTATTAGTATATTATTATTATTATTATTATTATTATTATTATTATTATTATTATTATTATTATTATTATTATTATTATTATTATTATTATTGTTATTACTCTTATTATTATTATTATTATTATTATTATTATTATTATTATTATTATTATTATTATTATTATTGTTGTTGTTGTTATTATTATTATTATTATTATTATTATTATTATTATTATTATTATTATTATTATTATTACTACTACTACTACTACTACTTAATTATTATTACTTAATTGTTGTTGTTGTTGTTCTTTTTGTTCTTATTATTACTATTATTATTATTATCATTATTATTATAATAATAATGATTATTATTATTATTATTAATAATATTTTATTATTATTATTATTATTATTTTATTATTATTATTATTATTATTATTATTATTATTGTGACGACCCCAAATCCGGGTTCCATAACCTCGAGTTTGGTTCTCACTATTCAACACATTACTAACAATTAAATACATACATTGCATTTAAATATCGCGGAATAATACATATTGGTTCCCTTACAAAAAGGTTACAATACCAGGGTCTATTAACCTTAACATAAACAGTTCCTATCATAAGGAATTACAAAAGGTTTAACAACAGTAAACACAAATTTAAGCATCTAATTAGCATGCATAAACTAACTTAAGCTCTGGCCTTTCCTTTTCCATTATCCTTCTTTGAGCAATCAGGATTATCTGAAAAATGGTTCATGATATAGTAAGAATGAGCAACTAGTTTGCTCAGCAAGTTTAGAACAATCATATAGATTTAATATATCATGAATGAATGGGAAATGTCATCAATGGTTCAACAATAGATATAACAATTGTGAATGAAACAGGATTTAAATTTTAATAAACAGAATATTTGAATCTTAAAATGCTGAGTGGTCACTAAGGACCCTGAACTAACGAGGGTATAATAGAGTTTCCTCTGACCCTTTGAGTTGTTTGGTTTTCAAGGGGATCAACCTATTCAACCCGCTGTATATGCATTACATTTAGTCACTGGCGCCCAAAGTCGGTTTTCCGACACAAAATCCCCTAATTTAGGGTTGTTCAATTCTCAGACTTAATATAAGAAATCTGCACCCAACAATGGTTTGGATAAGTTTTTAAAACTATTCAAGTATTGAATTTATAAACGTAATGTCTAGCTGAACTATTAGCTTTTGACATTTTTAATACAGTTCATGAATCAAGAACTAATAAACTTCAAGTGCACTAAGTGCGATTTTATAAACAATATGGATGTGGGATAATTTTAAATAATTAAACCACTTCAAGCTTTGACAATAAATACAAGTATAGAAACTTGTTCAACAATAAATAAGTAGGGTTAGAGAACTTGTCTGTCTGCTCAGTTACAATAATTGTCTAGCTTTAACTAACTTGTTTTGAAAGACCTAACATTAATAAAGTCGGTCTAATAATTAGTACGGCGTATTTGCATAGCTATACGCTTAATAATGAACTTATTTACCACACATAAGTACTAACACATAATTTACATTAGTCAAAACAATATTATTAACCTTATAGACCCTTAATCATTTTAGGTTAATAATTTAATAAGTTAGAAAATATTTTTCTTAAGTGTTGAACACTTATTAAACCCTTAAACAACTTATTATAATTGTTTAATTAAATCATAATTA
The DNA here is from genome assembly GCA_947179155.2 of Hedera helix. Taxonomy (NCBI): domain Eukaryota; kingdom Viridiplantae; phylum Streptophyta; class Magnoliopsida; order Apiales; family Araliaceae; genus Hedera; species Hedera helix. Next base: position 12,318,580 of record OX359266.1, on the reverse strand, counting down.
AATTTAATTTATTTTATTAACTCAATCTCTATTTAATTACTATTTAATCTTGATTAAATAGAAATTAATTAATTAACTCTAGTTATTATTTAAAATAAATAATAACTAATTGTACTTACTTATTATTTAATTATAATTAAATAATAAATAATTATTGACTTAATTTTAACCTTATTTAATTTAATATCAACCAATAATTAACTAAGTAATTAACCTTACTTATTATTTAATTTAAGAAAATTAAATAATAGTTTACTAATCTTAATCCTCTTTAGTTATTATTTAATGTCAATTAAATAATAATTAATTATTTAATTAATTTTAATTATTATTTAAGGTTAAATAATAATCAAATCGTTCTTATTTATTATTTAAATTGAATAATAAATTATTACTCTAATAACTTAATTTCCATTAATCGTTATTTAATGCTAATTAAATAATAAATAATTAATTAATTAATTATCCTTATTTATTATTTAATAATATTTAAATAATAAATAATTAATTTATAAATTTTATCTCTCTTTAAGTATTATTTAATAGGCATTAAATAATAATTGCTAATTTATCATTTTTATTTATTATTAACATTTAAAATAATAAATAAATAATAAATTTATTTAACTTAACCATGGTTTAGCTAACTAGATTAATATTTAAAACATTTAAATATTAAACTTATTGAAAAATATCCTCCCCAATATTATTTTTGTATTATTATTATTTTTGTTATAATTTTAAATTAATTTTCAAATATTTAAATTAATTAAAATTAACCCGAATGGCATTTTCGTAAATAAGTTGAAAACTGATCCGAGGGCAAAATGGTAATTCTGCCAAGAAAAACACGGAGGGGCAGTATCGTAATTTCACCAAAAACTTACTTCCGCGCATGGCGCGGCTAAGAATCCCGGGGGCCCAAAACGGTGCCGTTTAGAAACAGCGAAAATCGACTTCCGCGCATTGCGCGAAGGTCATTTTCTTTTATATGTCAAACGGCGTCGTTTGGCTCCATGTCTGGCGGTGAACAGTGCTCGAGCATTGCGCGACCAGTGTTAATTTTTTTTTTCTACCAAGCAGAATGTGAACAGTGTCCGGCAATACCCATTTTAAATAAAAATATACCATCAAGTAAGTTTTAAATCCTCAATAAAAATTCAAAAAAATTACCAATCACCTTATATTAATTTATAAGATGAAAAATTAATTTTTCATGATTTAATATCATTATTTTTTTATAAAAAATTTTACATCACATAAACTACCACAAATCATAACTTTTTGTGTATAACTCCATTTTGAGTGATTCAAACTTTGTTTTTCTCATGATTTAATGTTCTATAATATTAGAACATCAAACCTAAGTTTTATAAAAATATTTTTGGACATAAATTCCAAAACTTGTTTACACACTATTAAACACATATTTTAGCATATAAAATATACCAAAATACAAACCAAACCTATTAAACTCAAGCATGGCATAAATATTACAACTACACATTAATAACTATATTAACATGTTTATACTAACATGATGATTTATTTAATTTAAAAATAAAACTTTATTTAAAATAACCATTATCTTGATTTAATGGCTATCTTCCTTTTTCTTCCAAAATAGGTGGTGAAAGAAGATGACATAAACCAAGACTCCTTCTCTTCTCTTAGTATTTTGCTCTCAAATTTTCTCACACTCTCAAATGCTCTCTAGCTCTCTCTTTTGGGACTTGGAGAAAATAATGAAATGAAATATTTACCAATGCAAGTATACTTGCAAATATGATAGATATATAATATATCTAATAATTTAGCCCATGCCCCCTATATGACAACTTACACAAGGAATGACTAAATGACACATTAGGTGGAAGGAAGCATGGTGTCTATGTACTTTAAAAATAAAACAAACAACCATTAATTAAATAAATAAATAATAAACTAAAATAACAAAAAAATCAATTCTTTTCTCTCTCATCTCCATGTATGCTCGGCTGATCCTTCATGTCCCAAATTCATTGTCATTTTTTTACTTTTTAAATTAATAATAGTTAAATTAAGTATTTTTCAAGTGGGCCAATCATTGAGCTTTAATTTAAAATACCAATTGGGCTTCTATTAAATTGTTTGGGCTACTAAATTGTCAAATTTTATTATTCTACACTTGGGCTACTAATTGACCCATGTTGGACTAATTTAATGATTTACACATTAATTATTCAATCCATGATTTAATAAATAATTAGATTGAATAAATAATTAAATATTCTAACCCATAAGTATTAAATTACTAAATGGACTAATAAATATTATTATTAATATTTCACATTATTTACATTAATTAATAATCATATTAATTAATTTATTATATTTAATTCACTCATTATATTCAATTTAATTGAATATTTAATTAATAGGAAACTTATCAATTATTTTGATATTAAAACTTTAGGGTTTGTTCACTAATTTAATAACATATTAGTGACCCCCTTTAATTAATTTTAGTAATTAATTACATAATTATTTAATCACATAATTAATTAATCACATAAAAAGATTTAAATAATCTCGTAAAACTAACTCGTTGGAAATTAAATTAATAATTTAATTAATAAAGATGTGGAAATTCTAGGACATTACAATTATTATTATTATTATTATTATTATTACTACTACTACTTCTACTATTACTACTACTTAATTATTATTACTTAATTGTTGTTGTTGTTGTTGTTCTTATTATTACTATTATTATTATTATTATTATTATTATTATTATTATTATTATTATTATTATTATTATTATTATTATTATTATTATTATTATTATTATTATTATTATTATTATTATATTATTATTATTATTATTATTATTATTATTTTTATTGTTATTATTATTATTATTATTATTTTTATTATTATTACTTTATTATTATTATTATTATTATTTGTATTACTATTATTATTACTACTACTACTACTACTACTACTTAATTATTATTACTTAATTATTGTTGTTGTTGTTATTATTATTATTATTATTATTATTATTATTATTATTATTATTATTATTATTATTATTATTATTATTACTATTATTATAATTATTATTTTTATTATTATTATTATTATTATTATTATTATTATTATTATTATTATTATTATTATTATTATTATATTACTTATTATTATTATTATATTACTTATTATTATTATTATTATTATTATTTATTATTATTATTATAATTATAATTACTATTATTATTACTATTATTATTATTACTATTATCATTACTATTATTATTATTATTATTATTATTATTATTATTATTATTATTATTATTATTATTACTATTATTATTATTATTTTATTTTATTTTGTTATTACTATTATTATTTTAATTATTATTATTATTATTATAGTGTTGTAGTGAATTTGATTTGGGTGAGAAATGTGAGTGGATAAATTTTTGAAAGTTATAATTTGAATTGGGTGGGAAAATGAGAGGTAGATTAATGACCGTTGAATGTTGAAGCCTTAAATGATTTTAAACTGTTGGATGTTGAAGTTTAAATTAATTTAAAACCGTTAGATGTTAAAATATTGGGATTTAAGCCGCTCTGTTTTTTTATATATATATATATATATATATATATATATATATATATATATATATATATATAATGTATAAAAATCATTCTACTAATTATGGATTAAATCATTCTACTAATTATGGATTTAATCCATAATTAATTTTACACTTTTATTATACAAAGGCTAAAATTGGAAAGGGCTTTTTAAATATTAAAAAATGAAACGACGAAAATCCCGGCGTCGACAGTTGGCGACTCCGCTGAGGACATTAGAGGGCTTAGGCCGCGTTCAAATCTTGATGTTTTCCTATCCTTTAAAAATCTAAAAAATGTCTATGTGTGTGTGTGCATTACTTGCGATTAATCTACCTTTTGTGCGTGTATGAGTGGATATGCGAGTTTTGTGATTGCTTTACGAATGCTTTACTTTAATGTCATCATTTGCATACGGTGAGGTACGATGAATGTATGATGAATGTATGTTGAGCAGTTCCTTCTCCTGAGGCAAACCCGTCGGATGTGGATTACTGGACTCAAAGGGGTGCTCCCTGGCGAGGCTCAGGAAAAGCATCAACTCAGATCCAATCCAATTGAAAGATCGGATTTATTCCCTTCTAGTATGTTGCGAAGATCTGGGAACCTTCATGTTAAAAAGCCCGCTAGAGTAACTTAGGGTAGGTCAGCCTCAGATAAACCCGACGCGTGGAAAGTCTCTTCATACCCTTTTACACTTCACGCACATGACATCATGCATAGTCAAATATTTTGTGCCTCCCGCATTGTCAAAATAAAAGTATTAACCTCTGTTTTACAGGGACAGTTTGGAGAGCATCATAAACTGCACAATGTCATACCTTGGTTAGAATAAAGGGATGCTGACCCTGTTTTGCAGAAAAAGATTACAAAACCCAAAAAGCGCAAAAAAAAAAATATTTGCTTTAGCATGCATCTGCCAATGTCGTTTCCCGGAACTAAACCTTGGCGTGTTTTATTTGCAGGATTGCTCCCCAAACTCGTCTCCGATCCAAAAAAGCCAGAGAGTCAACAGTCGAAATGGCTGAGAACCCTAATCCTAATCCGGCTCCCGTATCTCGGGAAGAATTCGATGCTGTGAGAAATCAAATGACAGAGCTGACCATGTTGCTCAAAAAACATTTTAAGCTAAAATCAGAGCAACAACCCGAGGACCCGCCAGGGCCATCATCTCAAGGGAACGGGCCGACCCTAGAAACTCCGAAGGTTGAACCGCTAAAGCAAGTTATTATCATCCCGGAAGATGAGGTTGCCAGCAGTGTCAGCAAGAAGATAAAGCAGATGGAAGAGGCCATCAAAACTATGAAGGGGATCGGGTCATATGGCAGTGTTAACTACTCCGATTTATGCATTTTTTCGGGAACCAGATATCCCGAGAAGTTCAAACTCCCCGAATTTGAAAAGTATAACGGGTCAGGGGATCCTTACACACATTTGAAAGTATACATCGGAGAGCTAGGGGGATATGCTGAGGACGAATCATTGAGAATGCAACGGTTCCAGAAAATCCTGACAGGGGAGGCTAGGACATGGTATGCGAGGTTGGATAATGCTAAAATTCACAATTGGGAGGAGTTGGCCCACACCTTCGTAACGCAGTACAACTTTCAATCCCAGATGGCCCCGGACCGATACCAGATAACGAAAATCAGGAAGCAGACCAATGAATCCTTCAGAGACTACACTCAACGGTGGAGGAGGATGGCGGCCAAAGTAAACTCACCCATGAGTGAGGCAGAGATGGTTATGACATTCATCGATATCCAAGAGGCCCCTTACTATGAAAGGGTGATAGCGGGGATAGGGAAGCCTTTTGCGGAGATGATCAAACATGGGGAGATGGCTGAGATGGGTTTAAAGTCAGGGAAAATCCGAGACTTCACAGCTCTCGGGGCCGTTGCTGAGCAAATCCAGAGTGGAAACTATGACAGTTCTTCCCGGAGACCCCAGAAGAGAAAAGAAGAGGATGTGTCCCTAGTATTGCAAGGGCTATCTGGGAAGGCAATGACCAGCCCTCCGGTCCGCATGCAAAGAAATGAGGCCCCGCATCCATCAAATTTCAACAATCAAAGGTATGAGGGGCGCAGGAAATTCAAAAAGCCACAAGAGAGAGAATTCACCCCATTGGGGGATTCATTGGAACAAATACTGGCCCTGTTGGTAAGCCAGAAAAAGATTACAGAGCTAGCACCTCCATCGGACCCGAAGAGCAAGAGATATGACCCTAGCAAGACATGCGCTTATCACTCGGCATCCCCGGGGCATGACACCCAGGAGTGCTGGTCGCTAAAACACAAAATCCAGAACATGATTGACAGCGGGGAGATCGTGGTGGAACAACCGGAACCCCCAAACGTAAAGGTCAACCCTCTTCCCGAACACAATGGGGGAGGCGTGAACATAGTGGAAATCAGTTGGGCGGGAGGTCCCTTGAAATCGATGTACGTAAGGAAGATAGAAGGAGAAATTGCTATGACCAATGCCCAGGAGGGTGCGCAAAATGAGCCTATCAAGTTGGTTGGGGTAATTCGAAGTACCAAAAGGGAGCCTATCCGGTTGACGACCCCAAGACCCCTTGTTATAGCAGTCAGGTCACAATTGCCAATTACCAGTCTGAAGGCTGTTCCGTGGAATTACGGGGGGAAGACCGAGGAGGAGGCCAGTTGTGCATCAGTCAGCTCTAAGGAAAATCCATTGTATTTACCAAGGTGGGTTTTTGAGAACACGAAAAAGGAAAACGGGAAAATATCGGAGGAAAAAGCATTGGAGTTTTGGGAGAAAATGAATCACGGCAAAGCGAATGTGGTTAAAACACTGGAGGTGCAACCGCCCCTGACATTAATCTTAGATCTTGCATTGGCATCAACTGATCATCATCAGGTATTAAGCAAAGCCCTAGAAGAGGCTCATGTCCCCAAGTCAATTAGTACAGAAAGATTCGGCCACTTGGTGGGCCACCTGTTGGACAACAATGTAATCTCATTTACCGACGACAATATCCCCGAAGAAGGGAGAGGGCACCGGAGGCCGTTACACATTGTGGTCATCTCCTCCGGGTATGTGATGAACGGAGTATTGATTGATGGTGAGTCAGCCCTGAATATTTGCCCATATAGTACTCTAGAGAAGATGAAAATCAACCCTAAGCGCCTGCGGGCCAGCCAGGTGGTGGTGAGGGCGTTTGACGGATCTAGATAGGATACAGTGGGAGAGATTGAGCTACCAGTGGAGATCGACCCTTATACTTTTGACATTTCCTTCCAGGTGCTAGATATCACAGCCAGTTATAATATGCTACTAGGGAGGCCCTGGATTCATATGGCAGGGGCAGTTCCCTCCACCCTGCATCAGCAAATAAAATTCATCGTTGAGGGGCACTTGGTAACAATTGCAGCAGAATCTGACTACCCTGTTCCCTCTGTAAAAGGCATGCCTGTAATCCATGTGGACGAATCGGCCGAACCAATCAGCTATCAGGCATTTGAAATTAGCACCCCTCAGTACAAGCAGTTGGGAGCTCCGGAGTTAAAGCCTAAAATGTCCCCCGAGCTCACCTTCGTTGCCTGGGAAATGATGGCGATGAACTTCCAGCCGGGACAAGGGCTGGGCAAGAACAGCCAAGGAATCACCGAGCCCATCCAGATACCAGCACAGTCGGGCAAGGCAGGGTTAGGATATCACGGAGGTATAAGGCCAAAGAACTCATATAAGAAAATTCTCATTCGGATAACTGGAGTCCCGAGACCAAGAACCAATAATGAACACTCCCCGAGGGTAATCAAGCCTGCATCTGAAGCAGAGGGTAAGGTGGAGGCTCCCCCAGCCAAGGGATTGGTCCAGCAGAGGGAATTCTTACAGGAAATCATGGAGCAGTTTGAGAAAAAGTGTCATCTCCCAAGGCAGGCAGGCCCCAATGAAAAGGGAAAGAAGAAAATGTCTGAAGACAAACCGATCACGCCATTCATCAATTAGGCTGGGATAGAAGTTCCCGAGGAAAGCGTAAATGAAAGCCGAAGCCAAGTTGCCGCAATCATTGAAGAGGTGCCAGATACAAAGACCCCCTCCATCACTAGCTCTAAAACCGAAGTGATCCCTAAGAATTGGACCGTGCAGCCAGTAGTATCCAGAAAAGGATAAATGCAGGAATGTCCGGGAATCCCGTCCAGTAGGGGGATCAAGGGGTTTTTAAGACGGTGTTTTTTGTTTTATGTATCTGCACGTCTATTTCATACTTTTGTCATGATTATTGAAAAAGGAAGTCATGTACTTAATGTTTATATATATGACAAATATTTTTGTTTCATGTCAGGTGTACCGATTTGAGTCATTCTAGCCTAACAAACGATTTTCCAAATTTGAAAGACGATTATGATTTTGATATAGAATTGGATTTCGATTTGATGGGAATTGAGCAGGAAGAAACAGGTAATGACGACGCTCCCGACGAGATCAAAGAGTGGGTCGAGGATAGACCTAAACCCAACCTAGACCAAACCATTACCATCAATATAGGAACCCCTGAAAATCCCAAAGAGCTGAAAATTGGGGCAGAACTGACTCCCAACCAGAAAGCAGAAGTAGCTGAGTTATTGAGCCAATATGAGGATGTGTTTGCCTAGTCACATGAGGACATGGTCGGTTTGTCCACGGATATTGTGGTACATCGATTGCCTATCAAGGAGGGTTTCAGGCCAGTTAAGCAAAAGCTGAGAAAATTAAAACCGGAGTGGAGCTTAAAAGTGAAAGAAGAGATAGTCAAGCAATTCAAGGCTGGGATCATCATGATGTCCACTTACCCAGAATGGCTTTCCAATATAGTCCCAGTGGCGAAGCCCGGAGGAAAGGTGAGAGTATGCGTCGACTATAGGGATCTGAACAAAGTCAGTCTCAAGGATAACTTCCCAATGCCTTTCATACACATCTTGGTGGATAATACGGCTCAGTATGAAAAGTATTCATTTGTCGATTATTTTGCGGGATATCACCAGATAATGGTAGCGGAAGAGGATCGAGAAAAGACCGCCTTCATCACCCCCTGGGGCACGTTTTGTTATAGACGACTTGCTTTCGGCCTCACAAATGCAGGAGTCACTTATCAGAGGGCCATGATGGCCCTATTCCACGACATGATGCACAAGGAGATAGAGGTTTACGTGGATGACATTATTGTGAAATCAAGGTCGGAATCTGACCATGTAACTCACCTCAAGAAGCTATTTGAGCGGCTCAGGAAGTATAATTTGAAGCTCAATCCAGCAAAGTGTGCCTTCGGAGTTCAGTCAGGTAAGCTCCTTGGATTCTTGGTGAGCAATCGAGGCATCGAACTGGATCCGGCTAAGATCAAAGCCATTGTGGATATGCCAGCACCTCGTACAGAAAAAGAGATAAGGGGATTCTTGGGGAGGATAAACTTCATCAGTCGGTTCATATCCCATCTAACAACCACCTGCGAACCGATCTTTAAACTGTTAAGGAAAGATGCCTCCCAAGAGTGGAACAGTCAATGCCAAAAGGCCTTTCAGATTATTAAGAAACAATTAACAGAAGCGCCAGTGCTGGTACCTCCGAAGGACGGGATTCCCCTTTTCCTGTATATATCCGTGAACGATATGGCGATGGGTTGTATGTTGGGGCAGAAGAATGAATTCGGCAAGGAACATGCCATTTATTACCTCAACAAGAGATTCAGCAGCTGTGAACAGAATTACACACCGATCAAGAGAACATGTTGCGCCTTGGCATGGGCTGCTATGAGGTTATAGCATTACCTTCATGGACACACTACCTATTTGATCTCGCGAATCGATCCCTTAAAGTATATATTTGAAAGACCGATGTTGAATTGTCGATTGTCAAGATGGCAGTTAATCCTACAGCAATTTGATATCCTCTATGTTACCCAAAAAGCCGTAAAGGGGCAGGGGATTGCAGATCAATTATCAGAGATGCCGACAGGGGGAATGGAGCCTTTAGAAACTTCCCTACCGGGTGAAGACATACTGTGGGTCCAACAGACGAGGTATGATGACGAAGGGCAGTTTTGGAAAATGTATTTCGACGGTGCCATGAATGCTGAAGGGGCTGGAGCTGGAGCGGTCCTGGTCTCCATTACGGGCGAGCAATACCCTGTTATCACCAAGTTACAGTTCAGTAATTCAAACAATACGGCTGAATATGAAGGATGTATATTGGGACTGAGATTCGCCCGCAATATGGGAGTGAAAAAATTAGCCGTGTTCGGAGATTCAGAGTTGGTAATCAGACAGGCGACAGGGGTGTATGGCAGTAAGGAGCTTCGGTTACTTCCGTACCACCGGTGTGTAATCCAATTGATGCAAGAATTTGAAGACATAGCTTTCCGACACATTCCCAGGGGGCGGAATGACTTTGCCGATGCATTGGCCACCCTGACTTCGTTAGTACACGTACTCAAAAGCAAAACCACTCCCCAGATTGAAATAACAGTGCAGAATGTTCCCGCTTATGAAGAACATATATCGGAGTTATCAGAAGACGTGGTTCAGCCAAATCAGCCCTGGTATCATGACATCCAGAAATACTTGAGGGATAGATCACTCCCCGACCAGGCGAACCGAACGGAAAGGCAGAGAATCCAGAAGATGACGATGAAATTCTATTTAAGCGGAGATTCCCTGTATAAGAGGGATGTAGGCTTGGGATTATTGCAATGTGTGGACGAGACTCAAGCATAGAAAATCATGGGCGAAGTGCACGGTGGAGTATGTGGGCCGCATATGAGTGGATCGATGTTGGCCAAGAAAATTCTGAGGACGGGGCACTACTGGCTATCACTTAAGGCTGACTGTGACGATCATGTCAAGCGATGTTTCCAATGCCAAGCACACGGTAATGTGATGCATGCGCCTCCTAATGAACTGCATTGTATGACCTCCCCTTGGCCGTTCTCCATGTGGGGTATGGATGTAATCGGACCCGTGGAGCCCAAATCGAGCAACGACCATCGGTTCATTTTCGTCATGATTGATTATTTCACTAAATGGGTGGAGGCAACTTCTTTCCCTAAGGTAACGCAGGAGGTCATAATCAGTTTCATCAGGAATAACGTCATTTGCCGGTACGAACAGCCTGAAATTCTGGTGTCCGACAATGCCAAGAATCTGAACAATGCCCTTATGAAGGAGTTATGCGCCCAATTCAAGATCAAACATCTCAATTCTGTCATTTATAGGCCCAAAATGAATGGGGCCGTGGAGGCGGCGAATAAGAATATAAAGAGGATTATGGCGAGAATGTGTGCCAATCATCGGGGATGGCCAGATTTGCTGCCCCTCACGCTGTTTGCATATCGGACATCAGTCCGTACATCCACAGGGGCGACCCCTTACGCCTTGGTATATGGGATGGAGGCCGTTTTGCCAATTGAGATGGAGATGGCGTCCCTCCGAATTTTGCTCGATGCGCGAATTGACGAGGAGGATTGGATACAAAATCGGTACGACCAATTAGCCTTAATAGATGAAAGGAAGGTGGCGGCTATATTACACGGTCAGTTGTATCAGCAATGCATCTCTCGATTGTACGACAAAAAGATACGGTCCCGAAAGTTCAAAGAAAGTGACTTAGTGCTCAAAAGGGTCATGCCCTGTCAAGACGAAGCCAAAGGGAAATTCGCCCCAAATTGGGAAGGACCCTTTGTGATCAAGAAAGTCCTATCTGGAGGGGCCCTCATCCTACAAGAAATGGACGGCGAGGTATTTCCGCAGCCCCTGAATTCTGACTCTATGAAACGGTTCTATGCTTAAAAAAAAAAAAAAAATATTCTTTCTATCTCCTTTATAACTCGAACTACGTAGGACCTGATCTTCTGTCCTTGTGGGAGTACATAGGCAACTATCATGGCGCGGTCCGTGCTATACAAAATAATAAACCTTGTCCCTGTACCAAACTCATTTCCAGAAAACCCCGAAACCCTACTTTGACAAATACATTCCAAATCTTACCCAAACCTAGCCATATAATCAGCCAAAATCCAAGACTCACTCCGATGAAATCAGAAGGGCGTGCGGCAATATCTGTGGAGTTCCAATCAAGACTTGAGGAAAGAAATAAGGCAATATATCGAAATCATAATCGGCCGGATAAAATGAGGATCCAATGAAGGGCGACGATGCACCAAAAAGGGAAATGACTAAACCATAAATATTTTCTCTATATATACAAAACATTTTGATTACAAAGTCTGTCTTTTAAATAATAATGATGAAACTGACATAGTCCGTGCAGGGAGTAAAATCATCTACAGGTCAAAAACCAGCTGGACCATGGTAGACAGAATAGTCGAGGCATCATGAACCTCAGGCTCGGCCGCGATCTGCTGTCCCATCATGTCTATTCGAGTCAAAAGAGCAGCAGCGCTGTTAATAGTCGCAGAGTGGGCCTCCATGATGACTCGGGCCTGCTCTATGATACTATCTCTGGTGGAGAAGGCGGCATCCCGGGCTAGTACAGCAGCATCCTGCTCCGCGTGCGCGGTATCCCTCTCAATCTCGGTAGCACTCAAAGCGGACCGGAGCCGGGTACCCTCAATCATTAATCTCTGGGTCCGATCCGCCAAATCAAGGGAAGGGACATGTACCGAAGCAGAAACCTCCTCAACATCAGATCTGGGCGCTAATCCTGAAACCTCCGGAGGAATGACCGCATTTGAACTGGTCAGCATCCTGCTCCGCGTGCGCGGTATCCCTCTCAATCTCGGTAGCACTCAAAGCGGACCGGAGCCGGGTACCCTCAATCATTAATCTCTGGGTCCGATCCGCCAAATCAAGGGAAGGGACATGTACCGAAGCAGAAACCTCCTCAACATCAGATCTGGGCGCTAATCCTGAAACCTCCGGAGGAATGACCGCATTTGAACTGGTCTCATCTGGGAAAAGTCCTCGAGAACCATCCAATACCCCAATCTGGTCAAAGTCGGCAATATCAGAATCTCCTCGCAACCATAGCAGATAAGCGGGTGTCTGACCAGGATGACTATCCCCAAAATCGGTCGAGACCTGGTGTGACCAAAGATCATATACCCTCAGCATCTCCCTCTCCGTCTGAGTCGATATGAGAAATCGGTAATCGGCTACTCCCGCAAAAAGATGGAGATCCTGCATCTGGTCAAACTGCCACATGACAGCTAAGGGATGATAAGTCGTCACCCCCCTCAAGCCAAGAAGAGGGAGGAAATCAAAAGGGGGCACGTGAGTCAAAAAGCTCAGGAAAGAGCAATAACCCGAGTAGATCAGGAGATGGAAGGGCTCCTCAATGGCCGATAAGAACTCCCTCCATGAGGCCGCATTAGTGCATCGCCGGGGGCGGAATAAGAACTGCATGACCAGGCTGTGGCTGAAACAGAACCTGTGTCGACGAAACTGCCCGATGGGTCTGAGGTGGCTCATGAACCATACATATAACAAGATAGAGCTTCCCCTGAATATGCGACCAGAGAAGGAATGACAATACGAGGCCGACAGGTAAGTCTCTGCTAATATCATGGGAAGGATGGTATGATCCTCCTGGAGAGCCTGAACCGCTACGATAACCCGCATATCCAGGAGGTCGTCCCCGGCAGGCAGATATAGAACGGATATGACACAGGCCATCAAAACATCCACTCTCAAAGCGCCCCAGTGCTCCTCAGACACTGAAAAATCACTGGAGAATCGAGAGAAGCTATCCACCGAGCCGAATCTGTCAACCAAAAAGGATAGAGGAACAAGATGGCTCGAAGAGATCACAGATAACAGAGCTGTCCTTCGCAAGCCTGTGAAAGTCAGGAACTGACGGCGCATATGGCCTGAAGTAACCCGTGTGCAGGGACCATCCACCGATAAGCCGGTAAAACGAGCATACTCCTCAAGAGTGGGGGTCAGATACTCCAGCCCAAACCTGAAAACATGTCGTCAGGGATCCAACAACTGAGAATGCCGTCGACAAAGCCCGGCGGCACCTGGAATGACAAAAGAGAGAAGGAGTGTCCCAAAAGACCCTTTGCGATGATTCGGTCGGAGGGTAACAAACTATCCAGCCACGAACGGAACCGGCCAATGATCCCTGAGGGGGCGCGAGGGCCCACGCGAACCACATCTATGGATGACATCTGTAAAAAGCAGTATCAAAAGACTATACAGGGGTCAATTTTTCTTTATCCACGTATATAATAAATCATGCATCATACAAGCTACAATGGAATAAATGGAGCATCAAAAGTAAATTATTGTGCATAAAATAAAATAAATCTGTACATAATCCATGAAATGAGAAATGATAATAAAACGAGCAGGTTTGAATACAGAGATCCTAGCCTATCAAAATCTAATCAGTAAAATCTATGCCATCAATAAAGGCATCATCCTCAAACTGATCTGCAGGCAAATCCCGGGGAATGGAAGCCTCATCCTCAAAGTTCAGGTCTGGGCAGGAATAAGGCGGGATTGGGGCATCCGATGGGCCGGAACCCGCACCAAAGTCGAATCCATGCGGGTCTGCAACATAAGCCTCCTCTGGATCTCGGCCCAAGCTCCAAACAAAAAGGGATAACTGATCCACCTGCCGAGTGAGGGAGGCAATCTGGTCCGAATGGGTGGGGGCCCGAACACACTCCATCCAATCTGTCATCATCACTAACCCGTGAACCAGGTATCCGAGGAAGAAGGTGGCCCGGGTCTGAGGCCCGATAGTGCGGGGTCTCCACCAGGCACTGAAGCTCTCGCTCGTATGAGGACCAGCAGACAGCATATATCCGTCCTCCCCGGCCGTCAGGGCCTCTGGAAGGTGGGCATCCGCGAACCAAAATCTCTGTGAGGGAGGGGCGAAAGGGATACGAGCCTCCCCAGAAACACATCTGATGACGCGCTCCCCCAGATACAGCTCCCATCCACCATAGGTCAGAAATGGAATACGACGAGTGGACAAGGCAAGCTCCAGATCCGCGGCATAGCCACCGGCGAGGCCAGCCGCCAAATGATCCGCCGTGTAGGGAACCCAGATCACATCCGCGGACAAGATCAGCTCTAACTGCAGCCGACAGTGAGCAAAGCTATCTGACATCGGGGTCTCTTCAAGAGTACTATGATGTCATCGACGGCCCCTGGGATAAGTCTCCGGACCGAGGGTAGTAACTGGCCGCAAGCAGGGTAGTCTCTCGTAAGCCCAGAACTGTCAAACAAAACAGGAAAATCGTAAGTAGCAGGAAGGGACAAAGAAATGGAACAAATCAAGGACTATACAATAAAAAAGGACCTACTAGCAGGAAGGGGTAGAATCCGAGCTAAGCATCTGTCTGCCCCTCTGAACGAAGGCGAAGGCCATGGAGGAAATAAGCAAAGGTGAAGGAACCTCAGTCATAGTCCCCGATCCGATCCACATCTCGAGTAGCCCCGACGATACTGAAATGGATAGTCGAGGAGTTGTTCCCCAGAAAACAGCCCCTCATAATGGTCAAAAACAAGCGTCGGAGCAGAAAGTCACGAGCAGACCGGTCCTCAGAGAATGGCTCGGAGAGGACCCCTCCAACGACATCTACAGCCAAGGCTCCCGATCGAATGCTGCGGGCCTTAAAGACCTTATCTTGGGGAGAGTACCCCAACAAGGATCGAACAGCTGCGGGGGTGATGTCCGACTCCAGAGGGACCCGGGGTCCAGAGAACTCCACCCCGGTGATATAACGCCAGTCTAGAGGGGTCAACAACAGCTCACAGTCCAGAAGATGAAGCGACTGTGTCTGGTGGAACCAGCGTTCAGATAAGGCCCTCATATAACCCCACGGACACCGGCGAGGGGCGATAGTAAAGAAATGTCTGAAACCCCAAGAATCTACCATCCCCCTGTAGTCGGAATGCAGCGCATGATAGAGAGTGTAGATGCTGAACCAGTTGCCCCGAGGTTTTGTAAACTCAGGAACCTGTGACAGCCATCAAAAGTTAGGCATGGTAACCATACGGATTTGAATAAACTACTTAAACGATGGATATACCTCGTTAGCCGCAAGGTAGGCTGAGGGGTGACTGCTGAGATCAGGACCGAGCAGATCCGGTATCCTGGCACGGGCCCTTGGTAAGGTCTGACGCGTGGGGGGAGGAGCCGTTGTGCCCGAAGGACCTGCCTCCGCCTCAGCTGGGGCATCCTCACCAACATCAGGCCGAACCGGGCGAAGGACAGACTCCGCCAATCTACGGGAATGACGGGTCAGGACTGGAGCTGGAGCTGAGGTGGCCGCCCTACGACGACGGACACCGGCCACTCGGGGCACTGTGGAGCCACTGGGAGCATCAGGATCCATGACTGAAACGGCATCACGAAAAGGAGGTACATCCTTAGCTCGTTATCTTTCAAAAATATTATTGCATATTGCTAAAAATCATAGGGCAGCATGACATGTTTATGAATTGAAAATGCATAAATAAATCCCTAGGGGTGCGCTAGATTTCTCGAAATTTCGACAGAGTTTCGTTTGTAAAATGGACATCCCATGCACGATCAGGCATGTTTAATCAAGTCAGGCAACCAACAAATCCCAAATGCAAGTGAAAATGATGCATCATGAGCATAAAATGACTAAAACCATGGTTTTTCAAAGTAAATAAAGCATGTCTGCAAGACCCATTGTTTATCTATGCTACGTCCAACACAAATATCTCATATAGGCATGCATTGCTAAAATTAAAACATTTAAACAAGTAAATACATAGCCAAAAGAAAGCGAAAATCAAAGAAAAAGGAGTTAAAACGTTACCCAAAGTGCGTAGACTGATTTAATCGGAGCAGATTTTGCCAAAAGATGTCCAAAAGACGAAAAAGCCGGGTGGGGGACGAGGAGAACCGAAAACGAGAGGAAGAAAAGTGAAAAAGTAAACAGATCACGGGGGGTCGCGATCTGAAATAGGATCCAATCCCAGCTGCAGATGCACCTGCGGCTGGTCTCGGTGCCCTTTTGCCTCCCTTTTTGGTACCCCGAGTCAACATGTAACTTGTCCCACGTTAAGATACAAGATTTTAGAACCGGATGACCAATTCGAAAACGACCCGTCAGAAACGATACCTGACCAATTCAAAAACGACCAGTCAGAAACGATACCTGACCAATTCAAAAAACGACCAGTCAGAAACGATACCTGACCCATTTCAAAAACGACCAGTCAGAAACGATACCTGACCATTTCAAAAACGACCAGTCAGAAACGATACCTGACCAATTCAAAAACGACCCGTCAGAAACGATACCTGACCAATTCAAAAGCGACCCGTCAGAAACGATACCTGACCAATTCAAAAACGACCAGTCAGAAATGATACCTGACCAGTTCAAAAACGACCAGTCAAAAACGATACCTGACCTTTCAAAAATGACCCGCCGGAGACGAGACCCGGGCGGTATTTATTCGTAACTTTGAAACTAACCTCTACATGAACATATTGAATGTGACATCGCATCATCTTAACATAGGCGCGACATCGTTAAAAATATATTTGGCATTTTCATGCATCGGGTGCCTACTTCTTTATCATGTTCATTTCATATGCCATGCCATAAACATGATAAAGAGGGGCAGTTGTAGACACCCAAATTTTGCATTTGTGTACTGACCTTGACAGGAGGGCAAAATCGTCACTTGACCCAACACACGAGCAGGAAAGGTGGACCCCAACCCGACGTCACCACGACGGCTTACGATTAAAGCCGTCAAACGAACAACGAGCGTCAGGTCATCTGAGGCAAAATACGTAGTTGATTCAGACAGAACCCAATTCGGTCACAAAAGACGACTAATGGCCACTACGCTTACGATGTTCGGGGGTCTCGCTCCCAGCTGAGCGAGCGGCTGCCCAGCTCGCCGGTGAGCTGGCGGGGGTGGAAGGGGGCAGCGCCCCCTGGAAGCCAAGCACAAAGAGCAATTTATACATTAGGTAACAGCCTTCCAAAATAATACCGCAGAAATTGGCAAATTAAGACCGCATGACACGGAAATCGAGAAAAGCAAGCCGGACAGCCGCGGATGCACCTGCAGCCACCGACAAAGGGGACAGTGCGCGGCTCGAGGAGACAACCCGGCAGCCGAGGATTCGGCGCGGACGGCTAGCAGCCCAGCCGCAGATGCACCTGCGGCTGCCTGCGGAGCATTATACAGCGGCCATTTCCACCCGAGAGGAAGAAAAATAGAAAAAAGAAATAGAGTTTTAGAGAGAGAGAGTTCACGGGAGGAGAGAGAAGAGCTTTGTTCTTGGTTAGATTTGAGTGAAAAATTTATCTTCTCTTGCTAATTAGTCGAGTGTTCTTGTGGTGTTGTCTGATTTGTGAAATAAGAAGCTTTAATCGGCATTTTGCAAGGTGAAAAGGGTGTTTTCTTGGTTTTTATTGTTTGTATTGTTAGTATAATTTCATGTTTTGGATTATTTGATGTATTATGTTGTCATGATGATGATGATCCGTGGGTTAGGGGTCGTTAGCGAGGGTTTCATCGGAACGTAACTTCCTCCTAATGCCCCGATGACATCCGTACGGTGATATATCGTTCGTTGTGTTCATGGATAGTTGTAGTGTTGGCATTGAGATTTGTGATTCATATAGTACCGTAATGAGTTTAGTATTGTTAGATTTTGCCGTAGTATTGGTTATGCAGTGATTTGGGTAACTGTGAGCCTAGGGAGGAGATCTTCGCGATCAAATCCCGATGATGGACATTTTTGGTATATGTAATCATTGTATAGGGTCCATGGCTGTATATATGTAATATCGGGCCTTAAGGCGATACCAAATCGAGGTCAGGTTAAGGCCCCGTAATAATAAAGATATGTGATTGTGGGTGTTTGGGGTTATCTGGATGGCTCACATGCCCATAGATAGCCCCGACACGTTTTGGGATGCCTGTTTTAATTTACGACACAAAAAAATGGTTTCCAGAATAAGGCAAACAATAAAGATTTTCTAAAAATGATCAAATTAGGATATTAGATTCACGAGATTTAAAATTAAGAGTTTTGGCGAAACTTTGATCCTTGTTTGACGAAAAGGTTCCATTTGGTTTTGAAATGTCATAAAAGATATTTTTTCGTAAAAAATAAATAAACGTTTTCATTAAACTTTGTGCATAGGGTTAAAGAGTTCTAGAAGTTGCCTTCATTTTATTTGAATTTACTGTTAGAAGGCAATGTATAGTCTCGATTCCTATTTGACAAAAGTTTAAAAACTATTATTTTCTAAAAATGACATCTAATAAAAAACCCTCATCGGTTTCGAAATTAAAATCAATCTTCATTATAAAAAGTGAAGCCTTGTCATTTGGGTCAAAAGACGTCTAAAACACTTTCTCGATAAAACACATTTGCCATATAAAATCAAAGCAACTTTTATGCGAAAATTCACCACAAACATTCATTTAGGCACACACACACGCACACACACACACACACACACACATGTTTTAGGATTTAAAAGGATAGGAAAACATCGAGATTGCGGTAACCATGTTTCATGGAAGTCGGGGGGTGCCTAACACCTTCCCATCGCTTAAGCAAGCCCCCGAACTCTATGAATCTCGGTTCGCGGACCAATTAACTCGGAGTCACACGTATGAGCCACTGCGATTACGAAAACAAAATTCGGATGAGTTGGTACATCCATTTCAAATATACCAACTGGCGACTCTGGTCAATTGGCTCAGTATAAAATCGACCTTTCGAAACCCCGTCGACACTTAAGCCGACCCTTTTCAAAAACCACATCTTAAAACCAAAGGCTAAAATTGGAAAGGGCTTTTTAAATATTAAAAAACGAAACAACGAAAATCCCGGCGTCGACAATTGTGTGACACAATTTCTAAAAAGGCGATTATTAAAACTTCACACTTTATTAATAAAGACTAATGTATAGAAAATCGGACCGAACCGGCGGTCTGATCGGAATCGATCGATTTTCTGGTTCGATCTTACCAGAAAACAATGACTCGGTCAAAAATCGGTTGACCACCGGTTCAACCGGTAAAATCGATAGTTGAATCGGTTGACTCAGTTTTCAAGTTTTTTTTTTTTTTTTTACAAAAATATTTTTAATAAGATTATAATATTATTTTACTATATTTTAGCTTATAAAAAATTAGATATTTTAAAATTTTATTAATTATTAATAATATATTTTTTTATGTATTTATGACGTTACGAATTTAATAATGGTGACTATTAGATATGAAAGAACTTAAATAAAACAAAATTTAAAATATTATTGATTAGCAAATGTTAATAAAAAATAATAATTAATTATACTTTTATATACTTGCACATAGCAGAATAATGAGAATACGTTACATGTATAATTAAATAATTATCACTATATAAATACATACATGTGTAATGTGCTTGTGGTATTATTCTAGCATTTTTTTAAAATTAGTCACTTGATATTTAATTACAATTATTAGTTTCACATATTTAATAAAATAAATAATACTCATAATAGTTTATAATGTTAAAATTATTTCTTAATTAAAGTATTAAACGTAAGTTTTTGAATATTTTTTGTTAATAAGTACATTTTTATTGAATAAAATAAATTGTATGCTATACTCAATAGTCTAAAATCAAAACATCATGTTATGTATCATAATTGTAAATAATAATAATAATAAAAAATAAAAATAAAAAAATCAGTTGGCCTGCGGGCTGACCCGGCCCGTTCAGGCCACAGGCTGACAAATTTTGGCCCAAAAAATTTTGAACTTTTTTGGCCCGACCCGTTTGTTAGGTATACCGGCACTTAACCCTTTTATAGTTGGGTCTTGGACTCGGGTAATAGTTGCAAGCAATGTTTTGAAAATCGATTCGGAACCGGCGGTTCGACCGGTTGAACAGTGAACCGGTTCCCTTTTTCGGTCCGGTTTGGACCGGTTAACCAGTTTTGGTCAATAACCGGTTGACCTGGTTGACCACCGGTTCAACCGGTAAAACCGGTTAGTTGGCCCGGTTGAACCGGTTTTGAAGTTTTTTTTTTTTTCAAAAATATTTTTACCAATAATATAACATAAATTAACTATATTTTAGCTTACAAAAATTTAGATATTTTAAAATTTTATTAATTATTAATAATATATATTTGTGACGTCACTGGTTCAATAACGGTTTGACCACTGGTTGAACCAGTGATCCATCCACCCGGTACTTTTTTCAGTTCGTTGAACGAACCGGTTCTGAGAACATTGGTCGCAAGTTCGGGTACCTACCACCTCACACACTTCATGATCAGTGGCACTTTCGCTATTTTCTCAAACATCAAGGTACAAGTTACACAGCTTAAATAAACCTGATTAAAAACATGGCTGGAAAATTCTTGTAATAGTATTATTTCTGAAGAAATTCTGTGTATCTGATTATTTTCCTCTCTTTCTCTCTCTTCGATCGGGAGAGAGATCGATGGGAATGGCGTGCAAATGCATGGAAAGGAGAGGCTGCTATGGCTTTAGCAGCAGTCCAATTAGGGATTTTTGTTTTGAGAAACGAAAAATATGGAAGAATCGACGGAACCTATCTACGATTCCTCTTTTTAAAAAGGGATTCTCTCAGAGGCGAGCTGTATCTGCCACCAATTGCATTTTCAGGTCAGCTCATCATCTTATCTTTTTTTCCTGTAGCTCATAGATATCAATTTTTGTTGCCGATGAATTTTCAGCAATTTCATGCTCATTTGAAAACATGACAAAGCTGAAAAGTTTGAGGAAATGCTCATTTCAACTTGTTCATTGGGAATTTATATGACACTTATTTTGATTAATGAAGAGCTTACTTTAGGTTTATTGCTATTTATGGATAAAGTCCCTTTTGTGGTGATCAAATGGTGCTACTTTTTTTCTATTTGTTTTGCTCTTGAGAAAATTCTAATTGCGACAGTTATCCTTCCATTCTATTAGGAGGTACTCCTTTGATTGTGCTCTTTTGTTCCAGAAAAACAGTAATCTTTTAATTGACAGTAGAATAAAATGACACAATGTTGATAATTTTGTATGTCACCACTGCAAGACTAACAACTCCCATTATTCCAACTTAGAGATACAGTTTCCTTTTTATTCCTTTCCAAAATTGGAGATACATTTCTAAATTTAGACTATACAGTGAAATGAATTCCTAGCTTGCCATTGGTTTTATTCTAAGTTTGTTTAGTACTATGATGCCATCAATTGTACTTTAATACCTAATGTTAAGGATATATATATATGGAAAAGTAAAGTTTTCCTTAAGGATATGGTTGGAAAAGTAGAGTTTTCCTTAAGGCCACGTTTGTTTGCAATGCAAAAATGATGGATGAAATAGGACTATTTATACTCATTTAACACCATTAAGGACTATTTTTTCCCAGTCCATTATTTAATCTAATGGACTATTTGTTATCATTTTTAATACCAACTTTTCACTTGAGATTATAATTCACCATCAAATGGACTTAGAAATGATAAATATAATCCATGGGATTAAATAATGACTACTCATGTGATAAAATAATTCGTAATGATAATAAATTAGTACAAATAATCCTACCCCACACGTCATTTTTGCAAACAAACATAGCCTACATGTCATTGTATCATTTTAGGGGTAAGCATGGAATAAAACGCATCCTTAATTTTTCTAATGTGGTTCTTTTTTGTGGAATAGAGGGGAGTATAAAGCATGATGTTAAGGTTATTTATTTTCCAGTATCAGACTATGTGATGGAAACAAGAAAACTGCAACAGAAACAATGTCTATCTATCTGTAAACCTTAACAGGAGTTAACAAGACAAACAAGACTCTCTTTTTCGACTACAGTAGTATTTGCTAAGAATTTCAATGTCTCATGCTCTTCAACATGCTTATACTTACTGTACATGTACCTGGTGACATTTTACAGAAATCTAAAGTCTAAAGTATGGGTTAAATCCAAGATCGACTGAAACATCCAGCGGTAGTTTATAATTCATACTCCAATTTCATATGGACTTTTTTGCACTCTTGATATTGCATATATATATGGTTTAAATTATGTTTTTTTGAGGTATTTAGCAATAATACATACCAAATTGGAGAACAAATAGGTTAGGTTTGAGTAATGGGTTACTTGCCCTCTTTTTTATTTATGTTTCTTTTGATGGTTTCTGGCTAATATTTGCTGGTTGTTTTAAAGTGTTTAGTATCTTATTCTCCTCATTATTTGCATAAATAATATTTTACCAAATCTGTTTACCATTGGTATCTTGATTCTGTATAAAGAAGATAATTGCTGCTTAATCTGATTAACTATGTCTTGCAGCATGAATCTTCGAGAGAAATCAAGATCCGCATTATCCGAGTCTTCAAAACACAAGAGGGTTCCTGTTTATGTCATGATGCCTATTGACTCATTTTGTATCGATACTTTTGGGGTTCCAAGAATTAGAAAGTAAGTACTTTTGTTGTTGCTCTAGCATACAAACAACCAATATTCTAAAAGGCGCTAGGCGGGCGGCCGGGAGGGGCCTAAGCGGAGTCTAGGCGGGATTTTTTTATTTTAAACAAATTTTAATATTTTATCTTACATTTATCCAAACAAAACAATAATATAAAGCAAAACAATCTATTATAAAGATAATAAAGGCATTTGCTTAAAGTTCAAACACATATTCATATTGTCAATGTTAACGTTCAAACACAAACATGCAATTGTTCAAAGTTCAAATACAAACAAATAATAAAAAATACAAACTAATAGTCATCATCTTCATATCCCTTTATATCTCTAACTCTTCTTCTCCATATCCCTCCAAGATAATGTCCCCATCGAACTCATACTCATACTCCCTATCTCCCTCTTCCTCTGTGTCATCATCAAACAAAAAATATTCTTCATGGAATTTTTTGACTCCAACATTTCTACTACTTCTCCTAGGCTCTAGCACACTATCTACACTATCTGCTCCAGATGCTTCACCAGCCACCTCCCAAATAAGGCCCGAATAGCCCTCAATTTTATCATCCATTCTCACGACGTCGTTTTGTAGTTTAGTTATTAAAATTAAAAAAAATAATTGCCGCCCTAATTTCTCCACCTAGGCCTGCCTAATTTCTTTGCCTAGGCTCGTCTAATTTTCTAAAGAGATTTTTTTTCTGCCTTGGGCTTAGGCAAGGCGTCAAGGGGGGCCTAACGCCTAGGCGGGGTGCCGGGGGGGGGGGGGGGAGCTAGCGCCTAGGCGGGGATTTTTAGAACACTGCAAACAACACAGTATGTTCCTAGACATGTTTGTACATTTTAGTCTTTTAGATAAAATTTTGTTAATTAAATGCTGCCCTTTCTTTTTCTCAGAATCAAGGCCTTAACTATATCTCTGAAAGCACTCAAGTTGGCAGGTGTACACGGAATTGCAGTTGAGGTTTGGTGGGGAATTGTAGAAAGTACTTCTCCTTTGGCATATAACTGGTCTTTGTATGAAGAGCTTTTCAGACTGATATCTGAGGTGGGGTTGAAATTACAAGTTGCATTGTCCTTCCACTCAAATATGCATTTATTATCACCCGGGCGTGGTGTTAGTCTTCCGCAGTGGATCATGGAGGTATGTTCCCTTTGCACGGTCATCAGTGTACTTTTTTCTTCCAAGGAATATTACATAACAGAGCCCTTAGGACTCACACATGCGAATCAAACGTGTAAGAATCTAGCACACTGCCCTCCCATCACGGAGCCCCACTGATATTTGAGTTTGGTACTGCTCCATGTTGGTCTTCGTTTCCCAGGGACCCATTCTGAAGAATTAGTATGCAACAAAAGAGATTTGAATTCAATACATGTCTCACCTTTCTATCTTATCTTACCATACTTGCGATTACCATCGTGTAAATATCCCAAGGGGCCGTCACTGTCCCTTATTTAGCTCCGCACGTACTGGTGAACAAAAGGATGCCAACATATGGAAAAGGGGATTGGTGGGTCCAATTTGATATCACACACACACATATACATATATATAGAATCATGCTATACTTTATAGATTAGAATAAATATATAAATTTGACTTCTTAATCTATCTTGAGGATTAGTGTTTATATATGGCTAGCAGTAATATCTTCTCTCCCCATTGACGAGCCTTTATCCTTTATTTTAACTAATGTTTTTTTCTTTTTGAATGTATTTAAGGTAAGATTCATTTTCAGCCTTCCTCAATTAGTTCGGGATAAAAGGCATTGTTGTGTTGAGTTTAGTTTAATTGAATGTAATGTACCAAAAGATTAAGCAAAGCAATGACATATTTGAATTAGTATTATGTATCAGTTTTGAAACGAGAAACATTAATTTAATTTTGATGACATTTTGCTTTTTTCTTCCTTTCTCCCCCAGATTGGTAATCTTAATAAGGATATATATTATCGCGACCGGAATGGATACACCAATGATGATTATCTTACATTAGGGGTGGACCATAATCCTATATTTTTTGGACGGACTGGCCTACAATGTTATGAAGACTTCATGCTCAGTTTTGTGGATAAATTTGGATCGCTAATGGGAACTTTAATTGAAGAAATTAGTGTTGGTCTTGGTCCGTGTGGAGAGCTTAGGTACTTTTCTACTGTTTATAGATTAAAAGAATGATATCCTTGGAAGACATTGTTACAGAGTATGAAATACAGGTATCCTGCACACCCCTTTGGTGACGGTAGATGGCAATTCCCTGGAATTGGAGAATTCCAGTGTTATGATAAATACATGTAAGTTGAACTTAACGGCCTTGTAGAATCAGTTCAATTAATATTGATATTCACTTTTGATAAATGTGCTTTTCTTTCAAGGATGGAAGACTTGAATATAGCTGCTTGCCAAGAAGGAAAGGCACATTGGGGAAACAAGGGTCCTCAGAATGCTGGGAACTATAACAGTATTCCTTTTGGAATTCCTTTCTTTGAAGAGGGAGAGGAGAACTTTCTTTCTGATTATGGTCAGTTTTTCCTTGTAAGTTTCCAAGTAATGTTACCCTGTACGTGTTACTATACTTCTGGACTAGGAAAGTTACCCTTTATGCTCAATGGGATGAGTTTGAGATCTTCTTGGGATGTAATTGATAATATCTGTTTGTAGAAGTTTTCTTAGCAATGTCTAATTTGCTACCTTTGACCGTAATTTATATAGTATTCACTTTGAAGTGAACTTGCCAAATATTGCTAAAATCCTTTGTTTAGCTTCATTTGCTGGCTGGATAGTTGCTTTCTCATATGAATTAAGATTATTGAATAATTCATATCTACACGTGGTGGTATGACGTGGGGCGTTCCTATCGTCAATCAACCCGTAGCTGCTTTTGAACTTGTCTAGGTTACTAGTTGGCCTCTTTAGTCTCTATGTATATTGTTCAACTGAATCTATGTATATTGTTCAACTGAAATTCATACAAATATAAAACATGCTTAAATATGTCTAATAAAGTCCTTGATTTTTTTAAAGAACCCCTTGAGTTCTGATAGAGTCGGAATTTTGCTACCAATGAGTAAACTTAGCATAATAGTGATTTCTTATTGTAAGTCTTAAAACAAATACTAAAGCACCTTTGTAAAAAGAGGACATGCAATGTTTAGGTTTGCTTAACATGTTTTACTGATTGACATACATGTTGCATTTGCATACTCACCCGCTCATTGTGTTTGTGAAGAAGAAACCAATGTTGAAGAAAACTTAATGTCAATAACTGATTATGAACATCATATCAATATAATTATGGACGCACTGCTTTTATGTGCGAGAGTCGGATCATTTATATTTATGCTTTTGCATTACTTTCTTGATATGCACTTGATGGAATGGTGTAGAGATGTTTGTAAAAAGAATGCAATTTGTGTGTGATGTGTGTCTGTGTATATGTGTGTCTTTTTTTTTTGTGGGAGGGGGAGGGGGGGGGGGGGGGGGGTGTTCTTTGGACTGGTGAAAGAGTGGTCTAGTGACCAAACTACCGCTTCATGCTAATTTCAGACTATGGTGGTCCTACCATTCTGATATATGCCAGTGTTAAAGAGAACTCAATTTCATCAAGGGTTTATGAACATCATATCAGTATGATTATTGGACACTGCTTTTAGGTGTAAGAGTGTCATGGACGTGTCGAACAGTGAGAGTAAAGCTAAGAAGGATTTGGGTTCTAGGATTTTGGGTTCGTCATACAAAGATTCGGCAGTTCGGGGATTTGGCAAATGTATTCATATCAAATGGATTTTTTATTTTTTTATAAACATGTAGTTATATTTATTACATACATTAAATATTCAACACTAATAAATATTAATTCATTGTGAAATGTAAAAAAATTCAAGAAACACAAAAAAATTATACACTAATACGATCTAGGAATTTAACAAATATATACTCCATGTGTTTCAAATTATAAGATTGATAGTGACTTTTAAAAGTCAATTTGAAAATTTTCAAACGCAAAATTAGGATAATTTATTAAAAATTATGAAGCAATAAATCTTGCCATGAATAATACTTTTTAGATAGTTTACAATACTAAGAATTCTATCGACTAAAATGAAATATATTCAAGTCAATTTTGAATTTGAAAATGTCTTTAAGTGATTTTCAAAAAGTCAATAATGATCTTATATTTTGGAATAGATGAGTACTAATTAATTCTTATACTCGTAGATAGTATTAGTATCTACAACATTCTAATATTAAATAATATTAGTAGTATTTGAATTTTTCATTACAAAAAATACGGAAGAATACCCTAAGATAGAATAATCCACGAGTATGGATCCAGGGATTCGGGATTCTCCGACCCACTGAAAATTTTGCTTAAGAATAAAGCTTACTTTTGTTCTCTCTTCTATTCTCTCTCTCTCTCTCTCTCTCTCTCTCTTGTCTTCTAATTTTGTGTTATTATATTATAATATTTATATTATATAGTATTTACATGCTCAAGCTATGGAGCCATCTGTAAGAAATTATGCCAGATTTTATGTTTCTAAATCTAAGTTAGATTAGGATTACTGTTTCACAGAACTATTAAGGAGCTAGCATAAATATAGTTATTGAATAATGATAATAAAAAAATCTTTTTTAGTTCTGGAGGAAAATACCAAGAATCATGTGCATGTGAATAAAAATGAGAATACACTATGATTTGTAAGTTGTATAATTGGGGAAAATTAGATTGGTCTCCTGAAACTGAACTAATTTTAAGAATATTCTTGGAATCTACATCTAATGTATCACTTGCTGATACTTTAAGATAAAATGAAAAATCATTTACAGAAGTCGGCGTTCAGGCAGTTATTATTAGTCAAGGAAGAACATATTTGTTTTGGGCTTTAATACCAAATCACAAATCCATTATGGCTATTGCCATGGTGGAATTGCGTGCGTTGTTTTCAGCATCATGTTGCAAGCACGTTCATAAAGTCATCAGAAACTTGAAATATTATTCTCTATGTAGGAATGGTATAGTGATAAGCTGATCAGGCATGCAGATGTGATTCTTGCTAAGGCAGCAAATATATTTCAGAAACATCTAGAAAGCGAAGAAGACTCTGTTTTATTAGTGGCCAAGATCGGTGCAATTTACTGGTGGTTCCGGACATTGTCACATCCTGCTGAGCTTACTGCTGGTTACTACAACATTGCTGGAAAGGATGGATATATTCCCTTGGCATCAGTTTTGTCTCGTCATGGAGCTGCACTGCAGATTTCGTAAGATTTTACTCCTGATTTCTTCTTGTTCTATATTTCCCTACATGAATTGGCTATTTAATTGCAATCTGAACAGAATATTAGAGTGATTAACTTACAAACAATTGGGCTACATTGCTGCATTCCCTTACACGTGTAAGCAAATTGATGAGTTTTCAACTCCCTCAGTGTGAGTGCCCGGTTTAAAACTATCTTATCAGCAGATCACACATTTAGATATTATAATTTTTAAACTTCTTTGCCTAAAATTCTAGTTAAGCTGCTAAAGAATAATTTAAAATATAAAGTTATTATATTTCTATTTTTTTTTTTTCTGAGGGCCTTCAGCTCCATGCAACAAACATTGTTTTGAATGATGACTCTTGAACTGAGACAGAGAGCACTTTTTGAGGCACAAAATATAGTAGTCTAGTATAGATACTTATTTAACATCATTTTCTTGTTACTTTCTGTTGAAACATATGAGAAGACATTAAGGAGAAATTTTGTTCAGGTCATGTCAACATCTAGCGTAATCTTTAATGACTTGTTATGTTGATGAGATATTTCTTCATGTTTGGTTTGTCCAATCATGTTGTAATTTGAACTATGTTCGGAATAGATTGCCTCAGCTTTTTTCCATTGCATTAATATGCGAATGTAGTGTCTTATTTACATTCATAATATAATGTACATATTTCTAAATAATGTCATAACTCATATCGATGATATCCTATTTTATCACCATTTATACCGAGATTGATTGCTTACATAACTCAATAATTTCTCATCTCATTTATACTGGGATTAACCTTCTAAGCCTATTCATACAAAAACTTTACAAATTTCGTTACATTCTCTATTAATTCCATATATTTGTTATTGTATTTGTTGAATATTTTATGATATCATTCAAAACTTTTAATTATGATATTAATTAAATAATTTAATTATGGTATTATATAAGTATTTAATTATGATATGAATTAAATATTTTGAATTGTGGCATTGATGAAATATTTTAATTATGATTTTAGCTAGTTATTTTGTGGGTTCTCTTAACATGTGCCCTAAGGGCACATGCTAAGCACGGAAAACAAGATATGGGACCCACTAAATATTATTTGTTTATATATTTACACTGAATTCAATACATGGGGTCCACTAATATATTATTTTTTTATACGTTGAATTCAGTGTAAATGCATAAACAAATAATATTTAGTGGGTCTCATCTCTTGTTTTCCGCGCTTAGCATGTGCCCTTAGGGCACATATTAAGAAAACCCTTATTTTATTTATGGTATGGTATTAGTTAAATATATTAAATTATGGCATTAGTTAAATATTTAAAAAATAATATTGGTTAAAATTTTATATTGTAGTGTTAATTGATATTTCTATTATCTCAGTAATTATTTTTTTAATTTATGAAATTAATCATATTTTAATTATGGCATTGCTTAAATATTTTAATTATAATGTTACTTAAATATTTTGATTATAATGTTACTTGGCATTAGTTAATTATTTTAATTATGGTGCTAATTATATAATTATGTGTATTATTTCTTATTGAAAATTATAAATAGATTTATATGCTTGTATTCTCAGGGTATATGGGTCCTTTTGTTGTATTTAACATTTAGTTCCTGTCCTGTTTACAGCAAAACAAATGAGAATTAGACGATTATAAAATGTCAAATACGCTCAGAGTCCAAAAAAAAATAAAAAAATGCATAGTAATAGCAAATTACTATTACATTCTGAGCGACCATTACATTATGTCCCCAATGACTCAATGATTCAAACTGGGCCTAGGTAAATTGGCAATTCTGTGACATGGAAACATAGTTTGGTCAAAATATTTTCGTCATTTTATGTGGACGCATCATGATGTGTCCCACCTCTTGTCATGCTCATTGTTTTCCTGTTTCTGTGTGTAGATTATTTGATTTTCTTGGTCTATGAAGTTAGAATGTACCAGCTTTATGATTTATATATTCTCTTCCTGTAGCTGCTTTGAGATGCTGGACAGTGAACACCCGCCAACATACTTTTGCAGTGCAGAAGGATTGCTACAACAGGTACTGAATCTCTTTGTTTGTTAAAGATTGCTTTTCTTATTTGGTTGGGCTATCTATAATATTTAATATCAGAGTGACTTATTACACCGACTCGATATATTTTGCGTCTTGTTTGATAATTACATATTGTGAAGAAATATATCAGTCAATCACCTTCATGTGTCAAAGCTCCCATATTTCACACCGTGTGGAGGTTTAACTGGCAGCATGTTGAGTTCAATTCTTTTTAAACAGTTGGACCAATATTCAACCTTTTTAGAACTTCTCATTCAGAAGCAGTTGGAATTGTACAATCTATCAGCTCCAGGATATGAGAGGATGGTTTACACTTCTGTGTGGTTCTAATTGATAAATATGTGAGTGCACAGACATACAATGGCACATATTCCTTTCATAGCATTTCCACGGTAGCGGAGAACCAAAATTTAGAAAAATAAAAACACAATTCCAGTTTCTTGCTGTTTTTTCTCCTCCTCTTTCTATTTTAGCTTTTATTTAGTTGAAGTTTCTTCCTGAGAGATCTGATCCTTGTATGATATCAAATTGTGCCCTTGTCTTAACTCTTTGCTGTTGTTGAAATTTCGTCTTGATTGGGAATATGCATCCACAAATTGATACTATTGTTGATTCGATGGATGAATATTAAAGTATCCCTTGATATGCACCTAGGTTATTATTATGCAAGATCCATGATTTCAAGCACAGGATAGTAGATGAGCCAAGGATCACATTCAAACTTGAGTGGACATTCTGTGTTAAGTTCACTAGTTTGTTGACCAACAGTTCATTAAGAGATAATTGAGTTACGCGAGCAATAGTTCATGCAAGATACACGTGTGTTTATATGTAATATTTACTATGTTTAGTTTACACAAGTCGAGTCAAATTTGTACGATCTGTAAATGCTTTATACATCGGCAAACAGCTGAAAAATCAAAGAGACTTGTGTCAAACTTTGCTAGTTGTCCACTCTAGCCTAATTCTTTTTTCGAACTTGACTTGTTTAGCTGGCAAGTCGAGCTGAGTTGAGCCGTAAAGGAGCAGAGATCAAGCCTGTTCGTGAAATTGACCTTAATCCTTCAGTATGATGTTTGTAATTGATGCGCATTTGCTCCTAGTATAAAACTCTTACTTGCAATCTTCTGACATGACGGTTGTTGTTTCACCTTTTATCTATCAAATATCTTCTTTTACTGGTACATCAGTACTTGTACGTTGTAACTACTCGTTTTTTTATCTTGCAATAACGAGGACTGCTTAATTTACAATTCCTTTTAAAGAAGTGAAAATTATTTGAGTAGTCTGTTAAATGATACAATGCATATCGTTAAACGTCATTCAGTTGTGCGCATTATTATCCTAGCCTACTCTTTTTATCATCCTTGCAGATAAGGAGTGCATCAAAGGAAAGGTTAATACATTTGACTGGAAGAAATTCTTATGAACGATATGACAAGGTATTCATTATTCTTTCTTTGCACTGTTGTTGATGATTCCCAATATCTCTTTAGCAAAGCTCAGAACAGTATAGTTATAATATCAGGTTCAGCTATTGTTCAAAGTCGTGGTAGTGGGCTATGTTTCAGAAGATCATTTTTTGACTTGGTATCGGTTTTGGGTGTTACGCACCATTACGCTAGTTAGGAACTTCAATCAAATTTAAAAAATTCTGAATAATAAGAATAATAAGATAGATACATTAAGTTCACAAAAAATGCTATATAGTACACACACAACAATGTTCAAATGATATAACAGATATTTCGCAAATGTGTATAATGTTACATTGCATTAAAATTGAACTATAAATTCTTAGATATTTTCAAGTTATACTTAATCAGGTACTACATAGGTACATTTTTTTCAATTAATATGTATATAATATATATATTTTTTTATTTCTAAGTAAAATGATTAAAAAAAATTTAAGCTCTAGTTAACTTAAGTACTATATAATATTTACAAGTGATATTTTGCTAAGTAGTTTAAGTATAATTGTATAAGCTGTAATTAACTTGAATATTAGTTTTATTTTATTTTATTATTTTTTAATACTAATTTAGGTACTAGTTTAAATGTATTAAATACAATTTATTTTTTTCATTTTTTTAGTGGCATTTCCTCCCTTTACGCCGAAAAATTTCTTCTATTTGCTCCTAAACCGTTCCACTACGGCCAAAATTTCACTGAAACATCTCTTTATATGAATAATTGCTGATTTTTCAACTTGTATCAAGGTTTCTGTTCGGCAAGGGTCGAAACCTCTCCAATATGCTGAAATCTCGGTCGATTCGATATACCGAAACTTTGAACCTTGAGTTCAGCCCATTAGAGGAATTTTATAGTTTGTTCAAGTCAGTGTTGTTAATGGCCTAAGACACTTGCCGAGGAGCTCAGCCCATCCTAGCCCACATAGGGCGCCTGGGCTAAGGTGAGGTTCCTTCAATGAGGTGCACGTGAGGCTCGGGCCTCATCAAAACTTTGTAATTTTATTTCCCTAAGCAATCTAAATTATCAATTGTAGCCTCCTCCTCTAGGTAAGTCTCTCACTTCTCCTTGTCTCTTTTTTTTTTTTTTAATTTTTAATTATTTATTATTCTCTTCTCTTGCCCTAAAAAAGGCTATTATATGTTGCCCAATTTTTTAAGAAATTTTGGGTACTTTACTACACTACTATTCCGGTGTTTACTAACTTATTAAATGAGTAAATATGTGTATATAACTTATAAGTATTTTTGTAAATATTTAAATATACATTTATATTGTTGTTTAGTGATTACTACTCAAAAATATATATGTAAGATTGTAAGTATTTAACTATGTACTTATGCAGAATGTAATTATGATATGATTATATCAGTATATCACTATACTACATAGGTATGGTCATTGAACTTGTTATAGAATTTTTTTGAACATGTTTAGAAGTTTGTAAAATTACTTAATGGTTGATAAATTTGATATATAAATAATTAAATGTGTGTGTGTATACTTTTAATTTTTTTAAAATATGTGCGCTTCACTTCGATGAGTTACACGCCTCATCACACCTAGGGCCCAAGAAGACCTTTGTGCCTAACAATGGTTCAAGCTAAGTGTGGCAGTCTACTCAGAATCATTGCAACATCATAATTTGGACTGATAAAACATGCAAAATTTTGAAAGTTAATATGCAAATAAGTCTCACAGAGTATTAATAATATTATAATTATTGTTTAGATTTGAAAGCTAATAGTTCTTACTTCTTATATTCTGCTAAAAAAATGTTATGCGCAAGTAAATAGTACCTTCTTTAGGCAGCTGTAATGTGTAATTCTGATTTAATATTTGTTGCTTATGCTTTCATATTAGAGGAAGTTCTCATTTTGGCCTGATAAAGGCGATAGTATCAGGTTGTCTAATATCTTAAATTTAGAGCACATCTAAGGCCATCTAACCTTTCATATTATTATTTTCTTTAAATCATTGTATTATTATCTTCTTATTCCTCCTTTACCTCAAAATACATTTCTTGATATGTTATATTCTTTTTCACGTTTATCCTTTAGACCATTCTTTTTGGCTGGCCCCCTTAGACTATATTTTGGTTGTCCCCTTAGACTATTTTATTGGGCCCAGATCCGAGAGCTTTTTCTTTTATAATTTGGTGCAAACGGGATGGTGAGTTGGGGGAGGAGAAGAGGTGGTAAATTTAGTCTATTCCAATCATACAATTATTTAGATATGGCCTACGGGATTTCTGCTAAAAGCAGCATGAGAAAAAGCTGAAACATGGAGTTTTTTTAATGGTACAAAATCATCAACAAGAGCCAAAATATTTGAGTTCTGAAAATATGAAATATTGTTTTAACATGTCTGTTTAGGACACTCGAACTTTTGGAGGATCTGTAGCTCAAATATTGATAAAAACATGTGATTAACTGCCTTCTCTCTATCTGTCTCTCAATTTTTCAATTTTCTGGTCAGAGTCCAGCTTCCTATTGCAAACTTTTAGTCGCCTATATAACTATACTTGTGCTATCTTCTCTTGCAGGCTGGTTTATGGCAAATATACGCAAACTGTTACCATTTACCATCAGAAGCTGTAAAATCGTTTACTTATTTTAGAATGAACGACAAGATTTTTAGGGTTGAAAACTGGAGTAACTTTGTACCTTTTGTTAGAAAGATGTGTACAGATATGTAAAACCACATGTACGCCCATTTCGGCATTCTATATGGCTGAGCTATTCATAACCCTAGTCGATTCTATAATTTTCAAAATGTCTATAAGCACATTTACGGACTTCAATTCTGTAACTTCATTGATTTCCCTTGGTGAATAGTTGCAAAACTTAACTTCTAACACAAGAATTTGTGTTGCTCTTTCTCTCTCTTGGTGGTTAATTATAGTACAGCAGATTATAAGCTTTTAAAATAATTGACATGGATATGAGAACAATTAATGTTCATCAAAATTTGAGATCAAATACAAGGAAAAAAGCAGAAAGGTGCAGACTAAGAAATTTGGCTGGATTTTAGCATTGTTGGTCTATCTTGCAACTGAGAACTCCAGCAGATGTAATAATATTTGGAATTAGTGAAGCCGATCTTGCAACCATACTCGCCGCTTTTGAGTAGCTTCCCGGAGTTTCTTTACCAGAAGGCCTGAAGTAAGCACCATTCTCCATCACAT
The DNA here is from genome assembly GCA_947179155.2 of Hedera helix. Classification (NCBI taxonomy): domain Eukaryota; kingdom Viridiplantae; phylum Streptophyta; class Magnoliopsida; order Apiales; family Araliaceae; genus Hedera; species Hedera helix. The sequence continues at coordinate 12,283,513 of OX359266.1, read as the reverse complement.
CTCCATCTGATCTCCAGTTCCAGTCCTTCCACTCTTCGTATCCTATTGTGCCTTCGCGTTTTGTAACCTGATCAAGTAGATTGAAGAAACAGTATATATCATCCACTAAGTTTTGATGCAGGTATAGATAGGTAAACGAGTTGAGTCAGGCTTTGGATTGAGATCTAGCTGTAAATGAGATCAAGCCGGTTTTAAACAAGCTCGAGAATTAGTAAATGAATTACTAAACGAGTTGAGTTTGTGTTCAAGCCGGATTAAAAGCGAGTTGAGCTTAAGTTAGACTCGTTTTACTTTTTTATTATAAAACACAAAAATTAATTAATTAAATTTTCAAACACGCTTATAGAGTCGGAATTGAGTAAGACACTCGACTGTTCAATCTCGACTAGTTTAACTAAAGTGTCCACTATTCAAGCTCTCCACTATTCAAGTTTGGCTAGTTTAACCAAGGTGTCCATTATTCAAGCTCAACTAGTTTAACTAAACGGGTCTATAGATAAACTCGTTTGAGTCGAGCTTAGTAAAGTCTAGCCAAACTAAGCTGGCGTGAAGACCAATTTGTTTATAGGGAGTACGATACACTTTGTTCCTCTCTTTTTCCTCGAAACACTCCATTACCTCCTTTGCAGAATCCCCATCCAAAGCAATGAAAAGGTTTCCTTGGCTATTGATTGTTGGATTTGCACTTCCTCCAACAGCATACATCTTCCATCCAGTATACACGTTATTCACAATATGAAAGTATCCATTTCTGCATCTGCAACAATTCAAACTCAAATCAACTAAAACTTGGGCCAAAAATGCTGGTTAATCCAGTAAACTGACGAATATTGCCAAAAAAATAAAAGAAAAAGAAAAAAAGAACTAGTTACCTGGGCATTCTTTGAACAAGACCTTCTCCAAAGTAGTTGAAAGCAATGGTGACCTGCATATTCTTATCAGCAAAAAAATCATCCTGATGCCCCAGAAGCATAACCTCATTATGATCAAACATATAATTGTTTGATATCGTAATCCCTGTCGATCCGTAAACTGCATCGATAAGTCCATCTTTGCAGTTTGTGAGCGTACAATGATCAATCCAAACATCCCTACCTCCAAAAATCGAAATCCCATCCCCATCCGAAATTCCTCTCAAATTATAATGATCTGGTCTATCGATCACTACTGCATTTCCAGCAGGTACACAATCATGCACAAATATGCCATGTATTATAATGTTGGTCACATTTTGTATTGTAATGCAAGGTCCATTTGCTAATGCAACATTCACCCCTCTACCATCTATTGTCTTGTAGGAGTTCATCATCAGTTCTTCCTTTAATTGAATGACCATGTCATGATCAAAGATGATCCAAAGTGGCTCATCTTGGATCACGGCGTGCCGGAGCATGCCGGGGCTAGGGTTTTTCGGGTCATCTTCCGAGTCGGTGACGACGTATAATTTGCCGTCACGGCCACCAATGGCATTACGGCCGAATCCGACCGAGCAATCAGCGAGCATTCTCCGGTTAGTTTCCCAGTTAGGGTCACATCTCCAGCAGTCATCAATAGGGTTGCCTGTTCTGCATGATTCTGTTCCAATTTCCCCACTTGTGTTCTTCATTGACCTCCTGCACCCAAAATATATAACGAAAGTAATTTATGTCAGCTAATTATATATGGAATGTTAATTGCGACCAACTTCGAACGGTAGTAATACGTGAGTTCATTTTTTATATCCTCCTATCCCCATGTATTCACGTATATCAATATGAATTTGTTGTCATATATAGCAATATGAAAACTCGCTTTCACTACGACTCGATTTCCTTCGTTTCCCTTTATAATTGACGTTTTGGAAAAATACACAAAGATTAAAAAATATAATAAATATTGTATCTAATTGATCAAAATGGATATAAACTCTCACTATCACTCTTTTAAAATTCATTGAAAAATAAACAAATTAGTATCGTATATAATGATACGGAAAACTAAATCGTTATATTACTGTTTCTTTGAAATTTACAAACGACAAATAAAAAAGAACAAATTTCAGTCTAATAATAAGGAACGGCGGGAGTACCATTTAATGCCTTCTGAGACATGCATTATGGGACGAGCATAAGCTGTGAAGTATGCACTAAAGAGAGTGATAATTGTCAGGAGAGAGGAGGATGACATTGAGAATGGATGGTGAGTTGAAGCTATCAAGGAAACCATAATATTAGAAATTGAATGAAAGGGGGTTTATATATATATACAAAATGCAGAATCCATTATTGATGACCAATTGGGACAAACTTTATGAGACAATTGGGGCTAAAGAAATGACCATGGAGTGAGGAAATTAGGTTGAATATTCAAGACTCTTTATTTGTTACAAAAGTTGTTGAATCATTTAACATTAAGTTTTAAACAAGGAAATTAGATGAAAATATTTTTGTTCCCCAATTTTTCATACTCTTGAAAGGCCAATGTTGAACCTACCAAACCAACTTTTGCTAGCAATTTGTTAATGAGGCTCAATTGCGTATTAAGAGCATTGGGGGTAGTATGGTAATTTCACAACAGGGGATGGCCAGTTAATTAATAAGAATGGAGCCTAAGATACTGTTATTATTATTATTATTACTCCCAATTTTTGATATGGCCTTTCCCTTTCCCCTTTCCCCTTTCCCCTTTCCATATTTAGCATTTCATAAAGTAGCATAGAATGGTGGGTGCATTAAATTTTAATACGGCTATTCGATGGCTTTACTCTAGAAGTTGGTTCAATATAGTGAACCTAACCTCAATTCTACAAGAACTGAACTATTAAGGCCTTACACGGTTATGAAAGAAGGCATTTAAGCTCGAACCCCTTTACCTCTCGTTAATTGGGGGAAGATGGGTACCGCTTAAACTATAGCTCGGTGATAAAAAGAAAATGGATCAACTATATATTCATTCAATATAATTAAAACAATGAAAGAGCCCATCGCCCAAGCCCTTTGTTTCAAATGAGATTTTTTTTGGTTTATTGACACTTTTTATGAACTTTTCTTTCTAAATATATATATATATATATATATATATATATATATATATATATATATATATATATATATATAGTGATGGATTGATAGTTGCTATACACACTATTCAAATAAATTCATCTCTAATCGTTCAATACGAGATTCAACGCTCAGAAAACATACTTGCCGCTATTAAGAATAGTAGTAGGAGAACAAAAAAATTTACGTGATGCTACTCTTAATAGATGTATGGAAGAATGTCCTAAATGCTCCCACTTTAGTTATATTTAAATAGTTTCAATATATTTATTTGTATAAATAAAATTTTAAGTTATAAAATTTAACAATGTCAATTATTGTGATAATTTGATTATTTAAAATATAAACTCCATATTGTATTACAATTTGATTTAATTTATATAAATTACATTACAAATAAATACATAAAAACTATTTAAATATAACTAAAGTATGAGTATTTAAAATATTTCTTCATACATCTACTAAGAATGGCGGTAGGTATAATTTTTTTTACTCTTAGTAGTGGCAAACACGTTTTCTGAGTGTTAAATCTCGTATTAAACGATTGGAGATGAATTTATTGTAATAGTATCCATAGCAACCATTTGTTATAAATTACTATCTACCTATATATATATATATAAAGGGGATATAAGGCATCTATATAATTAGGCAAGGGCAAAATCAAGATTTATAGAAAGCAAGAGCAGATTTTAGTAAACAAAAAAAAATTATAAATTAAATAAAACTTAAATACGATAAACTCTCAAATTACAAAGTGTTCAAATGTTAAATATAATATTATCTACAAATTATAATGTCACTTTTTTGTTAAAAACTTATAACTCGAAGATGTTCCATGATAGTGTTACTATCAATAGTTTCAAATATATCATTTTCGATGTAAGTAATTAAAGAATCATTCAGCTATTTATCTTTCGTTTGGTTACGAAGTTTACTTTTATAACAATATTCATCCATGAAAAAATTCTTTCCGCCATAATGATTGCAACCGACAAATAAACGTGAGAATAGAAATCAGTCTTATTTTGCTAACCAACTTTTGCCATAAGTCTATAAATTCTTTTCGCGTTACAAAAATTTAGGATCATTCTTCATACTTATAATTTAATTTTCAAGTTCATCATCAAGCCTTAAAAACCTCCATCTTAAAATTTTAAGAGTTAAAACTTTGCAAATTGAATCAACTAGTTTGAAAAAAGATTTATTTGGATCGAAATATCATATACATGGAAGTTATAATTTTCTTATTGCCCTTTTTAAGTTTACTCTTTCTGTAATTCTGCCATTTTAAATTTACTGAATTATATTGTTATCTTTAAACTAAAAAGAAAAAATTATTTAAACAAAAAAAGTTTAATATAGACAGCCGTCTATATTGTCCTCTAACTAATTCCGCTCGTGTGATTATATATGGTAAGTCGGACGGATTTGTCATTTTGTAGGGGAGGGAGTACTTCTTTCACATGCATGCCTTCAATTACAACCCTACATAAATAAAAATGGGAGTTATTTGTTAAAATTTGTTGATGCTACAGCTATCTATTGCCTGCTAAAAAGGTGAAGAGTTTTAAGTTTTTAACTCAGGCATCTATGGTTGGTTTTCTTAATAAAGATAAAGATTAAAAAAAAGGTACTAAAGTACAACAAAGCTTCCTGCCATATGGCCAATTTTATTGGGTTGACCATGCCAACATTAATCATGCAATTAAACCCCGCAACTACCCCAGCCTAACGGCAATTATCTTACTATAGAAAAAAAATTCTTCCTCCTATTTACAAGAGTTTCCTGCAGTCAATCATAGATGGGGGAGCAAAGGGCCAGTATAACTTATGTTACCAAGAACCCTATGACATCTTAATAAATGATAATCTCTATGTCTCATGATAAGAGTTATATTTGTAAAAAATAAAAAATCTCAAAATGAGATTATTTATTTATTTATTGATAACATCATAAAATGACATAATGTACTTTAAGTTTATTATTATAATTAGACCAAATGTGCTAGGCTAGTAATAAGGCTTTTGTCTTTACTATATAAAGTCACATGTTTGAGTCTATTATTCAATAAAGTCAAAATCATATACTACATAAAGAACATAAATTTCCTTTAGATTCTTCCCTAGTTTCCCTCCCACCCCTTCTCTAGACCTTAGACCCTAGGATTGAAATGTATCTTCAGAATTATGAAAAAAGTATAATAATATCGATACTTAATTATGATCATCATTTTCTAGTAGTGTGAAGATATTGCTGCCATAAGAGAACCAATAATCAGATTTCTAAGATTATTTCTTCATTTTAAATGATCTACTGTTAAATTTTCAATATTAAAAAAAAATACTAAACTCATCGTGTAAATATTCATTTAGATCCTTGAATTAAAATCGATATTTTTACATGTAACTATGATATTCTACGAAACTCTTTTCATATGAACAAAGAACGGACCCCACATTCAGAGAGTTTAAATGCATAAATATCAAATTTTCATTTAAAATTATCAATTCCCCTCCTTGAATTTAGCTATATACCAAAAAAAAAAAAGAGACAAAGGGGGAGAAAGGAGAATAACATTACCCAGGAACTGAAGTGGTGGATTTGTTTGCTCAAGTATACTTTCTATTCTGTTTACAAAATTGTTAGAGCCCAACAAATATTAAGAAGGTTGTATTACCCTTTGTTATCATCTCAACCCCATAACAACATTGGGCCAGTTGCCCTTTAACCTTCAACCTCAACAAAAATACAAACTAAATCAAATGGCTGATTTTTTTGCATTACCATGCTTTAACTTTGTTTTAAAATATTGTTCAAGCCCATTAAGAATTACCTTTTCTTATCATCTCAAGTCCATAAGAACATTGGGCCAAATGGGCTTTAAACTTCAACAAAAAATACTACATAATAAATCAAATGGCTGAAATCAACCGATGACATTTAGTCAAGATAATTCTTAAAAGTATTCAAATCTTCACTCCCTCCCCTAAAAATCTTAGAGCATTCACAACAGTTTCTTTATCTCTATCCTTACTCTACAGTGATATTTGGTCATTCTGCATAATAGGGATTTAATTTTTTCAGTGTGTACCCAGCAGTTTCCTTATATTAATTCCTTAAATAATGAAATTTGAAAATAAGTAATTTACATGTTTTGGGTTGTCCTGTTCTTGATAAATATATTTACTGCTCCACTCTTACAAATACTGGGGTCCCGATGAGAATACATAACTCGAATAGACTTGTTATTCAGCGGAGTGAAGTTCAGAACATTCATTGCCCTTGCCGCATCCTAGGGGTTGCTGTAGTTGACATAACCATAGCCTAGAGATCGACGAGTACTCAAGTCCCTACAAACCCGAACTGAAACCACCTGACCCACTTGGTTGAACAGATCATACAATTGGGAATCCGTCACATTGAAGTCCAAATCCCCAATATACAATGACGACGACACGAACTGGTTCGCACCACCGGCATTAGCCACCGCCGACGACACCCCATTAGCTCCAGACACTGGAATCTGCAGCTGCTGAACCTGAATTTGAGCCATTACTCCTTTTTTTTCTTCTTTTCTCCTCTTTTCACCAATTAAATCCTAAGAGAGAGAAAGAAAAAAAATGGAGAAGAAGACACAGTCGGTGAAGAGGACAGAAGAAAATCGCCGGTTCAAAAACCTCTGGAGAAGAAGAAATTCACGATGTTGCAAATGACATTTAATTCCTTTACCCCTTTTTAAAACTGACGTGTCCACTTTAATGAGGGTGTGAAATGTCCTTTTGTATATATAGAGAACGCTCTTTTGACTCCCTCACCCTGAGGAGTAAAATTTTATATAGAGATTAAAATAGAGAGTTAAATAAGGATAAAGAAATTGTTGGATGATAATTTATTGATATATTCTTCAAAATTAAGGATAGAGAATTTATTGGGGAAACTGTTGCGAATGCTCTTACCATCCTCTCTTCTCTACTCCTAAGAAAGAAGAAAAGAGGAATGGCCATGACCAATCTTTTATCAACTGTACCACCTCATATTTTATCATCCAAACAAACCCTTTGCTCATCTCCATCTTCTTTCTTTCTCCTCTCTTTACCCAAAAGATCAAAAACCCTAATTACCCCCCTATCCAGAAGAATCTCCATCACTGCAAAATCCGACGGCAGTGATTCAGCAGACGCCCCAGACCGCTTAATCTCAGCCGTCTGTTACTTCTATCCTTTCTTTGATGGAGTACAGTACGGAAAATATGTAATTACTCAGTTCACTCCCATCCAAACCCTACTTCAACCCCTAATTCCAGCTATAAGGGTGTTTAAGAGCTTTCCCTTTAATGGGTTCTTGTTGTTTTTGACCCTTTATTTTGTTGTTGTTAGGAACCCGAATTTCAGTAGGTATGTGAGATTCAATACCATGCAGGCTATTGTGCTTGATGTGCTGTTGATTTTCCCTGATTTATTGGAGAGGAGCTTTAATCCAACAGATGGGCTGGGATTGGATTTGATGATGAGCTTGGATAGCACTGTGTTTTTGTTCCTTTTGGTGTGTTTGATTTATGGGTCATCTTCTTGCTTGTTTGGTCAGGTGCCCAGATTGCCAATTGTTGCTGAAGCTGCTGATAGGCAAGTTCCTTGATGAGTATAATCATTTGGCTATACTTTTTTGTAATTTTTATTTTTATTTGGATTGAATGAAAAATGTTGATTATTTCCGTTTATTTATTGGAAATGAGATGAGTTACATTACAGATATGTTAGTTCTTTTAGCCAATGCTGTATGTTGTAATCTTTTGAAATTTCTTTACCCTTAATACTTTTAGTGAGGAAGTAAAGTTATTTGTCTACAGTTTTTGCCCTTGGTCTCGTGATGATTACCAAGTTATACTTGGTCACAGTTTAATCATGGTTGGGTTGTTTGTAGCAGTGTTCTGTGTAACGCAGTTCGTATTGGTGCTACATGGGCTGGAAGGCAGGACGCAGTATGCTAGGGTAGCATTATACGAGTACTCGTAGTTGGGAATTTTCTTTGAATCTAAATGCAATAAAATTAAGTTCTATAAAAGATTTCTACTTGAATCAACTAGTTGATTGTTCTATAAAAAATTTAGTACAAGTGTTGTTGTTGGAACATCTAATACTAAGAGTAGAATATTTATTTTTTGCAATTATACATAAGACAACACAGAAATTTTGGTACACTTGGTTTAAAATATTGGTACATAATAGTACCAATGTTTGGGAACACAAGTATCAATAAGTATCAATACTCTGTTCGCCAGTAAAGTTAGTTATCTATTAATTTTGCCCCTGGTCTTGTGATTTTACTTGATTATACTTGTTCATAGTTTAATCATGATTGTGTTGTTTGTAGCAATGGAAATTTGTGAACGAAGTTATACTTGTTCGTAGTTTAATCATGGTTATACTTGTTCATAGTTTAATCATGATTGTGTTGTTTGTTGCAACGGAAATTTGTGAACGAAGTTATACTTGTTCATAGTTTAATCATGGTCATATTGTTTAATAGTAATGAAAATTTGTGAATGACCAATGTGAATTGGGAATGCTGGTGTGTATTTTTATATCATGCATTTGTTCATTAATAAATTAGCATAAAAGTTTTGATTCTTTGCTCCTATTGTGTCCCTCTTCTCAATATGTTATGACCTTATTCATGTTCTTATGGTGGGGTTATTGTGTAACAAAAGTTTTGAGGAAGATAGTTGTAAATTTTGCTCTGTTTTGAGCGTAAAGGTTTTGATTCTTTACTCCTATTTTGCCCCTCTTCTTGATATGTTATGACCTTATTCATGTTCTTGTGGTAGGGTTATTGTGTAACCAAAGTTTCGAGGAAGATAGTTGTGAATTTTCTGCTAGTGTTTATGTTTGGAACTATTTATATCTCCACAAAATATCTGTATTTTGTGCTGTCCACAAGTTATTCCTAGGGGCTAGTATATTTTGTTCTGATTTTGGCGTCTGTGCCTCTACTGCAGTCATAGACTCCTTGAACTGCTAAATATTTAATACTTGTATTTATATAGAAGAAACAGAAACATATATTTAATGCTATATTTTCGACAATTAGAACTCTGGCTATATCATGATTGCTTTAAATATTTATCAAAGTCCCCTCCGGCATAGTCTGTGTTGCTCCTCCTTGTGATTTAAATAGACAAGCTAAAGATATTCCTGATATTGATATTCTATTTTCATCATTTCATGGGTATACAGTGTGATTAATTAATTCTTAGAAGTATGAATTTCATCTAGCAGTTCTAAAAGATGTACTTTTTCTAGATTTTACGTAAAAATTTATCAAAAAAATAATCTTTTAAGAATTATTATAAAGTTTCAAAGTATTTATTAAATTAATATGGTAGAGATCTTCTTCGGCCGAGGGGCGCCTAGCGCCTAAACAGAGATTAAGTAGGCTTAGGCAGGGTTCTTTATTTAAAATTGTGGCTTTATAACCTTTACACCACACCACATTATTTATTTTTGCGATTAGAGACTATTTTGATTTACGATTGTGGATGGGTGTTTGTTGCAGAAGACGTTTGACACGATTTTGATGGAATGATGTATGGCTAATTGCATTTCCGAGGGAGACTGAAAAATACTCTCAATTATGTTGCCTTTGAATCGAAGAGATGAAGGTCAAAATAGAACGATTTATTTTGTAAGAATATCAAAAGAATGTATTTTCAGTTATTTTAGTGGAATGGACCATCAAGAGAATGAAAATTTATTTTATTTCTTTAATTTGGTGGTTAATTCGATATAAATAAAATAATGTTTTTTATTTTATTTTATCTTTTAAATTTTTTTTACGTTGGTTCTTTATTCACCTTTTGTCAATCTCTTCTCCGTTCTCTTCCTTTCTATCTTTTAAGATCATATATTTTAAAAATTAATATTTTTATATGAGATTTTGATATTTTTATATATAAAATTTACATATAAAGTTTATAGTAACGATTTAACTATCGTTATATATTTATGATAATATTTTTGATGGGATTTTATCAGCTTCTTATATTTTCACTTTTAATACATACATAGTGAATACAATGTAAACTAGTATTAATAAAATGTGGTAAGGGCCTCTTTAATGATTTTGTGTCACAAAATATCTCTATTAATAAAGTGAGAGATTTTAATAACGGTCTCTTTGGTGAGGTTCTATCTAGCAGTAGTCTTGCCGGTCAAGAAAAAAATTAGATCGACCTCAGGTTACTTCTTAATAGGTTTCTCCGGTGTAGGTGTCAATATGGTGATCTGGTTTAGAGAATCTTTCCCTCACTACACCATAATATAGTCAATTGCAAAAATTAGAAGGAACGTAAATTACAAAAAAAATTCGTAAAGGTTAAGAATCCCTTAATATTTATTGAAGATGAAACTGTGTTAATAACCCTTATATCTTTAATGATTGTGGAATGTCTATAATGTCCTTTAGGGAAATGATTGTGAGATGGTTCGACACGTGTCTTCTCTTAATTGGCTATAATTTATATCCTCATGCACATTAAAAGAATATATATATATATATATATATATATATATATATATATATACATACTGGTTCAGCAACTAAAATAGGGACAATTTATTTATAAAATTTACCTGTCGTAACAACTTGTTGTGGCAGTGCCTTTGTTAAAAAAATTGGCCCTGCTTGTTGCGACAGAAGCCAAAAATCGATTGCTAGCGAATTAGCTTCTTATATGTGTATATATATAGAGAGAGAGAGTCGATCTATTTCATGTATTTGTTATGGATCCTTATGTTATACTATTGAATAAGGGTTTGATCTATATTAACTAAAGTTTAAGTTTATTAACTAGAGTTTAAGGTTTACTAACTAGTATTTAAGATTTATTAACTAAGATTTAAGTTTTATTAACTAGGGTTTAGAGTTTATTAACTAGAATTTTGGCCTATATTAACTATAATTTAGGGTTTATACCTAAATCAGAGTATAAACTCTAAACTCTAGTTAATATAGGCCAAAACTCTAATTAATATAAGTCAAATTTTTATTCTAATTAGCGTCCGCTAATATTAGTAGCGGATGGTATGTGATTTTTTTATTGTCCACTAGTATTACTAGTAGTCGCCGCATTCCCCAATTTAATCTCGACCGTTGATATTTGGAACAAACGATATAGATGGTGTATGTCTTATAAGAATTCGTAACAAATACATGTTCACTCCTATATATATATATATATATATATATATATATATATATATATATATATATCAATTTCTCATGCATCCCAATTTTGGCAATTTTTTAGGGTGGAGGTGGCGGTGGTGGCTAAGATTGAACATTCGGTTATAATTGAATCAAAATTGTCTATTTGATTATAATTGAATATTAAAAGTATCATATTTTTTTATATTCAAACAAATAATCAAATTAAAAAATAATCAAAGTACGAAATCAAATACCGAATTCATAATTCAGTTATTTCAGTATGTAATCGAAATTAAAATTTATTTTTATCAAATAAAAATTTTCATTTCAAATTGTCAACAATAAAACTTCCAAACAATCATCAACTACAACTCATAATTATAATAATTAATTTAACAAAGTCTAGTTAATAATTTAAAATATATAATATTAATTTTGTTAAAATTTCTAATTATCTTAATTATACAAAAAAAAATCAGTTAATCGAATATTCAAATTATGTAATTTTTAAAATAAAAACCGTAAACAAATACCAAAAAATTAATTTTACCCTTGGTTATCGCTTGTCATAAATTTGTAACCGTTAAAGTCAAATTCTTTCGTCTGTCTTTGATTTGGCAACCGACTCTCGTCGGTGGAGGCATCTAGTCCACGTCACGGTTTTGTCGTTTACGTGGCTATATATCCTTTGCGCGGCGCAGCTGGCATACTATATACTCCGTAACGGAGTGTATATATATAGAGAGAGCGGCCAACTGTTATAAATAGGCGCCCCATACATTCACCGTGACGATCGGTTAACTGCCCTCTCTATTGCAAATAACTACGGAAATACCCTCCCCCAGACGCCGCGATCTGCTGAGGCAGGTAGCTGCGCTTCTGTGTTTGTCTCAAACAAAGTCAACCAACATCTGACTATTCTTCATTATATTATTTCTCTATTTCGTTTTAATTTTATATATAAAAAGTTTTATTATTTTTATAATAAATAGTTGAAATATACTCGCTCTGTCTTTAAAAAAATAACACGTCTATTTAATTTTTTTAATAATATATAATAATCGAGTGTTTTTATTTATAATTGATTATGTTATAAATTATCATTTATTATTAAATAATATTAAGAATCTCATTTTTTTTACCTTAATTAATATTTCAATGATGCAACATTATAGCATTAGTTCAATGCATTTTTTATGATTAATTATTTAGTTTTTAAATACAAATTTAATTTAGAAATACGTTTTATTATGGGATCAAGGAGGAAAACTGAAAAATGGGCCAGAAAAAAAAATTGAAGAGATTTTTATCACTATTCTATCGATTTTGATCTTAGAATTATTAATTTATATTTATTTTATTTAATATTATATTATTTCAAATACATTTATTGAAAAAATATAATAAATAAAACTAATTGATTTTTTTAAAACTAATGCATTTCACTATTGATGCAACTGATAAATTTAGGTGAATAATGCTTTTAAATTTAAAAATATTCTTTTATAACACAAGGCATGCATTATATAATATATTAAGCGTAATGATATTTTAAACACTAAATCAAACATAATTATGTTCTTGAGAAATTAAACATATTGAGATGGTAGGTACTCCATTTAAGGTGAATAATACCCCCTCCGTTCCTCAAAAATTGATATAATTTGACTTTTTAAATTAAATTAATTATTTGTATAATTAAATTTTATTCAATATTTTTAAAATATTAGGTGGAAAATTAGAATTATTAAAAATTATTTTGAATTTATTATTATTTTAAACTTTTATGAGTTTAATAATATGGAGTACATAAATATGCTTATTTTTAAAATTTAAATTTATTTAATTTGACCTGCCTATTTCAAGGACAGAGATAGTAGTAAGGGTTACCGTTGGTATTCGCATGTCAGGGGCATCATACTATGCTCGTGGCTCGCTCTTTGGTATATTTATTACACCTTTTTCATTTAAGTATTTATTAAAGGATTTGCGTGTTTTAAAAGTATACATTAAGCGCGAAAAATAAGAGATAAAATTTATTAAATATTATTTTTTTATATATTTGTACTGAATTCAATATATAGGGTCCACTAATATATTATTTTTTTATGCATTAAATTTAATACAAATACATAAATAAATAATATTATATATTAAATTTTACGCTTAACATGTGACTTAAAGGTACGTTATAAGAAAATCTTTTATTAAATTGGTATGTTTAGATTCTCAGATGCATTCACAACTTTAGCAATCCGGCGTTAACCAAATTACCTCGTACTCCTAACATAGGCGACAAACTTCAATCTATAGACTTGATTGTTTGTATGTGTGATTTTGACAAAATGTTATGAGTAATGATGAATAATAATAATTCATGTAATTATTTTTATAAAAAAATGGTAGAATTTACTATATAAGTAATGGGTTTTACTATTTTTTATAAAGATCATTGTATGAATTATTGACAAAATCATTATTCATAACAAAATTGGTGTTTTTTGGTCCATCATTTGTTTCTACGACGAGTTGGGCCGCGATCAGATTAGGCCAAAATGACTCGAGATTTTTTGAGTCAAAATTTTTTAGTCCGTGGCCTGAACAGGCCGGTTGGTCCGTGAACTTGAGTTATTTTTGTCAAGTCATTTTTGATGATATATTTACAGTTGATGTTTGAATAATTATTTTGTGTTTCTAATATATTATCATGTAGTATTCTAAATTAATTATATATTATCATTTTAATATATATAATAAATTTAAATATAAAAAATTTATTATACATATTAAAATAATAATATATAATTTACGTAAAATATCACATAATAATATAGCACTGAATAACTTCCAGCTGATGTTTGGGCTCATGGCTTCCCCACGTTTGTTAGTTTTATCACACGATCTCTAAATTACATTCACTCCATTAGTCCATCACTGTCATAACTGCCCATTTCTCGGACAAACCTCTTTACTTCAGACGAGGACACGTGTCCAATATCTGATTTCCCCCCTTTTGGTTTCAATTTCTCATTTACCCCTGTTAAATAAATAAAATTTTATTATATTTAATGGACAAAGGTATTATACCTTCTGACTAAATTCGGGTACAAGCAATAATTTAAGAAGACATACATATTTTTTTAATTTTAATTTTTCAAAAAATATATATATAATACGAATTTTAATTTAAACACATTATTTAATAATTAAGATTAATTTAATTTTATATTTTATTTTTATGTACTTCTCTTTTATAATTTTTCAAAAAGTTTAAAATTATTATTAGAAATTCAAAATTACTTACTTTTTAGTCCACGCTATGTGAACAGAGCAATCATCAATCCCTACTTAACAGACAAAGTAGACAAGTTATTACTGCTAACTGAACAACATAAATCAGAAGCTCAGGATGTCACTTTCATCATTACCAAATCCAATTAATTAAAAATCAAAATGGAAATAGACCCTTCACTCCCCCTATTAACTTTCAATCAAAAACACACTTCTAGTGTGATTTAGTGTGATATTTTGAGAAAATTATTCAATAATTATAGAATAATATTACGTAGTGTTTTAAATTAATAATTTTTTTTTATTTAAATAATTTTTTTATTTATAATTATTAATAATTATTCGTATGATAAAAAATTAAATTAAAATTTAAAAAATAAAATTATTATTATTATTATTTGTATTATTATTAAGAAAATTATAAAATATAAATATTATTATTATCAATATTATAATAATAATAATAATAATAATAATAATAATAATAATAATTATTATTATTATTATTATTATTATCAGTATTATTATTATTATTATTATTATTATTATTAATATCAGTATTATTATTATTATCGATATTATTATTATTATTATTATTATTATTATTATTATTATTATTATTATTATTATTATTATCGGTATTATTATTATTATTATTATTATTAGTATTATAGTGTAGGTGTGAATTTGATTTGAACAAAAAATATATTTGTGAGATGAAATGTGAACTATTAGATTAAGTTGAAAGAATCTGAACCGTCTTAATATTTTTAGATTTAAAATGGGTTCTGTTTTATTATATAGATAAATTCACTAAAATAAAAAATAAAAATTAATTTGAAACACCACGTGAATTTATCCCAAGACCATTAAATAATTTTTAATAATTTTAATATGATTAAAAAATTAAATACATTTTAAAATGTTATCTGTTTAAATATCGTTTATTTAACTTGTAAATACAGTATTTTGAGGCTCAACATCATTGCATTAAAAATTCAATAATTGTGTTTTGAAGCGTTTGAAAATTTAAACGTGAACTTTGTAAAATTTACAGACGCCAATAACCAAATAAATTCATAAAAGATTAATTTATTATAATTTTAAATTATTTTATTATATAATTAATTTGTTATTTAATCTCATAAATTATATTTTATAATTTTTAATAGCATTTGATGAAAAATTATAATATCAAATGAAAAAATAACATTACATAAAATAATAAAAGACATTATAAAATATAACAGTATATATAATCCCTACCAAATCAAATGACATTATAAACTAATAAAAATGATTCAAGATTAAATAAAGAAATTAATTATTAAATAAAAAGATCTTCTTAACATGTGTTCTAAGGACAAATATTAAGCACACACAAAAAAGATGAAATTCACTAAATATTATTTATTTATATATTTACACTGAATTCAATATATGAGATCCACTAGTATATTATATTTTTATATATTTAATTCAATATAAATACATAAACAAATAATATTTAATAAATTTTATCTTTTATTTTTCACAGTTAATATGTATCCTTAGGACACAGAAAATTTTAAATAAAATAGTTTAAAGTAGTAAAAATAATTTATGTCATATTATTTTTTACAACTAGGCTCAAGTTTTGCCGGAGTGGCTTTAACCGTAATTTTTCCAAAGTCAAGCTCCATTCTCAAACTCTTACTCCAGATCTGCTTTACTGACAAACACAATAACACAAGTGATCTCTTTCCTCTTTTCTCCGCCATAATCACTCTCTCTCTCTTCCTGCTCTACTGTCTACTCAATTCAAGCATCAGCAAGTACATTTTCTCTCTCTAGGACCACTCTGTCGTCTCTACATTCATTTTCTCTCTCTAAATTCTCATAGAACAATGCAGCTCCTCCCGGCGACCGCCTGTGCGCTGGTCCTCTGTTTAATCCTCATACTCTCACCGTCCGGCGCCGACGCACACAACATCACCCGCATACTCGCGAAGTTCCCGGAATTCTCAACGTTCAACCACTACCTTTCCGAAACTCATCTCGCCGCGGAAATCAACACCCGCATCACCATCACCGTCTGCGCCGTTGACAATGCCGGCATGGCAGATCTGCTCAGCAAACACCTCTCCGTCTCCGCCTTAAAAAATGTCCTCTCTCTCCACGTCCTCCTAGACTACTTCGGCGCTAAAAAGCTCCATCAAATCACCAACGGCACCGCCCTAGCCGCCACCATGTTCCAAGCCACCGGCACCGCCTCCGGCTCTTCCGGCTTCGTCAACATCACGGATCTCAAAGGCGGTAAAGTCGGTTTCGGCGCCGAGGACAACGGCGGCAACCTCCCGGCGACATTCGTCAAATCTCTCCAGGAGACTCCGTACAACATTTCAGTCATCCAGATCAGCAAGATCTTGCCGTCGCCGGAAGCCGAAGCTCCTGCACCGGAGCCGAGCGCACAAAATATTACCGCTATAATGTCTTCTCACGGTTGTAAAGTTTTCGCCGAGACATTACTAGCTTCCGACGCCGAGAAGACTTACGAGGACAATGTTAGCGGCGGCTTAACAATCTTCTGCCCTCTAGATGATCCTTTCAAGAGCTTTTTGCCTAAATACAAAAACTTAACGGCCGCCGGAAAACAAGCCCTGCTTGAATTTCACGGCGTTCCGATCTATCAATCACTGCCGATGTTGAAAGCCAACAACGGCTTGATGAACACATTAGCCACCGACGGAGCGAGCAAGTACGACTTCACAGTTCAGAACGACGGCGAGGAAGTGACGCTGAAGACGAAGATCGTCACGGCGAAGATAACAGGTACATTGATTGACGAACAGCCGTTAGCGATTTATACACTCGACCACGTTTTGTTGCCGAAGGAGCTTTTTAAGGCCGCTCTGTCGCCGACTCCGGCGCCTGCACCGTCACCCGAAGAGGCTGCTGATTCGCCAAAGCCGTCAAAGAAGAAGCATAAGACTCCGCCTGCACCGGCGTCGGCAGATTCACCTGCTGACTCGCCTGACGAAGATCCGGCGGATCAGACGGCTAATGAGAATAGGGCAGTTAGGATGAACGGTGGGAGATTTGTTGCAGTAGCTTTGTGTATATGGTTGGCCTTTTTACCCCTGTAAGTTTAATTTGATTTTTTTTTTTTAAATAAACAAGGAGATTCTAAATTATCTGTATTTTAATTTTTCTTTTGGTTGGATTTTTCTTGTGTGGTTGCATTTTGTTTTCGATAAACTTGTTTTGTTGGAGGGGAAGGGAGGGAGTGTGTAGTCATTTTATATTTTTATGATATTCATAATTATATTAATAAAAATTAAATAAATTTTAAATTTAAAAATATTTAAAATTAATTTTTTGAAAATCAATAATAATCTAAAATTTAAAAACGAAGCCAGGACTATTTCTTTTTTAGTACAACTAAGGTTCTTACCAAACGCGAATTGATTTCCAAAAACAAATTTACGGTGGTAAAAAGTAAAATATATATTTCTTAACTTGTCCATCTTATATGTACAACTTTAATTTTGAGGTGAAAAAACCTAAAAATTCAAAAAACTCGACAAAAGTACAACACCCAATTCAAAGAAAGAGAGAAAATAATAGGGGCGAGTGATTGAATTTAAATAATAGTAATTGCTTTACAAATTAAAGAGAATCTTTGGATGAGAATAAAACATTTTGTAACATTACTGTTGGGAATTGGGATAGGTAGGTTTTCCAACGGCTAATTTAAGTCTTGAAATGTATTGTTGTTTAATTTTGGAAGATTATTACTTCATGAGTAGTTCTACATGGACATGGAAATTGGACATGAAAATTGGACATTTTCATGTTCCCTTAGTTTTTTTTTTTTTTTTTTTTTTGGTATATATCCAAACATATTTATACTATGGATTTAAAAAAAAAAAAATTAAAAATCCAAAAAAATTAGGTATAATTTGGATATATATCAAAAAAATGGTTGTATGGGACCCATACAATCATTTTTTTGATATATATCCAAATTATACCTAATTTTTTTGGATTTTTAATTTTTTTTTTTTTTAAATCCATAGTATAAATATGTTTAGATATATACTAAAAAAAAAAAAAAAAAAAAACTAAGGAAACATGGAAAAAAGGGGGACCGGTCCAATTTTCCTGTCCAATTGGCCGGTCCGCCCAGACTTATTGTTACTTCATTCATTTTTGAGTTTAATGTTTTTCTACGCTACTCCATTAATTTGTAAAATTTTAATTTTTGATGAAAAAAAATTCATTTGAATTTTTGAAATGGCACTTTTGTATTTTGTCTTGCATCTTATGTAATATCTAGGATATTATGACGTGTGAAAAGTTTAAATAAATAAAATGTGTGTATTTTAGTTATTTAAATTAAGCAATTAATGTGAATTATGTAAATTACTTATAGATGTATATTTTTATTACAGTTATTAATTTAATGATGTATGTTAATAAAAAGAGGATTAATATTGAAAATTAATCCTAAATTAAATTAAAAAGTTAACGAGGTAATTAACAAAGTTAAAAAAAAAATTATTGATCATGGATTAATTAATAATTATGAGGAATATTTGAAAATTATTAAAAGGGAAATTAATTATATAAAATATATATAGGAATAAATAATATATTTTATAAGGAAATATAATTAAAGATGGAGGAATTTTGATAAATATATATAGTTTATATAAGAAAATAAATTTATGAAGGAAAAAGGTTAATAATTATATAAATTATACGAAATTATATTGTATAATTTATATAAAGTATATGAAATAGTAAAAAGGAATAATTAATCAATATGGATAATTCTTATTTTAATAAAATAATGTATGTTTATGCAAAATAGAATTATTTCTATTTTTATGAGATTTAATATTTTGCGGGTTAAATATGTAAAAAGAAATTGTTATAACACATAATATATATAATAATTAATTTATGTATATATTATGTAGTAATAGAAAATACATGTATGTTTACGTAATGTATATGCAATAAAGTTGAAACATAGAAAAAAATTAATTTTATTAAGTTATGCAAATTATTTTATTAATTTTAGAAGTATAAAGTGCTTCATATAGTTACATGCATGTCCTTATGCGTGTACAAAATTTATCAAGTAATGTACATTAAAAATATGTGAATATTATTTATAAATTATTTTATGAATTTTGGTAAATTAAAATAAATATTTTTTTATATATTTTATAAAATATTTATTACCCGAATTAATTGCGTAATGTATTAAAAATACGCATGCATGGAAATAATTTTCTCACCGACTTAAGTAAGTCGGTGGAATCAATGAGCGATTTAAAAATGCTGAAAAGTTGGGTAAATATCTATATATATATAGATAGATAGAGTGTAATATTCCAGATATTTTCAAGATTTTATATAAGATCTTAATTGATTTAATTAAAGGTTAATGTTTAAAACATAGAATTTGAGAAGTAAGATGTGTAGAAAATGGGTAAATATTTTTTTTTAACATAATGTATTTGTTAGAAATTAAATGTGGAAATATTGTAATGATGCAGGTAGAGAATTTATTAAGAAAATAAATTCATTTGAGAAGTGAAGATAGTTATAAGGATATATATACATAGTTATATATTCCTAGAGTTGTGTTTGTTAGCCAAACAAGAAGATGAGTAATTTAATACTCAATAAAACTAATAAATTAATTAGTTTAAATATGAAGTAAGAAAGAAAGTCATGAAATATAATTAATTATGTTAATTATATTAGTTATGAGTTAAAGTTATATAAAAACTAGAAAGTTTGTCTAGAACGATAATATTAAGACGTTAATTGATTAAGTAATTAACTTAATTATTAACTTGTGGTATAGAGTCCAAGTAATTTAATTACTACTAGTGAACTAGCCCAAAAGGATTATAGATGTTAGCCCAATATAAAAATATTGGTATGAAGTGGGTAATTAAATAATAAGCCCAAATGTTATGTTGATTAATAGTCCAATAGGTAATTAATATAAGTCCAATTAAATTAATTACCTAGCCCAAGTTATAAAGATGTGTGAGTTGTGTTGGGTAGCCCAAATAATTAAATAAGGGAGCCCAATGCAAAATAAACTAGTAGCCCAAATATTGAGTCCAAATTTACAAGTCAAATGTTGGTCAATATGTTGGGAAATTTCAAGTATTGATTGAGCGTAGAGAATTAACTAGTGTAGGGTTAATTGAATAACCCTAGTTGGTAGACATGAGAGAGCATTAACCAAACGTTGGTTAATTGATAGAGGAAGGAAGGTAGTGTTGATAATTAACTATGGGTGAGTTAATTATGTAACCCAATGTGGTAGGATAATTAAAGGTAAGTCTAATTGGATTATATTATAAGTCCAATCGATGTATTAAACTAAGTTAAATAAATTAACATAGTAGTCCATGTAATTTAATTTAAACATTGATTCATGTAATAATTAATCAAGCTCAATGCTTGTTTTAATTAAATGTAACATAGAGTATTTAATATTAGCCCAATGTAATAATTAAATTGAGCCCAACCAAATTAAATGGATGAGCCCAATATATTTGAATCATAGAGTCCAATGTGGAGCCCAAATGGTAGTCAAAGTTGTGATATATATATATATATATATATATATATATTAGTGTATATATATATGAATACTTATATAATGATATAGGATATAAAAATAAAGCTAAATTGGTGTAATAAAAAGAGAAATCCCGAATTTTGGGGCCCACAAGGATAGAAAGGTTGCTTGTTGGTGAATTTGGAGTGCAAAGTTGCTCAACAACTCCCCACCAACCCTAGTCATTCAAATGGTCAATCAAAATGTCACTCAATTGGTCATTCAAGCTATAGTAAGCTTGATTAACCATTAAACTCACCAACACTAGTTGATTAGTGAAGGTTGATGGTGATTAGGGAGGGTCTATATATAGCATCCATCACCCTCTTGTTATGTTTTGTTAGTTATTTTTCAAGAACTCCTAGAGAGAAAAGAGAGAGTATTCTAGAGAAAAGCAAGCAAGCTTTGGGAGATTGATGACCCACTAAGGAAAATTACCAGAGAATGATCAAGGTGGAGTCACAAGTCAAAACCATGTCAAGAGGAAGGAGAGCATCCATGTCTAAGAGGTTAAAAAGTACTCTAAACCTTTTTAATTTCATTTTTGTTGTTTAAATAAGTTTTTAAACGGTCAAAATATATTTTTAACCGATCAAAAGTTATTTTGATGATCTAGAATTCTAAATCTATGATATATAGGTAGATTCATGGTTTGATAGGTTTAAATCATGTATTGGTATGAGTGGTATGCAAATAAATGAAAGAAAATTTCATATTGTGATTACCGGTAAAACCCTAAGTGGTTCGATCTTTAAATTTCTTGTCAAAACGTTTTTAAAAATATGATCGAACCATTAAATGTTGTAAAACACGAAGTTAGAAAGACAACAACACTTAGTTGGTGTCATTTGGATGTGTAGACTTTATTTTATTCAAGTTTGAACCTGTAGAACCAATGATTTGTGAAGTTAGTTTTTACTTTGTCATTGTGAGCCATTTTTAGTCCTCTTCCGTTTGGAATTTGGATTTGTGATCTAAAGAGAAATTGTAGAGGGGGAAATTCTGATGAGAATGGACTCAAGAATCACCCCAAAATATTTTAAAATGAAGAAGTTATGGCTGTCGGAGCGTCAGAGGGACGGACAGTTTTTGTGTTGAGCGCCCAGATTTGGCCTGGGTTGAGCGCCCCGGCGCCCAAAGCAGAATGTTGAAGTGTCCAGGTCGGGTCGGGTCGATCCGGGTCGAGTTTTTAATAAAAATTTAAGCTGAAATAAGTGTAAAATGAATAAGTTTGAATTCTAAACCAATATATGAAGTTTATTAGTAACTAATTGGTATCTAAATGTTTAAAATAAAGACTAAAGTTAACACAATTAAAAAGTTAACTATTGGTATTATTTGTAGATGATTAAAATATTATTAAATGATCAATAATATTGGTATATGACTAAAAGGTTATTAAATGATTAATAACATTAGTAAATGATTAAAGAGGTTATCAAATGGGTAATAACATTACTACATGATGAATATATGTTATTAAATAATTAATGACATTAATAAGTGATTAAAATATTATTAAATGGTTAATGATATTAATATGTGATTAAAATATTATTAAATGGTTAATGATATTAATAAGTGATTAAATATTATTAAATGGTTAATGATATTAATATGTGATTAAAATATTATTAAATGGTTAATGATATTAATAAGTGATTAAAATATTATTAAATGGTTAATAATATTAATATGTGATTAAAATATTATTAAATGATTAATAATATTAATAAGTGATTAAAATATTATTAAATGGATAATAATATTAATATGTGATTAAAATATTATTAAATGGTTAATAATATTAATATGTGATTAAAATATTATTAAATGGATAATAATATTAATATGTGATTAAAATATTATTAAATGGTTAATAATATTAATAAGTGATCAAAATATTATTAAATGGTTAATGATATTAATAAGTGATTAAAATATTATTAAATGGTTAATAATATTAATATGTGATTAAAATATTATTAAATGATTAATAATATTAATAAGTGATTAAAATATTATTAAATGGATAATAATATGTGATTAAAATATTATTAAATGGTTAATAATATTAATAAGTGATTAAAATATTATTAAATAGTTAATAATATTAATACGTGATTAAAATATTATTAAATGGTTAATAATATTAATAAGAGATTAAAATATTATTAAATGATTAATAATATTAATAGGTGAGTAAAATATTATTAAATGATTAATAATATTTGAACATAGTTGTATATTATCAAAGATAGATAATATGTTGAAGTATTCGGTACATTATTAAATGTCCGAATCATTAAGTTAAGTAAAAGAGGAAAGTTTAATCGAATTAAACAAATATAAATAGTCCATTTGTGACTAATTTAGACAACTTATTAAAAGTAGGTCGTACAATGAACGTGTAGTGAATGTGTAAGTTGGTTAAGCGTAACCGACATGCCCAAACTAGGTTTGGGCTAGAGTTTTTGTCCGGAACTTAAATGTTCATTTGTCGGACAACTAAAAAGTTAATAATTTGAAGTTAAGGTCTTAAGTTAAGACTAATTAATGGTCCTGATAGCTAATGATTATGTCAATTTGTTATATAAATTGTAGGTTGAGCAAATGACGCAAATAGGCGTAAATGGTAGAAGCTGCCAGACAAGTTTTTTCAGAACTTGCTCCTATGTGTATTAACATGCTGCCATGTGATATTTAATTGTTGATAAGATAATCTAATGATGATTTTGTGATATGTGAAATGCATGAAGTATGATTACATGAAAAATATGTACAAGAATAAAGCAGGATTTGCTAAATGCTAGTTGGTTATTGTATGAAATGCCTGAGGAGCATGATGTAAGTATAAAATGCATATTATGTTTAAAATGTGAAGCATGCAATGTGTTATGTGTAACTGTTAAACTTGCTGAGCCATCGTGCTCACTCTTGCTTAAACCAACATTTTCAGATAGTACAAGTATTTGAAGTCTTGATAAGGATCAATAAACAAGAATGCATATTACATTCACTGAAGGTCTAGCACGACCATTGTAGATATCAGTTCGAATTGGACAGGTAAATGATTGTGTAGTATAAGAATTGGTTGGTATATTATATGAGTGTTAAATACTCAAATTGATTGTAATAGAATGTCGTATCATATATGATATTGAGACATACTAGGAATGTATAAAGATTACGATTCTGGAATAGAAAGAGATGTTGTGAAATTGTAAATAAATGGTTATTTACCAATTATTATATTGTTGTAATTCATAAACAATAAGGAAAAGGTAGTACTCGTGTTGAACCGGATCCGAGGTTCAAGGAACCCGGATTTGGAGTCGTCACATAGAGTAATAATAATAATAATAATGATATATTGCCAAAGCTTAAAAAAAAAAAAACCATATCTCTTTATCATCTTCTTTCTTCGTCGCCACCATCCGCCACCCACAACCGCCATTATCACCGACAAGAAAATTAATTGGAGTTATCCGAGTGCATACAAGAACTTCAAAGGAAGGTATAAACCAAGTATTTGAATTATTGTCGTAAATTTTGGTGATAAAATATTTATATGAAAAATTTGTAAATAATTATATACTTGTTCTAGATAATTTTTAGGTATGTGTTGATGAATTACATTGTGTTTGGAGTAATTATGTTGAGAAAATAATGATAAAAAATGGTAGAAAAATTGGTTTGGTTGGCTACTGTTAATGCAGGAGAGAGAAAAAAAAATTTGGCCGTCCGCGCATTGCGCGCAGGCAATTTTTTTTTTCCGGAACCGGCCCATAAACGACGCCGTTTTGGGCAGAAAAGGCAGACCGCGCATTGCGCGGAGACCAGTTTTTCGGAGACATGGGAAAAACGACGTTGTTTTAGCTGGACAGGGCTGAGGCGCGCGCCATGCGCGGCCGACCGGTTTTCGCAAAATTACCATTTTGCCCTGGTTCCGATTTTCAGATTATTTACGGAAATGCCATTGGAAGTAAAATTAATTAAAATAAATGTTTAAAAATTATATAAAATCAGAAAAATGTATAAAAATATTTTATAAATTAAATTTAACAATTTTCCAATTTTGAGGAATAATTCCAATTAATTATTAAATGTTTAATAATGGAAATTAAAAGAACATAATTAGAATTAATAATCAAATTAGGTTATAATTAATTATAAATACCCATATAGAACCAATGGGTAGAATAATTAGGTTGTGAGTGATATTAATTACATAAATTAATATTGTGAGTTACTAAATTATTATTATTTGATTATGTTATTATTATAGGGTGTTCAAGAAAGAAAAATTTAGCTGTTAACTTAGTAAACGGATATCGAGGCAAGTTCCTAAACCCTAACTTTAAACCATTAATCATGTGTTAGATATTAAAATATTTATTGAGCTCTATTTCCTAAAGTTTCATCATTATTCCATTTTCTCGAATATTGATTTCAGTTGATATTGTGGATTATTCAATTGAAAATCTCTTTTGTTACACACATTTATTTGTAAATGCTATTAATCACAAAACATAATTGTTGGTCAGTGAATTAATAATTATGAGTCTAGACCATTTGTTCGGCTAGACTTTTGGTACAATTAAATTTTAAATTACTCTTTATTGATAAGTGCTGAGCCAAACCAAATTATTTTGGTGCGGACTCTTAGAAACTGAGGTGAACAATCATGTTTTAAGGAATAAAGCTGTTGAAGGTCTTAAATTTGAAATTCCGTTATATGCGGTAATTTGATGTGCACAGTCATAGGTACGAGAGGCTGATCACCTCGAGTACGGGCTTAAGGTCTTAAGGTCTTTATGACACATACATGTTATCAATATTATTATTGACTAACCTATGTTCAATGATATTGTGACCCTCAGTATGATGTTCAATTATCATGTTTCAAAAGACAAATTCCTCAGTTACTTTCATTCATTTGAAATGGGTTCATGTTACGTTATTATTATAAATTCTCTTTCTCATATTATTTGTTATGAAATTTATTATACTTGTTGAGCACTTCGGTTCCTCATTCTTGCTTAACTAATGTGACGCAGACAGAGATGTAAAACCTGAAAGTATAAATAAAAAGGACAAGGGCAAAGAAAAGATGGCGGATTGAAGAAATGATGAATGTCCCTCGCTAATAGTTTTAAATCTATTTTGTGGCGGTAGATGTGAAATATGTATTATAGTAATGTTGTATGTATATAAAGGTTGATGACCCTGGGAATTAATTAGACATCTTTTGTATTATGTTGAACCTTAATGGGTGTAATATATAATGCTTTTGAATAGTGGTAAATGAAGTTAGAATATATGAATCGTGAGCACCAAATTCGGGGTTCAAGGAGCCTGAATTTGGGGGCGTCACATCTTAAGTAGCTCAATACTGACAATTGGGTTAATCAAAATTGAATAAATTAATATTAATTTTTAATTTTTTTAAATTAATTAAATAAACAAAAAAAGGTATAAATATAATTGTAGGTAGCTTACAATAATGTTTTGATGACAAAAGATTGCATATAAAATTAAGATGCAAAATAATATAGATGATAATTATTAGTTATAATCATTGGATTTACTCATATATGATGGATTCATTAATTATAATTTGACACATTATTTTATATATACTTTTTTATAGTCATCTTTTATCACCCTCACTCACGAGATTGCGTGTTAAAGGTTTAACGCAAACAGTTTTAACAAAAGTCTCGTACCAAACAATTTAAACCTTAAAACCAAAGATTTAAAAATCAAAACCGATCGATTCTCCTGTCCGTTTTAGCCCAAAAAATTAGTTTTTTAAGTGAACCGATCAAAACTCAGATTGAACTGGTTGACTGTAATAACCACGAATTCTATGTATCATTGTAATTATAATTATTAAATAAATAGCAACTAATTAAAATTTTTGTATTAATTATTTGTGTATTAAATAATTGAAGGAATATACTTGTGTATGTGTACATTTATCATGTAGGATAGCAAGGTGGTAGAATAAATTATTAAAGTAAGTCTAATTGAATTATATTTTAAGTCCAAATGATATATTAAACTAGGTCTAATAAAGTAACATAATAGTCTATATATTTAATTAAATATTGATTCATGTTATATTTATACTAGCCCAACACTTAATTTAATTAAATGTAGCATGTGTTAGTTAATATTAGCCCAATGGAATAAATAATTTGAGCTCAAACAAATTAAATGAAGGAGTCCAACATATTTAATTACTAAATCTAATGTGGAGTCCAAACTAAGTCAAAGATTGGTCAATAGATATATGTATGTATATAAAAAGAGGAAAAATAAATCAAAATTGGAAGCCAAAAAAGCCATTTGGTCGGTCATGAGTGGGCCCCACTTGAGGTGAAGTGTTGTGCAATATTGCTTCATTTATACACTTTATTTTAGTTGCTCACCAACCCTAGTCAATTAACATATTAATCCTCTTGTCAATCACTCAAATAGTAAGTACAAATTAGCCTCTAATTGCACCAATGCTAGTTGATTAAAAAGTTAATGAGAGGTTACCAAAGTCTTATAAATAAGACCTCCACCAAGCTTTAATAGGTTGGTCATTTCATTTGTCTAGCATTTCTAGAGAGAAAGCGAGAGTTCTAGTGATAGTTGAGAGTGAAACACTTCAAATGTGGAAGATATTACTAGAAGAGGAGTTTGGAGGATGACATATAATCTCATAACCTACTTTGGAAGGATAAGAGGAAGAACTTTCAAGTCTAAGAGGTTCAAAAGTGTTCTATATCCTTAATATGTCATTTCTATGGTCTATATATGTTTTAAGTAGTCAAAATATATTTTTAACCGATCAAAACTTATTTTGAGGCTCTAAAAGTCTAAAGCCATAATATATAGGTAGATTCATAGTTTAGTATGTTTATTACATGTATTTATATGTGTGATATGCAAATAAATAGAGGAAAAATTCATATAATATTTTACCGGTAAAATCCTAGTTAGTTATGTGCTATTTACTGTAGTAGTTTGAGATATGTACAAGTTGGATATTTGATTTCTATGTCTATAAAGTTATATGTATGAGTTATGAAGATAACCCAACTTGAATCTCTAAAAAATATGAGAAAATGAAGAAGTTAATTTTACCGAAAAACGTGTCATTTTGAAAATCATAGATGGATCGATCGTAAATTTCATGTCAAAGCATTTTCAAAAATGTGATCGAACCATGAAATGTTGTAAAACAAAAAATTAGGAAGATAACAAAACTAATTTTGTGTCATTTGGATGTGTGAATTTCATTTTATGCAAGTTTGAATCAAAAGTGTCAAAATTGAAAAATTTGAAAAAAGTTAAAAAATGTTTTTGCAGTACAGTACTGGGGCGCAATACCTTTTTCAAGAAAACAAATGTTTTCTGAACCGGGTCAGGTCGGTTAGGGTCAAAAAGTTGAAAAATGTTTTAAAAATTATTTTATTGTTATGGAATCCAATTAATGTGATTTAAATATTATAGAGAGTTAATTTAACAAGTTATAAAATGAATAAAACATTATTAAAAGATTAATAATATTACAAAGTTAATAAAATATTATTAAATGATTAATAATATTAGAAAATAAATAAAATATTATTAAATAATTAATAATATTATAAAATTAATAAAATTTTATTAAATGATTAATAACATTAAAAAATGAATAAAATATTATTAAAGGATTAATAATATTATAAAGTTAATAAAATATTATTAAATAATTAATAATATTAAAAAATAAATAAAATATTATTATATAATTAATAATATTATAAAGTTAATAAAATATTATTAAATAATTAATAATATTAGAAAATGAATAAAATATTATTAAAGGATTAATAAAATTATAAAGTTAATAAAATATTATTAAATGATTAATAACATTAAAAAATGAATAAAATATTATTAAAGGATTAATAATATTATAAAGTTAATAAAATATTATTAAATGATTAATAATATTAAAAATAAAATAAAATATTATTAAATAATTAATAATATTATAAAGTTAATAAAATATTATTAAATGATTAAACCTATTCAAATTATAATATTTATTTTTTTCTGCAAGTTCTCTAAACCTATTCAAATTATTATTGATCAAGTTCCTAGACTTGTATTTAATTTTGTCAGAGTTTTGAGTGGTTTAATTATTTAAAATTATTTCACATCTACATTGTTATTGTATTCGCACATAGTGCATTTGCATGATTTATGTTTCATTAAATCAAGAGCTGTTTAAGAATGTTTAAGCTAATTATTTCGGTTAGACACTGCATATATAGATTCATCAATTTGAATATTTTAAGAGCTTATCCAAATCATTGGTTGGTGCAGATTCTTACAGTAAGACTGAGAACGAACAACCCTAGATAAGGGGATTATATTCGGGAAACCAACTTTTACGCAATATGTTTGAATATTATGCATATACATAAGGTACAAGAGGTTGATCCCCTCGAGTACCAAACTATCAAGGTGTCAGATATATATCTGACTTACCTTAAGCAGTAGTTCATGGTCCTTAAGGCCACTCAGCAGTGAAGATTCAATTATTGCTTGTACATTGAAAAATTGATTCTTGTTCTTTCACAATTATTATCTATTGTTGAAACCATTGATGTTATTTCTCATTCAATCATGATATATCTTGTATTATCTGTTCTTAAACTTGCTAGCAAGCTAGTTACTCATTCTTGCTATATTATGACTCATTTTTCAGCAAAACCCGAATGCTTTAAAAAGGACAAAGGCAATGAAAAAGTCAAAGCTTAGATTAGACTATTACATGTTAATTAATTAATTGCTTAATACATAATTACCTTTGTAATCTTTTGTAATCCCTTAAGATAGATCTGATGAATGTTAAGGTTAAAGACCTTTGGATTGTAATACCTTTTTGTAAGGAACAATATGTATTTTTCGTTAGATTAATGAAGACTGTATATTTAGTTGTTATTATATTTTGAAATAGTGAGAACCAAACTTGAGGTTATGGAACTCGAATTTGGGATCGTCACATGTTGGTATCAGAGCTGATAAGTTATATATAACTTTAGGTTGCGAAACTTTAAGATATAACCTTAGAAGTGTAAACTCATTTAGAGTTATAGGAGATGAATTGAGGAAATTCATCGAGATGAAGAGTAACACAATTAAATATACTTTTATTTCATCAATAAATATATTTTATTGCGATACTAATGTCGTGTTATTTGTGTGATTGTAGGATGCCTGAGATTGGACAGTCTAGTCACACAGCTGAGGAGGATTACATTGTTATCCACATGGATACTGCACAACCGCTGGTGGCTACACCGATAAAAGATCCCGAGTCTGATCCGGAGATGGAAGAGAGAGAGGAGACAATCAGAGGTGGTGTAATGAGGCCATACAATGGATATGAGGCTGGGTCAGAATCTGAGGAGAAGGAGTCGGCTGAAGGCATGGGCACTACGACCAGTGACATTATCGAGGGGCTGACTACGAACGAGGAGCTGGAGGTAAGAGTCCAGCATTTAGAAGAGGAGAACCTGACCCACCAGTATTTGTAGGATCAGTATAAAGTAACAGCTTATCAATTCTCTGGCGAGAACACAGAGCTAAATGAGTAGATAGCAAGACTAGAGGAGCAGGTACAGGGTTATGAGTACTCTGTGGAGCACTTTGGGTTAGTGACCAATCAGTTAGTTGATCAGGATATTGAGCTACAGGCTATGTTAGCGATGATTGAGGTTAGATTAGTATAGGCTGAGCTGAAGGTTCAACAAGTGCAGATAGAGAAACAGGACATCCGGGTCCTTTGGCAGGAGGCGATAAAGGACAGTATTGAGATGGAGTCTCAGAGAGATGCACCCCATGAGCAGATGTTGGAGCTGGAGGATGAGGTCCGTGAGAAAAGGGTGAGGATCGATAGGCTCAGTTACGTTTATCGTTCTTCATTTGGTAGAGTTCAGAGCAGAGTGCACTACTACCTAGCTGAGGAGGGCCAGTTTATGCACACTATCAGTAAGAGCTTGGTGATGGTCATAGGGGATGAGGAGTATGATGATACGATTCGGCGGGGAATGCATAGTCATTAGTATTAGTTATTTTATGATGTTGTATGTATATAAATGCAGTAGAATCTAACTTTTGTTTTGATAGATGGTTAACATGTTTGTAAATCTCAACTCTAGGAAGTTGTGGGATATATTTATATTAGATCCCATCTTTTATAGCCTTTCAGAGATAGAGACATTTATAACAGTATGCTAGTGACGTAAAGTGCTATGCACTATTATTTTAGCATACAAATATAAATGCAGTTATGTTTTATGATTATGTGTTTGATTGGGTGAAATCCTTGCATACAATAGTTAACGCTTAAAAGTTAAAAGAATAAGATTTTAGAAATTATAATAATTTAGAAGTTTTCTTGTTTCTTTAATCAAACAATGGTGCCACGTAGATAACCACCAAGAAATCAAGGAGGGGAAGAGTCAGTTAATAATGACGAGGGAGGACACAACGTAGACCCAATGCAAAATTTTGTTGATATGCTGACAGAGGCGATGCAGAATCGACATCCAGTAGTAGGGAATCCGCCCCCACCGCCGACTCAGTTAGCAAACTTCAAAGGTTTCAAAACAGTCGGACCGCCGAAATTTAGGGGAACGATGTACCTAATCGAAGCCTAGTGATGGATAAAGGAGATAGAAAAGGCGTTTGTTATTGCAAGAGTGGTAGAGGAGCAAAAGACTATTTTTCTACCTACATGATGAAGGGATAAGCCAATTTCTGGTGGGAAGCCAATCAGAATAGCGTTGGAGAAAGTTTGGTATCCTGGGCAAGGTTTAAGGAGATATTTGACGAGAACTACTTTTTAAAAAGTATGAAGAGTAGAATGGAGGCTAGATTTTTAGAGCTAAAGCAAGAGAATATGTCGGTACTTGAGTATGCGACAAAATTTAATGAGTTGGCCAGATTCGCTCCGCATCAGGTTGACACAGAGGAACGCAAGACCAGAAGATATGAGAATGGTTTGAAACCTTGGATATTCAAAAGGCGACAATGCTACAAATTGATTCATTCTTAACTCTACTAAAGAAATCAATCACAGCTGAAGGAAGAAACGAGGCGTTATCTAAGTATAACCAGGAAAGGAACAAAAAGAGAAGTGAAGGTGGAAATAATAATAATAATAGTGGAGGCAGCAACAACAATAAGCGCAATTGGAACAACAATAGTTTGGGGACACCCCAGGGAAGCGATCAGAAGAAAGAAAACAAATGCAGTAAATACGGGAAGAAACATTCAGGGGAGTGCATGAAGGGCAAGAACATCTGTTATAATTGTGGACAAGAAGGGCATATCGCTCCTAATTGTCCCAAACCTAGGAAGGGAGGTTGTTTCTCATGTGTAGCTGCGGACCATCAGATCAAAGATTGTCCGAAGAGGAAGAGTGACGGAAGGAGTGGATGTAATGACTGAGAAAATTACGAACCTAATTTTTTTTATGTATATTCTATTTATGAATAAATATGATGTGTAATGATATGTATGTGTTGATGTTGTATGATGAGAGGCGATAAGTTAATTAATTAAATTTATTCGAATTACTTAAAGAATAAATTATAAATATAAGAAGAGCTTTTGTGATGAGATCACAAAGCTTGAATGATGGCCTTGAATGACAAATAAGAAGTTAATAATTAACAAGTAAATTACTTATAAGATTAATGATGAAAAATGAATAAATAAATTATTAAAGTTAACTCAATGTGGTTATATGTGTAGGTTATGTGGTTAGTTATATCACAAGCCCAATGAAAGGTTATGAGGTAGTTTATTGAATCAAGTTGTATCACTTATATGTATGTGTGTTATGGCTTATGAAATAGGTCCCATATATGTTAAATGTTAGTAGTTTATAAACTAACCCAATTAGGTAGTCTAATTGACTTATAAATAGTAAGTTTAATTGGATTATGTAATTAAATTAATGTGTTAATTAAATGATGAGTCCAATTAAATTTAATCACTAGCCCAACACTTGTACAATTCCAAGTCTTGTAAGTTAGTATAGTTAACCCAATTGATTTAAATACTAGGAGCAAAATGTTAATAAATGAAATGCTTGAATTAGTAGCCTAAATGAAGTAAATGGTTGAGCCCAATCAATGGTAATTCAAAGTCCAAATGAACTTAATTTAGTGATCCATTGTGTAGCCTAAATAAATCCAAGTATTCGTCATATAAAAATATATATATGCGTGTATATATATATGGGTAGATATATAAATATAATTGGAATAAAAATAAACCAAAAATGGTAGAAAAATGGCCAAATGGCCGGTCAAGGTGGGGCCCCGATGCGGTGTCTAGCTAGTTTTGATGTTGAGTGTTTTATACACAATTAGTTGCTTGATAAGTTATGTGATGGATGTCATTCATGAAGGTCATTCAAGGTAATAGTAAGCATGAATTAAGCTACTAAGTGACTAACATTGGTTAATTAGGAGATGTTAAGTAAGTCTAGAAGAGTTCTATAAATAGAGAGCTTTTATGTCTTGAGCAAGAGTTGGCTCATTTACTTATTCTACTAAGTTCCAAAAAGAGAGAGAAAGTGTAGAGAGAAAAGAATAAGGAAGTTGTGAGTTAGAAGAGCTTGTTAGCTAAATCACCAAGAAGGTTGGCTAGAGAGCATTTCGTGTAGAGAAGGAAGAGAGCTAGCAATATCAAGCATTCAAAATTTATAAGGTTTACAAGTTTTCTCATCTCAAAACTTTAGTTCATAGATGTACATTATTGTTTATAGTATGTTCTGTCATGTTAGTTGTGGAAGAGTCTATTTGAAGAAGATATATGGTTAAATATGCTAGATATGTGTTTTAACATGTTTTGTATGAAAAATAATAGAAGAAATGGTTGTATAAGCATGTTTGGTTTTAAAACCCAAGCTAAATGTCTAGGTTGGTGATTTATGATTTGAGATGTGTAAGTTGTTTTTATGATCTATGAGTCTTGAATGATAGGTTTATGTGTTATGAAGACAATCTAACTTGAACGATTGAAAAATATGAAGAAATGAACAAGTTATGGTCCTTTTACTAAAAGAGGTTGTTTTTGAAACCCTAGTCGATTGATCCTAAATTTTTTGTCAGAACGTTTTCAAAAATGTGATCGTACCATGAAATATTGTAAAACAAGAAGTTATGAAGATAACAAAACTGAGTTTGTGTCATGTGGATGTGTAGATGTCATTTTGTACAAGTTTATGAAATTTAAACAGGCACACTTAGAAGGGGGGTTGAATAAGTGTGGAGTAAACTATGTCCGATTTTCGTGATTTAACTAAACAGTAAGTAAAACAGTTTGCTGAATGAATAAGTTCTAGTTGTTGATTTAGAGACTGAATTACACTGTTAATGGAATTTAGATGACATGATCAGTTTTGCTTGGAAATAAATGTGATGTGTTGAGTTAGCAGTTTATATAGATAATGAAAGTAACCAATCACATTAACACGCGAATTTTTACGTGGTTCGCCCCCTATCTTCTACTCTAGTGGCCTACTCCACGTGCAATACCAAATGGTATTGGAGACTTCTTTTTATTAAATATTTTTGCCTTACAACACCTTCTTATAATAACAGTTCCCACACTTTGAGGAAAATTCCTCCCGAGCACCTATGCTCCTTTGTGCACACCTATGCACTTACTTGGGTACTCTTACTCGCAAAGCTATTAAGCTAACCTGAAACTTATTGTAACAAACCCTACAAATAGAAAATAGATTAGTACAGTCCTTAAAATTGATTACAGAAAACACTATGATCAAAGCAAGAATTATATAACAACTCAAAGCTCAAATCTAAATGCAATGATCAAAAGTTAAGATATCACCATATAATTCTCAACTGATTTACCGCTGGGAACAAAATCAGATTGTCAAGTGACCATCAGCAGTGTAACAGTTGTTTTCGTGAGAGAATAATACTTGCTGTGCAGTGTTTCTTTTTTTTTTAACAAACTCAGTGTAACATCAATATTATTCGTATTTGTTTGTTTTGCTAGACAGGATATATATACACTTCTGAAAACTAGTCGTTAGGGAGGATCTATAACAATAATTACCGTTTGACCTTTTTGAACTTGGTAACTATTCAAGAGATTTTTCCAGTGATTACCTGTGATTGATAAAGAGGATCACGAATTAAAGTAGCTTTATTCCCATATAATGATGATTCCAATAATATATGTTTTGAAGCACAATCTTGGAAATATCTTTTTGACACATGTAGGTCAAGGAAATAGTCATTTCATAAATGGTTGCAAGTTTGTAGCAGTCACGGTCAGCATTAATGGAAACAAAAGATCACTCCATTATTGTTACCATAAAATACACAAGGTTTATTCAATTTGTTTATGGCAACTCTTGATTGTCAATCAATCAAGTATTAATGACTTGATTTAATAATTTCTCCAATCTTGGAAAGGTCAATCAATTACCAAATTTAATTTAGATTCCCTTAATTATTCTAATTGATCCTAATATGGAATGTCCATGATGGCTGACTCGGCAATTTAGTGTGACACTTGATTTGGATATATTTATAACAGATTTATTTTTAAATATGGAATGAAACCTAATGAGCTTTGAATTGAAATATGAGTCATAGCCAAGATCTTACATGAAAACCTAAAGACTCGGGATAGAGCTTCACAAGACTTTCCATTTGTAACTTTAATCTAGTGCCAATATCAGTTTGCTGCATGACATTATTTTCAACCTGCTGCACATATCTCAATAGACGTAAACAAGGTTTTAGAATTGAAATAACGTTATCATCAAAACCAAGAATCGGAGTGTGACCTAGTCAATAGTTTTAATCAAAATAACTCAAGTTGAAATCTGCTTATTTTTTTTTCAAAGCAGATTACTCGAGCGTTAACGGCGCTCGTGCCATCTGTTTCCAGCATTGGCGCAGTGGGACTCAGTTCATTCTGAGCACCGGCAGCGCTGGGCCAATTTTTCAATTTGTCCAGGTCGGGTCGGGTCAATTTTGGCTAGGTCGGGTCGGGTTAGAAAATGAAAAATGTTCTAAAAAAAATTACTTTATTATTTTTGGATCCAATAAATGTAGTTTAAATATAATAAGTAGTGAATTTAATATGTAAATGAGAATAAATATTATTAAATGATTAATAATATTAAGAAATTAATAAAATATTATTAAATGAATAATGATATTAGAAAATAAAAAAAATATTATTAAATGAATAATAATATTAGAAAAATAATAAAATATTATTAAATGTTTAATAATATTAGTAAATAAATAAAATATTATTAAATGATAAATAATATTAATAAAGTAATAAAATATTATTAGATAATTAATAATATTAGAATAGGAATAAAATATTATTAAATAATTAATTATATTAGATAATGAATAAAATATTAATATTATTAGAAGGTTAATAAAATATTATTAAATGATTAATAATATTAGAATATGAATAAAATATTATTAAATAATTAATAATATTAGATGGTTAATAAAATATTATTAAATAATTAATAATATTAAAAGATTTATAAGATATTATTAAATTATTAATATTATTATATAAGAGTGTGAACTATATTAAATAATTAATGTAGGTTTTATGTGATTAAAATATTATCAAGTGATGATAATAATTCCTAAGTGTTTAATATATCCTTAATTATATAATTATGTGGTTAAGTGTAAGAGAGGTAACATATAAAAAGGGTATTATATGAATGCATGTATGATACTAATTTAAAGATCAACTTATTTAATGGTTAGGTCTATTCAAGGGGAGTTAATTAAATTGGTTAGCAGTAATCAACACTCAAGGCAAGTTCTTTGAACCTTAACTTGTATTTATTTTTACAAGTTCTTTATAACCCTATTCAAATTATTATTGAGCAAGTTCTCTGAACCTTAACTTGTATTTATTTTTGCAAATTCTTTATAACCCTACTCACATTTGTATTTATTTTTGCAAATTCTTTATAACCCTACTCACATTATTATTGAGCAAGTTCTCTGAACCTTAACTTGTATTTATTTTTACAAGTTCTTTATAACCCTACTCAAATTATTATTGAGCAAGTTCTCTGAACCTTAACTTTTAATTATTTTGGCAAGTTCTCTATAACCCTACTCAAATTATTATTGAGCAAGTTCTCCGAACCTTATCTTGTATTTATTTTTGCAAGTTCTCTATAACCCTACTCAGATTATTATTGAGCAAGTTCTCTGAACCTTAACTTGTATTTATTTTTGCAAGTTCTCTATAACCCTACTCAAATTATTATTTAGCAAGTTCTTCTGAACCATAACTTTATTCTTATTGTGCAAGTTATTCTGAAATTCAAATTCGTTTTATTACGCAAGTTATTGTGAACTTATAATTGTATTATTGCTCAAAGCTGGATTAATTATTGATAATTATTCCAAATTATTATGGTTTATTGGTATTCGCACTTATGTGCATTCACATGTCATGTTCTAAATATGAACTGGTTAAGAAATAGGTCTAAGTCAATTGTTCGGGCTAGACATTGTATGTACTAGTTCTAAATATGAACTATTTAAGAAGATGGTTTATGCCAATTATTTCGGCTAGACATTTGCATGTATTAATTCGTTACCTTGAATATTGTTGAAAAGTTATCCAAACCAGTAGTTGGTGCGGACTTTTATGGTAAGACTGAGTAAAACAACCCTTACAAAAGGGGTATTATCTATTGGAAGCAAAATCTTTGCGCACACTAATAATGAATGTTATGTATATACATCGGATACAAGAGGTCTGATCCCCTCAAGTGTTCAGTTTGAGTATTTATAGTTTTATAATTGTTAAATACTCTCGAGGTAGTCAGATATGCCCTGACAAACCCTCCTTAATTCTGAGATATTCAGTTCAGAGCTGGAAAGTTCTCATTTATGTTCTTGGTTCTTTTGACCAACTCCGTAGTAAATATTCTACAAATCTCTTTATTAAATATAGTACGTATGTTGCATGCCTTCACAATTGTTGTATATTGTTGAAGTTCCAAAAGAGTAATTCTTTTTCATTCAAGATATATCTTCCTTGTTTATTTAAACTTGTTGAGCAAAGTAGTTGCTTACCCTTGCTATATTATGAACTATTTTTAGCAATGCATGACTATTCTGAGAAGGACTAAGGTAAAGAAAAGGCAGTTGAGTAGATTGGATAGACACAAATTTTATTATTATTATTATTATATGTTTTATATAAATCTTTATTGTATGGAGATGGTGTATGTATTTAAGGTTAGTGGAACTTGGGATAATGGTACGTTTTGTAATGAATTTATTTATATTTTTTGCGAGTTATTGAAAGTTAAGCTTATGAATGTTGTATAAGTAGTGAATCATGAGCACTAAACCCGAGATTCAAGATATTCGGATTCAGGGGTATCACAAGTTAGTATCAGAGCTATAGGTTATAAACCTTAGGTGGGGGAAAATCCTTAGGATTATGACCCTAGAGATTATAAGAAAACTCATGTCGAGTATAGGGGATGAATTGTGAAAATTTATCAAGTAGAAAAAAGTTATGTACTATAGGAGAAAAATGTTTTCGCGTAAGATACTAATACAATTGTGTTTATTGATGTTGGTAATTATAGAATGTCTAAAGAAGGTGGACTTAGAGATGTTCCTATCATCTGGAAAGGAATGGTAGTAGCACCCGAGTAGGAGGTCATGTTAGCCTCAGTGGGTGTAAATGAGAGGGATGTGTTGGACGATGTAGTTGCTGATGTTGTATTTTCTGAGGAAGGATCTGACGAAGATTTAGCAGAATTGAGTGATTTCGTTATGCTCAATAGCCTAACTGGACTTAATTGATTAGGCATTCAATTATTCATATGCATTATGCCTATCTTATGTGTTCAAATTACTATATGCTATTTATGTTGTCATCATCAAATAGGGGGAGATTGTTGAACATTGAATGTTTAAATTTGATGATAAAAAATAATGTACAAAGGCTGTGTTAGATAAGATCAAAACTGTTAGGTTGATCTTCTGATAAATGTATGAATTTATAAAGTCTTCTGTGTTGTACTAAGACTTAGTTTTTAGATAGATCACAACTGTTAGGTTGATCTTCTGTTAATTTAATCGTAGAATGAACTCTACGATTTTGGCCAAGAAGACTCTACGATCAACAGACTCTACGATCAAGACAACTAATCGTAGAATGGACTCTACGATTTCGACCAAGAAGACTCTACGACCAATAAACTATGTACTAAGCGAGAAACCGTACAACGGACTCTACGTTTAAACAGTAGAGTGAACTCTACGATGTCAATAAGAGATGATCCATTACAGAACAATCACAACAGTAAGGATATTCGTATCCTGGAGGGTCGTTGAGCAAAAAGGAAAGAGGCACCACGACTCTCAGATCAGAAGCTATTTCGTTCAAAAGAACAATATGCATTGATGTGATAGAAAAGCTTCTGCAAATCGATCAAAGTCAGAAAAGTCAGGGGACTGTCCCAAGCGCACTATGAAACAGAAAGAAAACTTTTGAGGCAGTAAAGTCAGAGGACTGTGTCCTATCAGTCCTATAGTATGAAAGGACCAAACGACTCTATGAAAGTTGGTGGGAACCTACGACTGACATATCTGTCCCCAAGGAAAAAAAAAACACCCTTCCATGGACTAACAGGTCAGATCAAATAAAGTCTCATCAGAGCATTAATGAGCTATATTAATATAATATTCATAAGCTCCCCTCCGTGAGGTAACAGAAAGAAACAAGTTCGAGCAGATGTTCCAACGGGATGAAAACTGAAGCCCTTAGTTTTTAAATACCAAGATCGACAAAAGAAAATAGCAGCGATTTACACGAGAAAAGAATATACGCAAGAAGTTGAAAAGATCAAACAAATAAGAAAGCTTGCATTGCTACTAAGTCCTTCAGAAACTCAAGCTAAAAGCAACTTAGTAGCACATCCAAATCTACATCACTCCAGGAGAGTTCTTTGTGAACTAGAGTATCCAAGTCTTTTAGACTTGCAGAGTTCTTAGTGACTCAGAAGAAGAACTAAATTCTGAGTCAAGTGACGATGAAGAGCCACAGAAGGCCAACCTGTGCTTAATGGCAAACGAAGAAGGAAGCAGCAAAAAGGAATTCAACATAGATGAGGTATTTGATTTCTACTCTACTGAATTAAGCATTGATGATCTTAGAGAAGGCATGCATGACTTAATGGTAGAATTACACAAATACATAAAAATGTTTAGAAGATTATCTAAAGATTACTCTCATCTAAAAGAGGATAAAGAAAAAATAAGCATAGAATTAGAAGCCTCATTTCAAGCTGCAAAACTTTACTCTAATCTTGAGACTGAGAATGAAAGACTAAAAGAGATAAATAAGTTGAGCACTCATAAAGAATCTTCACTAGCCTCCAAGATTCAGGAACTAGAAAAGACAATTTTTATGTGGAACAAGTCTAGTTCGTCTATGGACACACTGATCTCAAGTCAAAGAGATGTGACTGATAGATCAGGATTAGAATTTGAGAATTCATTCTCAAAGCCCAATATGGAAAAGTCTATGGAAATAAATGAAGGCAAATCCTTTAATCTTAATAAAGGAATTGTGTTCATCAAATCCTCAGATTCTATATCTCCCAGCAGTTCACATTCTGCTAAGCCGGCTATTATTTTAGACAATAAAACCCGCCCGGGTCTGGGGTTTAGAAAATTGATAAACAAGTCAAACAAAACTCACTCTATGAATCATGAGAATTGTAGAGTACTATGGAAGCAGAATGTAGATTAGCAAAATCAAAAGACTATGAGAAATCATAATCCATACAAGTCCTGGACAAATAAGAATTCACAAATGCACACATATCATTGTCAATATCATATCAATCATAGGCACCATCATAAAAATGATAAATATTTGTCAAGATATCATAGACTGCAATGATCTAAAATCAATCAGATTTGGGTCCCAAAAGGTACTAAGAAAGCAGGACCTAAACAAATATGGGTACCAAAATGAAGATTGATCTGTCATGCAGGTAAAGAGATCCATCTGGTATCTTGACAGTGGATGCTCAATGCACATGACAGGAGACAAGGCTCTTCTATCAGAGTTTAAGGAAAAAGATGGACCTGCTGTCATTTTTGGAGACAACAACTCTGGGAAAACCAGAGGTTATGGCTCAACTGGAAATGGTGCAATATCTTTCATTAAAGTGGCGTATGTTGAGGGACTAAAGCACAACTTGCTAAGTATCAGTCAACTGTGTGACAAAGGATATCAAGTCACCTTCCTCAATAACCAATGCTAAGTTAGAGATTTGAAGACTAACTCTCTAAAGCTAGAAGGAGTTCGAGAAGGAAATGTCTATGTGGTCAATCTTGCTCAATTAAGTTCTGAACAAACTGTCTGTTTTCTTGCTAAAGCCTCTGACGATATGTGCTGGCTCTGGCACATGAGGTTATCTCATCTTAACTTCAAAAGTATTTCAAAGCTTGCCTACAAAGATCTAGTAAAAGGATTGCCAAAGTTAAATTTCATCAAAGAAAAACCCTGTAAAGCTTGTCAGTTTGGAAAGCAAACAAAGACGTCATTCCAGAGCAAGTCAGTAAACTCAAATGATAGGGCTCTTCAATTACTTCACATGAATTTATTCGGATCTGTCTCGACGTCTAGCCTCGGAGGAAAGAGGTACTCTCTAGTGGTAGTAAATGACTACACTAGATATACATGGGTATCTTTTCTAAGCTCTAAAGATGAAACCATTTCACATCTTATCAAGCTCTTCAGACCAATCATGAATGAAAAAGGCGAAAAGATCAAGGCCATCAGAAGTGATCATGGAAGAGAGTTTGATTTCTCAGAGATGGACCTGTTCTGTGAAGAAAATGAAATCAATCACAACTTCTCAGCCCCAAGGACGCCTCAACAAAATGGAGTAGCAGAAAGGAAGAATAGGACTCTTATTGAAGCAGGAAGAACCCTTTTAGCAGCAGCCTATCTTCCTGAATATTTCTGGGTTGAAGCCATCAATACTGCATGTTACATTCAAAACAGGTCACTCATACATTCAACATTGAAGAAGACTCCGTACGAATTATGGAAAGGAAGAAAGCCAAACATAAGTTATTCCCATACATTTGGTTGCCTATGCTACGTACTCAACAATGGCAAGAAGCATCTAACTAAATTCCAGCCAACATCAGATGAAGGAATCTTCCTTGGCTATGCAGCAGATAGCAGAGCATTCAGGGTGTTCAACAAGGAGTCCTTAACTGTTGAAACCTCAATCCATGTCACATTCGATGAATCAGATCCGGAAAAGAAAAGATCAACATTCAACGAGTCATCAGACACAAGCTCAATGATCGAAGAACTCAAAATCGTAGAGTCTGACTCTACGACCATAGAACCAGCAACAGAAATCGTTGAACAAGGAAAGGAAATCGTAGAGCACACCACACCAGATATTGAAACTCTACGATCAGAACCAGAAG
Organism: Hedera helix; assembly: GCA_947179155.2. NCBI lineage: Eukaryota > Viridiplantae > Streptophyta > Magnoliopsida > Apiales > Araliaceae > Hedera > Hedera helix. Next base: position 12,240,748 of record OX359266.1, on the reverse strand, counting down.
CTGATTTAGAGGAACTCAGACAAGAAGGCACCAGAACAGATGTCCCTAGTAGAATAAAATGGACCAAAGATCACACTCAATACCTAATTATTGGAGATCCAAACACCGGAATCAAGACAAGAGCTGCAACTTCGAATGAATGCTTTTACCTAAGCTATCTCTCTTAAGAGGAACCCAAGAAAATCGAAGAAGCCTTAGGAGATTCAAGTTGGATAGAGGCATGCAAAAGGAGCTAAATCAATTTGAAAGAAGCAAGGTTTGGAGATTAGTTGCCAGGCCTCAACATAAACCAGTCATTGGCACCAAATGGATTTTCAGAAACAAGATGGATGAAAATGGTGTGATAACGAGAAACAAAGCAAGACTGGTGGCCAAAGGTTACTCTCAAGAAGAAGGAATTGATTACGATGAAACGTATGCTCCAATTGCCAGGTTGGAAGCCATAAGGATCTTCCTTGCCCATGTTGTACACATGAAGTTCAAAGTCTTCCAAATGGATGTAAAGAGTGCTTTTCTGAACGGAGAACTTCAAGAAGAAGTCTACGTGGAACAACCTCCAGGTTTTATCAATCTAACCTTTTCAAATTATGTTTATAAATTAAATAAAACACTATATGGTCTAAAACAAGCACCTAGAGTATGGTATGAAACATTAACTAACTTTCTCATTAAAAAAGGATTCACTAGAGGAAGAGTAGATACTACCTTATTTTTGAGAAAACATAAGGATAAAACATTACTAGTTTAAATTTATGTAAATGATATCATATTTGGTTCTTCTGATGAAAAATTATGTGAAAGATTTGCCAAGCTAATGCAGAGCAAGTTTAAAATGAGCATGATGGGAGAACTTAACTTCTTCCTTGGACTACAAGTAAAGTAGATTGATGAAGGCATATTCATTAATCAAGCCAAATACATCAAAAACTTATTAAAGAAATATGGCATGGAATCTGCAACTATCATGAAAACTCCTATGCCACCTGCTACCAAGCTCAACAAAGATGAAAATGGTAAATCCACTGAAATCACTTAGTACAGAGGTATGATAGGCTCACTATTATATCTTACCGCTAGCCGACCAGATATAATGTTTGCTACATGTATTTGTGCTAGATTTCAGGCTAACCCCAAAGAGTCTCATCTATTAGCTGTGAAAAGAATTTTTAAATATCTTAAAGGAACTCTAAATTTAGGATTATGGTATCCCAAGGAGTCCTCCTTTGATCTAATGGGATACTCAGATGCTGACTATGTAGGATGCAAAATAGACAGAAAGAGCACAAGCGGAACTTGCCAGATGCTTGGCAGCAGACTTGTCTCTTGGTTTAGTAAGAAGTAGAACTCAGTATCCACATCAACTGCAGAAGCTGAATATATAGCCGCAGGCAGTCGCTGTGCACAAATGCTATGGATGAGGACTCAGCTTGCAGACTATGAGTTTGAGCTTAATTTTATTCCTATATATTGTGATAATACTAGTGCAATTGCTATAACTTATAATCCTGTTATGCATTCAAGAACTAAGCACATAGATATAAGGTATCATTTCATTAGGGATCATGTAAAAAATGACAATATATCACATCATTACATCCTAATTGAAAATCAACTAGCAGATGTGTTTACAAAACCTTTAGATGAATCAAGATTTAATAAGCTTATAAGTGAGTTAGGAATGCTAAATCTAGACCCTTAATATATATCATGTTTTTTTGGAAGATACTAACTCTGCAGGAAGAAAAGTGAGCAAGGAAAATAAGTTAAAGACAAATTCGTGGAATGCACTTAACGATCGTCAAGCGAAGGATCGCAGAGTACACTTAAGATCGTAGAGATCACTCAACGATCAACAAACCAAGGATCGTAGAGCACACTACAAACCGTAGAGCTCACTTAACGGTTGGAAAGCCAAGGATCGCAGAGTATTCCTCAATCGTAAAGCTAACTCAACGAACATCAACAAAAGAATCGAAGTGTCAAGAAATATCGTAAAGCTTTGGGGGCAAAATGGTTATCAACCAACTAAAATGCTCCTATTAGAACTTGACACGCATCTCAGCAAACATAGAGGAAGGTTTTTAAATATTTTGAAAACTGCACGTCGTTTATTTCTTCAAATCAAAATTCTATCATTCCTCTCTCTCTCTCTCTCTCTCTCTCTCTCAATCCTAAACCCTAAGTTTTCAATACTCAGATAAATCGTTCTTATTGTTTCAGAAAAAAAACTATCAAATGGCACCTGCTCAAGTCATTCCTGGAAACGAGCTCAACTTCGAAGCCTTCACAACAGCAGATAAGCAGTTCAAAAGAATAATCTAGTTACCAGATAAGGCTGGTCTGCGAGAAGCTCTGGGAACAAATACGAGGATTCTATCAAAGCTTATCCGATAGTTTTACATCAATGGATCCTATGCAAACGGAACTCTAACCACCATAGTAAAAGGGGTACATCTTAACCTCACTGCTGAAGAATTTAACCTAGCCCTAGGTTTCAAGTAAGGGGGCCTCACATCTTTGAATATAGTGAGCACCGAAGAAGGCCTGAGAAGAATACATCACCAAAAGAATCCAGGACTGAAAGGTTTAAAGAAGAAAGAATTTCCTCAGAAATATGAGTTCCTGGCTGATGTTTTAGGTAAATGCCTCCTCTGCAAAGACTCAGTTTATGATTCAGTCAGTGAGGTGCAGCTGAAATTAATGACAGCTATAGTCAAGAAGATAAACATCAACTATGACTTCTTGCTGTTGGAATGGATAGGGAACTAGGTCCAAAATACGGAAAAAGCCAAGTGGACCAGAAAGATGTTTTATGGGAGATTCATCAGCATTCTCTTTAGATCGTCATTAGGGGATCTGATTGAGCATGATGAAGGAGAAGCCCTAAATACTAACAGGAGAATAACCCTGAGACTCTTTGACAACTGGAGGAGGAATCCAGTTGAAAATAGGAAACTATCCCGGTCAGGGGATAGTGAAGGAACGCAGAGTCGGGCAGAGCCATTGCTATCGAAGAACACCCCTACAGAAGAAGAATCTTAGGAAGTCAGCAAGCAATCTCAGGGTCTCATCAGAAAGAGGAAAGGAAAGAGAGCCCTTGAGATTGAAGAACCTCAAGGCTCATCAAATGAGGCTCCTGATGTTGCTCTTGAAGGAAAGGCTGCATCAGAGGATGAAGATTCTGATCTGCGAAGGAAAACTCGCAGTAAGTATGAAGCTGAAGAGGCCACTCCAAAAGAGCCAAGAAGAAAGAGAAGAAGGCTAGTAAAATTAGCCGACAAAGACTTAGTAGCTAAGGGGGAGCTACTTGAAAAATCTGTCATTGCTCCAGTTGAGAAGGAGTCATCTAAAGCAGCTGAGCCTATGGATGCTCAAACTGAGGGCGAGCCACCAGTAATTTCTAAGCAGCAGGTGCTCTGGCTGAGGGGGAGACTCACAAAGACACTTCAGTCCCTACAACCACAATGAATAATGATGAAGAGGATGACATCGAAATAGTGGTCATCGGAAGAAATGAACAAAGACACCTTAACTACAACTGCCAGCTGAAATTCTTGCCACTGATGTCATTCCACCGAGCTCTGGTGCACAATGCGTGGGATCAGGTCTTTTGGACTTTCGAAGCATACCCAAATGTGGTGATTATTACTCAAGGCTATCCTCAGAATCTATTTTTTGCCCAGAAGCTCATTTCATTCAGCCCCTTTTCACATTCTTTAGGGTAAAAGGTACACTTCATTCCTCTAGCCCTCATTCAAATTCATACACCTTCACGGATGTTCAATAAATTTGAGGAGTCTTCAAATGCCAACTCTGCATCAAGCTCTACGATCAACTCTTCCCCGATCATAAAGTCCCCACCCTCTACGACTGGTGGTCAAGAAAGCCTCAATGATCAAAACGTAGAGTGCCTTCCAGACTCTCCCGAAATTCTGCCTACCCAACAAACAATGCCTCATGTTCCATCTTCAATACTTCTCTTAACCTACGAGGATATTTCCTCTACCTCTGGTCACGAATACTTCCACATTCCAAGCTCTACGACTGATCAGGGACAACCATCTCAACTCCTCTAGGAAATTCTGGACAAGGTATCTCGGCTTTCTACAACTGAGGGCCTAACTGACTTGACAAGCCATATCCATACAGAGATACAGAAAGATCTGGCATCTAAGTCCCACAAAATTTAACAAAGAATGGACGATGTCATTGATGCTGCCAAAGATCTCTCTAACAGCTTGAATAAACAATTCTCCACAAGGTTAAAGCAGTTAATGGCAGCCGTCTTTGAAAATCTCCAAGAAAGGGATAAAATATTTCTGAAAGCCTTAAACAAATATCAAAAGGCCGTCGTCGTTCTTTAAGAAACCAATGACAAATCTATCACTTCTCAGTAATGAGATCATTGCCTTTAAGAACTCTCTCACAGAACAAGAACATCGATCGAACGACACTTTGTCATTGGTGGAGCAAAAACAAATAATGGTTGACGAATGACTCCAAGCACACCAAGATGATGTTGTTGCCACTAAGACTCAGCTTCAAGAAATTATTCAGGGCATACAGCAGCTTTCAGAACAGATAGCAACCATTAATGATGCCAACAAGGGGGAGAATAAACTGAGCACAACAGAACAAACGAGAACGAGTTCAGACTACAGAAGAGGAAGAGCACCTCAAGGGATGAGGATGGTTCAAACATCAATACATCCTCCTAGATTCGAAGCAGTACCATCTCATCCTAGACAGGATGAGACAGCAAGACCTTCTTCCTCAACTGCGAGGCCATCTAGCACACAAGAATGGTTCCAAATTAAAGAAGAAGAAGCTTTGCTGAGGGAAGAAGAACTGAGAAAAGAAGAAGAAGAAAGGAGAACACTCTTCAGGCAGTACCATCTCATCCTAGACAGGATGAGACAGCAAGACCTTCTTCCTCAACTGCGAGGCCATCTAGCACACAAGAATGATTCCAAATTAAAGAAGAAGAAGCTTTGTTGAGGGAAGAAGAACTGAGAAAAGAAGAAGAAGAAAGGAGAACACTCTTCAGGCAGAGGGAAAAAGAAAGAAGAAGACCTCCTAGTAGAAGGAGAGAAGTTATTTTTTTTCTTTCTCTCTCTCAATTGTATTAACTGACAAAACATCAATAAATTCATAATTTTTACTAGAAAATACAGTTGTTCATTGTATGATTAGGCATTCAATTATTCATATGCATTATGCCTATCTTATGTGTTCAAATTACTATATGCTATTTATGTTGTCATCATCAAATAGGGGGAGATTGTTGAACATTGAATGTTTAAATTTGATGATAAGAAATAATGTACAAAGGTTGTGTTAGATAAGATCAAAACTGTTAGGTTGATCTTCTGATAAATGTATGAATTTATAAAGTCTTCTGTGTTGTACTAAGATTTAGTTTTTAGATAGATCACAACTGTTAGGCTGATCTTCTGTTAATTTAATCGTAGAATGAACTCTACGATTTCGACCAAGAAGACTCTACGATCAACAGACTCTACGATCAAGACAACTAATCGTAGAATGGACTCTACGATTTCGACCAAGAAGACTCTACGACCAACAAACTATGTACTAAGCGAGAAACCGTATAACGGACTCTACGTTTAAACAGTAGAGTGAACTCTACGATGTCAATAAGAGATGATCCATTACAGAACAATCACAACAGTAAGGATATTCGTATCCTGGAGGGTCGTTGAGCAAAAAGGAAAGAGGCACCACGACTCTCAGATCAGAAGCTATTTCGTTCAAAAGAACAATATGCATTGATGTGATAGAAAAGCTTCTGCAAATCGATCAAAGTCAGAAAAGTCAGGGGACTGTCCCAAGCGCACTATGAAACAGAAAGAAGACTTTCGAGGCAGTAAAGTCAGAGGACTGTGTCCTATCAGTCCTATAGTATGAAAGGACCAAACGACTCTATGAAAGTTGGTGGGAACCTACGACTGACATATCTGTCCCCAAGGAAAAAGAAAACACCTTTCCATGGACTAACATGCCAGATCAAATAAAGTCTTATTAGAGCATTAATGAGCTATATTAATATAATATTCATAAGCACCCCTCTGTGAGGTAAAAGAAAGAAACAAGCTCGAGCAGATGTTCCAACGGGATGAAAACTGAAGCCCTTAGTTTTTAAATACCAAGATCGGCAAAAGAAAAGAGCAGCGATTTACACGAGAAAAGAATATACGCAAGAAGTTGAAAAGATCAAACAAATAAGAAAGCTTGCATTGCTACTAAGTCCTTCAGAAACTCAAGCTAAAAGCAACTTAGTAGCACATCCAAATCTACATCACTCTAGGATAGTTCTTTGTGAACTAGAGTATCCAAGTCTGTTAGAATTGTAGAGTTCTTAGTGAACTAGATTTCCAAGACTGCTGGTCTTGAAGGAATCTTAGTGATTCTGAAATTGTAAAAGTATCCTTAGTGGATTTGCTGCTGGAAGAGCAGAACAGTGGAGTATGAGTCTTGCGAGCTCTGAACCACTTAAAACCTGGAGTTTTTCTTATTGTATCTTTTAAATTGCTATATTTTCCATATAATTGCTTGTTGAATTCTTACTTTAACATATCAAGAAAATGGTAAATAAATCGTATTCCGTAGTGTTAAACTTATTGATTAAGAATTAATTAACGTAAGATCTTTAAAGCAAAAGAAATTTTTAAAAGAATCTATTCAACCCCCCCCCCCTCTAGATATCTATCGTGTCATTGGGAACTAACACAATTGATTTATAAATAGCAAGTCTAATTGAATTATGTAATTAAACTAATGTGTTAATTAAATGATGAGTCCAATTAAATTTAATTACTAGCCTAACACTTGTACAATTTCAAGTCTTGTAAGTTAATATAGTTAACCCAATTAATTTAAAAACTAGAAACCTAATGTTAATAAATGAAATGCTTGAATTAATAGCCCAAATGAAGTAAATGGTTGAGCCCAATCAATGGTAATTCAAAGTCCTAATGAACTTAATTTAGTGATCCATTGTGTAGACCAAATAAATCCAATTATTGGTCATATAAATATATATATATATATATATATATATATATATGTGTGTGTGTGTGTGTGTGTGTGTGGGGGGGGGGGGGGGTAGATGTATAAGTATAATTGGAATAAAAATAAACCAAAAATGGTAGAGAATGGCCAAATGGCCGGTCAAGGTGGGGCCCCAATGGGGTGTCTAGCTAGCTTTGATTTTGAGTGTTTTATACACAATTAGTTGCTTGATAAGTTATGTGATGGATGTCATTCATGAAGGTCATTCAAGGTTGTCATTCAAGGTAATAGTAAGCATGAATTAAGCTCCTAATTAACTAGCATTGGTTGATTAGGAGATGTTAAGTAAGTCTATAGGAGTTCTATAAATAGAGAGCTTTTATGTCTTGAGCAAAAGTTGGCTCTTTGCTTATTCTACTAAGTTCCAAAGAGAGAGAGAAAGTGTAGAGAGAAAAGAGTAAGGAAGTTGTGAGTTAGAAGAGCTTGTTAGTTAAATCACCAAGAAGGTTGGCTAGAGAGCATTTCGTGTAGAGAAGGAAGAGAGCTACCAATATCAAGCGTTCAAGATTTATAGTTTTAAAAGTTTTCTCATCTCAAAACTTTAGTTCATAGATATAGATTATTGTTTATAGTATGTTTTATCATGTTAGTTGTAGAAGAGTCTATTTGAAAAAGATATATGGTTAAATATGCTAGATATGTGTTCTATCATATTTTGTATGAAAAATGATGGGAAAAAATGGTTGTATAAGCATGTATGATTTTAAAACCCTAGCTAAATGTCTAGGTTGGTGATTTATGATTTGAGATGTGTAAGTTATTTTTATGATCTATGAGTCTTGAATGATAGATTTATGTGTTATGAAAATAACCCAACTTGAATGATTGGAAAATATGAAAAAATGAACAAGTTATGGTCCTTTTACTAAAAGAGGTCATTTTGAAACCCTAGTGGATCGATCCTAAATTTTTTGTCAAAACGTTTTCAAAAATGTGATCAAACCATGAAATATTGTAAAACAAGAAATTAGGAAGATAACAAAACTGAGTTTGTGTCATTTTGATGTGTAAATGTCATTTTGTACAAGTTTTAATCAAAATAACTCAAGTTGAAATCTGCTTATTTTTTTTAAAAGCAGATTACTCGAGTGCCGGCGGCGCTAGGTCAGTTTTTCAATTTGTCCGGGTCGAGTCGAGTCGAATCAGAAAATGAAAAATGTTATAAAAAAAATTACTTTATTATTCTTTGATCCAATAAATGTAGTTTAAATATTATAAGTAGTTAATTTAATATGTAAATTGGAATAAATATTAATAATATTAAGAAATTAATAAAATATTATTAAATAAATAATGATATTAGAAAATAAATAAAATATTATTAAGCGAATAATAATATTATAAAAATAATAAAATATTATTAAATAATTAATAATATTAGTAAATGAATAAAATATTACTAAATAATTAATAATATTAATAAAGTAGTAAAATATTATTAGATGATTAATAATATTAGAATATAAATAAAATATTATTAAATGATTAATAATATATTAGATAATGAATAAAATATTATTAAAAAATTAATAATATTAGATAAAGAATAAAATATTAATAGTATTAGAAGGTTAATAAAATATTATTAAATAATTAATAATATTATAAGATTAATAAAATATTATTAAATTATTAATAATATTATATAAGAGTTTGAACTATATTAAATAATTAATATACGTTTTATGTGATTAAAATATTATCAAGTAATGATAATAATTTCAAAGTATTTAATATACCCTTAATTATATAATTATGTGGTTAAGTGTGAGAGAGGTAATATATTAAAAGGTTATTATATGAATGTATATACGATATTAATTTAAAGATCAACTTGATTAATAGTTAGGTCTATTCAAGGGGAGTTAATTAAATTGGTTTGCAGTAATTAACAGTCAAGGCAAGTTCTCTGAACCTTAACTTGTATTTATTTTTGCAAGTTCTCTATAACCCTACTCAAATTATTATTGAGTAAGTTCTATGAACCTTAACTTTTAATTATTTTTGCAAGTTCTCTATAACCCTACTCAAATTATTATTGAGCAAGTTTTCTAAACCTTAACTTGCATTTATTTTTGCAAATTCTCTATAACCCTACTCAAATTATTATTGAGCAAGTTCTCTAAACCTTAGCTTGTATTTATTTTTGCAAGTTCTCTACAATCCTACTCAAATTATTATTGAGCAAGTTCTTCTGAACCTTAACTTTATTCTTATTGTGTAAGTTACTCTGAAACCCAAATTCGTTTCATTACGTAAGTTATTGTGAACTTATAATTGTATTATTGCTCAAACCTGAATTAATTATTGATAATTATTCCTAATCATTATGGTTTATTGATATTCACACTTATGTCCATTCACATATCTTGTTCTAAATATGAACTAGTTAAGAAATAGGTCTAAGTCAATTGTTCGGCTAGAAATTGTATGTACTAGTTCTAAATATGAACTATTTAAGAAGATGGTCTATGCCAATTATTTCGGCTAAACATTTGTATGTATTAATTCGTTACCTTGAATATTGTTGAAAAGTTATCCAAACCGGTAGTTGGTGCGAACTCTTATGGTAAGACTGAGTAGAATAACATTTATAAATGGGGTATTATCTATTGGAAGCAAAATCTTTGCGCATACTAATACAGAATGTTATGCATATACATCGGATACAAGAGGTCTGATCCCTTCAAGTGTCCAATTTGAGTATTTACAGTTTTATAATTATTAAATACTCTCGAGGTAGTCAGATATGCCCTGACAAACCATCCTTAATTCTGAGATATTCAGTTCAGAGCTGGAAAGTTCTCATGTATGTTCTTAGTTCTTTTGACCAACTAAGTAGTAAATATTCTACAAATTTCTTTATTGAATATAGTACGTATGTTGCATGCTTTCACAATTATTGTATATTGTTGAAGTTCCAAAACAGTAATTCTTTTTCATTCATGATATATCTTCCTTGTTTATTTAAACTTGCTGAGCAAAGTAGTTGCTCACCCTTTCTATATCATGAACTATTTTTCAACAATACATGACTATTCTGAGAAGGACAAAGGCAAAGAAAAGGCAACTGAGTAGATTGGATATACGCAAGTTTTATTATTATTAGATCTTATGTAACTCTTTATTGTATGGAGATGGTGTATGCATTTAAGGTAGTGGAACCTGGGATAATGGTACGTTTTGTAAAGAATTTATTTATATTTTTTGCAAGTTATTGAAAGTTAAGCTTATGAATAATGTATAAGTAGTGAATCGTGAGCACTGAACCTGAGGTTCAAGGGACCCGGATTTGGGGGCATCACAGTGGATATAAGGGAAACAACAGTAAGCTTACCATTGGAGGGCCGGTGCAATAAAACAAGCCGACATCACAAACTTTCAACATGACGGTGCAAGATGCCGTGGAATCTACAGACGTGGTGTCAGGTATTATTTCGGTCAATAATATGAATGCTTATGTAATGTTTGATTCGGGTGCTACCTGTTCATTTATGTCTGATGATTTCACTAAAAAGTTAGAATTGTCTAAAGAAAAGTTAAAAAATCCTATGAATATAGAAGTTGAAAATAAAGAGGTAATTCTTGTAGAGTATATACATAGAAATTGTTATGTAGAAATCAGGAGTCAGAAGTTGAGTGTGAACTTAATTCTGATACGTTTGGGGGAGTTTGAGGTTATACTCGGAATGGATTGGTTGTTTAACCACAGAGCGATAATTGATTATCAGAAGAAGCGTATACACTTTAAGACACTAAATAAGTCTAAAGTCGTATTTTATGACAGTAAGTCGTCAAAACAATCTTGTTGTTTGACGATGATGCAGGCCAAGAAATTGCTGAGTAAAGGATGTGTAGGATATTTGGCACATGTAGTGGATACACAAATGGTAAATCCTGAGATGGAACAAATATCAGTAGTTAATGAGTTCATGGATGTTTTTCTAAATGAACTGTCAGGTCTTCCGCCAGATAGAGATATAAAATTTGTGATTGATTTAGTATCGAGAACAACACCGATATCAAAAGCACCATATATGATGGCTCCTGTAGAGATGAGGGAGTTGATGGTTCAGTTAGAATAATTCTTGGATAAAAAGTACATTCAGTCGAGTGTTTCTCCATAGGGGGCACTTGTGCTATTTGTAAAGAAGGAAGATGGATCGATGAGACTTTGTATAGACTACAGAGAGTTAAATAAAGTAATGATTAAGAATAAGTACCCGTTGCCAAGAATTAACGATCTATTTGATCAACTAAAATGGGCGAAGTACTTTTCAAAGATTGACTTATGGACTGGTTATCATCAGTTAAAAGTAAGGAAGGAAGACATACCCAAGACGACAATCATAACTAGTTACGACCATTATGAGTTTCTAGTGATGTCGTTTGGACTGACGAATGCGCCAGCCGCATTTATGGACATAATGAACATAATATTCTAGTGGTACTTAGATAAATTTGTAGTGGTGTTTATTGACGACATTTTGGTTTATTCCGAAACAGAAGAGGAGCACGCTGAGCATTTAAGGTTGGTGTTGGAGATATTAAGGAAGGAACAATTATATGCTAAATTTTTGAAGTGTGAATTTTGGTTGGAGAAAGTTCAATCTCTAGGTCATGTTATTGATAATGAGGGACTTTCAGTAAATCCGGCAAAAGTGGAAGCGGTAATTAATTGGGAACAACTAAGGATGCCGACGGATATTAGGAATTTCATAGGACTAGCGGGTTATTATCAGAGATTTAATAAAGATTTTTCAAAGATAGCAACGCCGTTGACAAATTTGACAAGGAAAACAGTGAAATATGTATGGATGGAGATGTGTGAGGAAAGTTTTCAGGAGTTAAAAAAGAGACTCAGTGAAGCACCTGTGTTAACTTTACTAGATGACACGAGAGGTTTTATGGTGTGATGTCGCAAGCACCCAAAAATAAAATCTTACGAGAGGTTTTATGGTGTGATGTCGCAAGCACCCAAAAATAAAATCTTATTTTGAAAAATTATTAATTTAGTAGTGCAAGTAAGAGTCGATCCCACAGAGAATGATTAATTTAATTTTATGTTTTCGTAAACCAAAATTGGGGGGGGGGGGGGGGTTAATTAAAGAAATAATTTACATAAAATTAACCAAAATAATTATGCAAGTAATTTAATGAGAAAAAAAAGTCTTGGTTTAAATCAACATCCACCATCAAGAATTTACAACTAATTACTGAGGCAAGAATAACTCAATTCATATTTTAAATATTCAACGTGGAATAATTACTCCCATTCGAATAAATTTTCTATCTCTCCTTAATTTTAGTTAAGTAAAAACAAGCAACCTAAATAACCCTTACTACTAAATAACCTAAAACAAGCGCTAAAGATTTAACTTAGTAGAAGTTTTAAGAATTAGAGAGATCGTTGAACTAAACAACACAATCCAAGCGTCTGCATTTAATTTAGATTAATATTCTTCCTAAGATATAACAATCTTTTGATCTACAAAATAATTATCAATCTTAATTGCTTTGCAAATTAAAGTGACCAAACAATTACGAATTTGATATTTAATTTAGCAGTAAATTTCAACGAATAATAAACTAACACAAAAATCATAAAATTAAACGAATTAATCATAAAATTAAACACAAAAAAATATCCAATACTCAAAATATAAATTGAACAGTTAAAATAAATTAGATCTCACAATGTATAAATCTTGATGGCTTCAATAACTTAAATCAAGAAAAATAATTTAGCTACACATAGCCATAAAAAAATACCAAAGAATAGAAGAGAGAATTTTTTTAGTAAAAGTTATATCTCCAATTGTGTCTCAAGCCCTCTATTTATTGACTACATATTTCTCCTAACCCTAATAGGAATTACACTTTCCTAAACCTAATAGGATTTAAAATACAAATAAAATAAATATAAAATTCTTGTTTATTTTCCTCTTCCAGATTGCAATTGGATTCCTAAATTATCTTTTAATTTATCTGCTGTTGGAACGCCATGCGGAAACAAAATCCAAACTGCCAACAGCTCCAATTTTCGTACAAAATAAAATATAAATTAATAAAAAATAAATAAAAATAATATAAAAATAATAATTATGCATTAAATTAAATAATTTACCTAAAACACTAAAAATACTTTAAAAAAAATAAATAATTAAGCATAAAATACCTAGTAAATACCTATAAAAACCTACTTATCAAATACCCTCACACATAACTTTTTGCTTGTCCTCAAGCAAAACAAGAAGAAAAATTAAAAATAATAACCAAACAACTCACTTGAGCAACAAATTAATACAAATTTCAAAATCAGACTCAAAGATTTTTTTTTTTAAATGATAACTCAAAGAAAATTTTAAAAATATGCAAAGATCAAAATTTTAACATATTTATTAATCTTACTTGACTCAAGACCTCTTGTGTGTGTGTGAATCCAAATGTACTGAACTAATCAAAATTCAGATAAGCTTCGGTCATTAATTACCTTATAAAAGATATACAACAAAACTCAATATATTTATTTTTCACATCACTCTTAGCAAGTATAGACAAATATAAATCAGAATATCAAAAGGCTTTTAATTAATGAAACACACAAGGATTATTAATATCAATTTTTTAAATATTTTTCACTTTTTTTTTCTTTTAATGGGTGCATTTTATGCTCAATCTCATTTTTCTTTCTCTTTTATTGAGTGCATTTTATGCTCCAACTCACTTTTTCATGTGTTTATGAGTGAGTGCGTTTTACGCTCCATCTCATCCCACCATAAGATTTTTCTTTTTAACAATCATAGAAAAATTACCTAAATCATCTCTTCCAAATTATATTTTGCCTTATATTTCAATAATGATCAAATAAGATATAGAGTTCAAAAATATCTTCCATAAGCATTTAACCATTTAAACTAGAGCTGCAAACGAACCGAACTGTTCGCGAACCGGTTCGGTTCGAGTTCGGTTCGGTTCGAGTTCGACTAGTTTTTTTTTCGAGCCGAACTAGCACATAGCATCGAGTTCGATTGCTCGATCGAACATGTTCGCGAACCATGTGGTTCGGTTCGACTATGTTCGTGAACAGTTCGGTTCGGTTCGGTTCGAGTTCGGTTCAAGTTCGGTTCGACTATTGTAAGACCCCGAATTTTATGAAATACAAAATTTAATTTTTCTTCATATATATTTTTTTTTAAAACAGTAAGTGGTTAAATTAACAAAATTGAAAGTTAAGGATGTTATGTGCAAATTTTATTTTGTCGGACAATATTCGCTTTGTCGGGGAATATTCGTTTGGTCGGGGAATATTCGTGCCGTACGACGGCGCCGAAATAATAAATTATTGGTGGACCCCACAACGGAATATTTGTCGGATATAGAAAACGACAGAAGTAACCTTTTTAAATAAAAATAGTCAACGGAACTGTTAAAATACCGGTGATAAAAGAATAGTAGCATACGGTAGTTTATGGTATTTTCTGTAGCACACGGTACTCTACAGTAACACACGGTATTGCATAGTGTCTCATATTATTGGTCTGATAATTGACACCGTAACTGTTACGCATCATTTCATCGATAATTGTCACTGCATAATATTTTATATTATCAATTCAATAATTGTTGTTACACAGTATTTTGCATTATTTAATAATTGTCATTACACTGTATTTTATATCATTGAGTCAATAATTGTTGTTGCACTGTTTTTAAAATTATTGAACCTAATAATTGTCACAGTAACATATGCACAGTAATTCACATTATTGAATCAATAATTGTCATTACACAGTAACGTATGCTTTATTTTACATTATTGTTATCTCTATTATGATGTTATTTAAACAGTTGTATTTCATTAATTTATTGACTTGATATCTAAGAGCTAACTATACTGTATTTATAACAATTAGTCATAATAATTGAATTGATAAAGTTATTTGTTTATAATATAAAGTTAGGTGATTATTAGGTGATATGAAATGAATGGTGTAGATTAAAAGGTGATCTTTAAATGAATGGTTTAGATTAAATGAATGATAAGATTTTTGGCTATAAATAGAAGCCTTAACTTAAGGATTTTTCATAAACTTCCTTACTTGTTCTTTCTTTCTCTCTCTAAATACTTCTTGTGAAAGTTCTCTCTAAGTGTGCTTAAGTCATCTTGAGTATTTGTGAAGATCTATAAGTATACGTGTACTGTTCAAGTTAATCAACCTCATTTAAATCAATATCCAGTCACGTGTTATGGTAAGGGATACCATCTTTTTCATCTTCCATTATTCAAACATACTATGGTAAGGGATACCATCTTTTTCATCTTCCATTATTCAAACATACTATGGTAAGGGATACCATCTTTTTCATCTTCCATTATTCAAACATACTATGGTAAGGGATTATCATTATTTGATTCTCGATAATAATATTGTTTCTTCCTTACTCATAAGACGTGCCTTTTATTTCCATGTATTAAATTGTGGGAATAACCTTACGGAGCGGATTGCCGCCTGTTGGTGAATAACCTTTCGTATTCATTGATTATTAATCTCTGAGAATAACCTTACGGAGCGGATTGCCGCCTGTTTGGTGAATAACTCTTTGTACTCAAATTCTATTAAATTGTGGGAATAACCTTACGGAGCGGATT
The DNA here is from genome assembly GCA_947179155.2 of Hedera helix. Lineage (NCBI taxonomy): Eukaryota > Viridiplantae > Streptophyta > Magnoliopsida > Apiales > Araliaceae > Hedera > Hedera helix. The sequence continues at coordinate 12,225,003 of OX359266.1, read as the reverse complement.
GCCGCCTGTTGGTGAATAACCTTTCGTATTCATTCATTATTAATCTCTGAGAATAACCTTACGGAGCGGATTGCCGCCTGTTTGGTGAATAACTCTTTGTACTCAAATTCTATTAAATTGTGGGAATAACCTTACGGAGCGGATTGCCGCCTGTTGGTGAATAACCCTTTGTATTAATTTCCTTCACCTTTTGTTAATCAAACCTGCTACGGTAAGGGATATTATTTTCTTTCATACTCCTAAATCAAAATTTATTATGGAACTATTGCTTCTATAATTCCTGAAAATATTATATGTTCCATAATAGTTGAACTTCATTATTTCAACTGAACCTTCCTATTTACGTGAACCTTTCTATTGAATTGTAACCGTTATTCTGAACTGTGGATCTTGAATATCATTTTTAAATTTCACTCCACATCATGTTGACAATTTGGACATTATTTGAATCTGTACAAAGTAAACTTCCGATACTTATTGTTATCCTATTTCTTCTGTTCATCATTTATATCATTCTAATCATCCAAAAATCAAGCTGTTGTGAATATCTGTGGCCGGGGGCACAAATGTGATATATTTGTTGAACAGATGATAGGTTAAAGGCGATATAATAGGTTAAAGGCGATACATCTGTTCGGTGTCTTTTATGGCACGTGGTGAATGTTCTCTTTGGCCCGTAGTGCAAAGATGAACTGTTGTTTGGTATGATTATGACCAAAGGCTGAATCTGGTATAATCATGACCGTTGGTGTTATATTGAATGTCTTTGGCCCGTAGTGCAAAGATGAACTGTTGATGTGCATGATTATGATCAGGAACTGTGAATTTGTATTATCTTGACTAATGATATTTCAGATGATAAAAGTTGATGATGTTTTTCCTAAAAAGAGAACCGAGTGGACATTATAGTCTGCATTATTCTTCTAATAGATTACTCATTCCGCTGCTATTATTGATCTGAACGTTGTTTAAGAATTTAACTGCAGTTTTTGATATAAACCTTGTAGTCTATTGTATTCTATCAAGAACTCAGCTGTTGAAGACCAATGATAATTTATTCGTCATTATCTTAGTCATGATATTCTTTACTGGGCTATTTGAGCTCACCCTTTCTTTTGTTCCATTGTTTTTCAACAGGAGATGAAAACATAACAGGGTCTAGCCGGGGAATGGAGTGAGGGTCCGAGGAATAGTTATCATAGTCTTCACGTTTTGTAAAATAGTGTGGCAATAATAGTGAAGACTTAGTTGTGTATTATTATACACTGTATTGTTGTACGTTGTGCTTTGTTGTAATAATTTTGTTGTAGTCTTTTGACGACTTAAGTTTGGGCTGTGTGGGCCCAGATTTGGGGGCGTCACAGTTGGCATCAGAGCTTAGGGATATGATCTTTAATGGAGATCTGGGGTTAGAACTAGGAGGGGAGAGACGAATAGAATCAGTCACTAGTGTGTCCTACCTTAAATAGATTTTATTATCTAATGAGTCGATTTGAATGTAGGAACATGAAGTGATGAGTCAGTTTATTTGAACTAACATTTATTTTGTGACCACAGTTTAGTATGGCATCTGGAAATCAAGAGGTTAACTATGAAATTACCGAAACAAATGTAGCTGCAAAACAAGAGGCGACGAATAATCTTCTTACAAACTCAGAGTTGAATCATTTGCCTAAGGCAAAAATTATGCGTGTTCTATCCAGTAAGGATGAAGGTGAAAGCTCTGCTACAGTCGTTCCAGATCCATTCTTAGAAGCAATTAAAGGAAGTAACGAACTTGCGAAAATTATTGCCTTTAATTTACTCACTAATTGGGAGAGTGATATCACCTGGTTATGCTCTATAACAAAGGATCAGAAAATATGGACTTTTCATATTAGTCTTTGGGATTTATGGTGTTCCAGCTATGATTTTCAAGATTATTTAAAAATGATGTTTCTATACTTTTGGGCGTTACAATTTAGAGGAATTCAGGTTAAGTTAGTCACTATCGTGGAAACTGCAGTCTATCGAAAATACTATTTTAATGGAAATCATTGGTACCTTACTACTGATGAAGTTGATGAACCCGAGAAACAGTTTGCTAGAAAATTATTCAGTGGTATTCCCATGGTTGAAATACGTGAAGATCCGAATGAAGTATTCGGGATTCGATTTGACGATAACAGTCAAGAAACCGAATGAGGTGATAACCGGTAAGCTATTCATAAATTCTCGTGAAGTCTATGCCATATTAGATACTGGCTCTATCCACTCTTTTATCTCACCTATATGTACTCAACGTTTAAATTTGACTATTGAAAACTTAAATCTTGTCTTATCAGTTGAAACCTCATTGGGAGAAATTACCATTACATCTACTGTCTATAAATCTTGCCTAGTTCAAATCAACAACATCACATTACCTGTTGACCTTATTTCTTTGGAGATGCGTGAATTTGATGTGATTTTAGGAATTGATTGGTTGACTACCCATCATGTTAAAATTGATTGTTTTCATAAGATTATTAGTTTTCATATTCCTAATCAACCTGTCATGCAAATTCAAGCAACTAAACCATTGAAATCTATAACTGTTATTTCTAGCCATAAAGCCATTCGTTTATTGAAAAACGGATGTCAAGCCTTTTTAGCTCATGTCACTGATTTGAACAAAAATACGTCAAACTTAAATGATATTCCCATTGTGAATGAGTTTCCTGACGTTTTTCCTGAAGAACTTCCTGGCTTACCCCCAAACCGTGAAATTGATTTTTATATTGATCTTGAACCCGGTACCAAGCCCATTTCCAAAGCTCCCTACCGAATGGCTCCCATTGAACTTCAAGAGTTAAAAGTCCAACTACAGGAATTGTTGGATACCGGTTTCATTCGTCCGAGTGCATCACCTTGGGGTGCTCCTGTTCTTTTTGTGAAGAAGAAAGACGGGAGTATGAGATTGTGCATTGACTACCGAGAATTGAACCATGTCACCATCAAGAACAGGTACCCGTTACCTCGGATTGATGACATGTTTGATCAATTGCAAGGCGCTCAACATTTCTCAAAGATTGATCTCCGTTCTGGATATCATCAGTTAAAGGTTAAAGCTGAGGACATTCCAAAGACTGCTTTCAGAACTCGTTATGGGCATTATGAGTTCTTAGTCATGCCTTTTGGACTAACTAATGCTCCTGCAGCTTTCATGGACATGATGAACCGGATATTCAAGGAACATTTGGATCATTTTGTGGTTGTCTTTATTGATGACATCCTCATATACTCCAAGAGTCGCGAGGATCATGAACAACACCTGAGATTGATATTACAAAAGCTCCGTGAAAACAAATTATATGCCAAGTTGAAGAAATGTGAGTTCTGGCTTGAGGAGGTCGCGTTTCTTGGGCATGTGATTTCTAGTCAAGGAATATCAGTCGATCCTACGAAGATTGAAACGGTACTAAATTGGGAACAACCCAAAACAGTAACCGAAGTCCGAAGTTTTCTGGGTCTAGCTGGTTATTATCGGAGATTCGTAGAAGGATTTTCTCGAATCGCCACTCCATTAACGCAGCTTACTCGGAAAAGCACAAAATTCATATGGAGCGAGGAATGCGAGAAAAGTTTCCAAGAACTCAAGAAGAGACTGGTTTCAGCTCCTGTTCTGACCATACCATCAGGATCAGGAGAATTTGTTATCTACAGCGATGCTTCTGGCAAAGGTCTAGGCTGTGTCCTTATGCAACATGGAAAGGTTATAGCCTACGCCTCTCGACAACTCAAAGATTATGAGAAAAATTATCCTACTCATGATCTAGAGTTGGCAGCAGTCGTTTTCGCGTTGAAGATCTGGAGACACTACTTGTACGGAGAAAAAGTGGATATCTATACGGATCATAAAAGTCTCAAGTATTTCTTCACCCAGAAGGAACTCAACATGCGACAACGACGTTGGCTTGAGCTGTTAAAGGATTATGACCACACAATCCAGTATCACCCGGGAAAGGCGAACGTTGTAGCTGACGCTTTGAGCAGAAAATCTTATGCAAGTACAAGTGCACTGCTGACAACACAAAAGTGTATTTTGTACGACTTGCAAAAGATGGAGATAGAGCTAAAGACACCAGGGACCCACTCGAAGATTGCTCACGTGCGAGTAGAACCAACTTTAATCGATAAAATTAAAGCTGCTCAAGCTACCGATCCGGAACTGATAAACATGATAAAGAAAGTACAAGAAGGTGTCATTCCCGAAGCAAGAATCGACGAGAAAGGAATACTTCGAGTCAACTCTCGACTCTGTGTTCCTAACGATCCTGAATTAAAGCATAAAATCATGATGGAGGCACACAACACGCCGTTTGTAATCCACCCAGGAGGTACCAAGATGTATCGAGATCTTCGACATACATTTTGGTGGAACAATATGAAAAGAGAGATTGCGGAGTTTATCTCAAGGTGCCTAACTTGTCAACGTGTCAAGGCAGAGCATCAAGTTCCTAAAGGTCCATTACAATCACTTGAAGTTCCCGAATGGAAGTGGGAACACATCAATATGGACTTCGTGACGGGTCTTCCAAAAGTTTCTCAAGGCTTAGATGCAATTTGGGTGATCGTAGATAGATTGACCAAATCTGCTCATTTCTTGCCTATACGAGAAAACTTTTCACTTGAACGTCTTGCCGGTATGTACATAAATGAGATCGTGAGATTGCATGGCATGCCAGTTTCCATAGTTTCTGATCGAGATCCTAGATTCACTTCACGCTTTTGGATCAGTCTACAAAAAGCTATGGGCACTGAACTACGTTTTAGTTCTGCATACCATCCTCAAACGGACGGACAATCGGAAAGGACGATCCAGACCCTCGAAGATCTTTTGAGACTTTGTGTATTAGACTTCAAAGGAAGTTGGGATAAGTACTTGTCATTGGTGGAATTTTCTTACAACAACAGTTACCAAGCAAGCATAGGCATGGCTCCATTCGAGGCTTTGTATGGAAGGAAGTGTCGCTCTCCAATATGTTGGAATGAGGTAGGAGAAGCAAAATTGTTGGGACCCGAGTTGGTACGCTTGACGACCGAAAAGATCCAAATGATCCGACAACGAATACAGACCGCACAAGAACGACAAAAGAGTTATGCTGATCTTCATCGGAGAGACGAAAGTTTCAACGTCGGAGATCATGTATTCTTACGTGTTTCTCCATGGAAAGGGGTTACGAGATTCGGAAAGAGAGGAAAACTCAACCCTCGATTTATTGGCCCATTTGAAATCCTCGATCGAATAGGAACCGTAGCCTACAGACTAGCCCTACCACCAAGTATGTCTCGCATCCATAACGTTTTTCACATATCTATGTTACGTAAATATGTGAAGGACCCAAACCACGTCATTGAGTTAGAACCAGACGTTATAGCAGAGGATTTAACATACGAGGAGGTACCTGTTAAGATCCTGGATAAGAAGGAGCAGATCCTACGCTCAAAGGTTATACCTCAAGTTAAGGTTTTATGGAGGAACCAAGATACTGAGGAAATGACCTGGGAGCTAGAATCTGAGATGAAATCTAAGTATCCTTACCTCTTCGATATGTCAGGTACGTCAATTTCGGGGACGAAATTTCATAAGGAGGGGAGGTTGTAAGACCCCGAATTTTATGAAATACAAAATTTAATTTTTCTTCATATATATTTTTTTTTAAAACAGTAAGTGGTTAAATTAACAAAATTGAAAGTTAAGGATGTTATGTGCAAATTTTATTTTGTCGGACAATATTCGCTTTGTCGGGGAATATTCGTTTGGTCGGGGAATATTCGTGCCGTACGACGGCGCCGAAATAATAAATTATTGGTGGACCCCACAACGGAATATTTGTCGGATATAGAAAACGACATAAGTAACCTTTTTAAATAAAAATAGTCAACGGAACTGTTAAAATACCGGTGATAAAAGAATAGTAGCATACGGTAGTTTATGGTATTTTCTGTAGCACACGGTACTCTACAGTAACACACGGTATTGCATAGTGTCTCATATTATTGGTCTGATAATTGACACCGTAACTGTTACGCATCATTTCATCGATAATTGTCACTGCATAATATTTTATATTATCAATTCAATAATTGTTGTTACACAGTATTTTGCATTATTTAATAATTGTCATTACACTGTATTTTATATCATTGAGTCAATAATTGTTGTTGCACTGTTTTTAAAATTATTGAACCTAATAATTGTCACAGTAACATATGCACAGTAATTCACATTATTGAATCAATAATTGTCATTACACAGTAACGTATGCTTTATTTTACATTATTGTTATCTCTATTATGATGTTATTTAAACAGTTGTATTTCATTAATTTATTGACTTGATATCTAAGAGCTAACTATACTGTATTTATAACAATTAGTCATAATAATTGAATTGATAAAGTTATTTGTTTATAATATAAAGTTAGGTGATTATTAGGTGATATGAAATGAATGGTGTAGATTAAAAGGTGATCTTTAAATGAATGGTTTAGATTAAATGAATGATAAGATTTTTGGCTATAAATAGAAGCCTTAACTTAAGGATTTTTCATAAACTTCCTTACTTGTTCTTTCTTTCTCTCTCTAAATACTTCTTGTGAAAGTTCTCTCTAAGTGTGCTTAAGTCATCTTGAGTATTTGTGAAGATCTATAAGTATACGTGTACTGTTCAAGTTAATCAACCTCATTTAAATCAATATCCAGTCACGTGTTATGGTAAGGGATACCATCTTTTTCATCTTCCATTATTCAAACATACTATGGTAAGGGATACCATCTTTTTCATCTTCCATTATTCAAACATACTATGGTAAGGGATACCATCTTTTTCATCTTCCATTATTCAAACATACTATGGTAAGGGATTATCATTATTTGATTCTCGATAATAATATTGTTTCTTCCTTACTCATAAGACGTGCCTTTATTTCCATGTATTAAATTGTGGGAATAACCTTACGGAGCGGATTGCCGCCTGTTGGTGAATAACCTTTCGTATTCATTGATTATTAATCTCTGAGAATAACCTTACGGAGCGGATTGCCGCCTGTTTGGTGAATAACTCTTTGTACTCAAATTCTATTAAATTGTGGGAATAACCTTACGGAGCGGATTGCCGCCTGTTGGTGAATAACCTTTCGTATTCATTCATTATTAATCTCTGAGAATAACCTTACGGAGCGGATTGCCGCCTGTTTGGTGAATAACTCTTTGTACTCAAATTCTATTAAATTGTGGGAATAACCTTACGGAGCGGATTGCCGCCTGTTGGTGAATAACCCTTTGTATTAATTTCCTTCACCTTTTGTTAATCAAACCTGCTACGGTAAGGGATATTATTTTCTTTCATACTCCTAAATCAAAATTTATTATGGAACTATTGCTTCTATAATTCCTGAAAATATTATATGTTCCATAATAGTTGAACTTCATTATTTCAACTGAACCTTCCTATTTACGTGAACCTTTCTATTGAATTGTAACCGTTATTCTGAACTGTGGATCTTGAATATCATTTTTAAATTTCACTCCACATCATGTTGACAATTTGGACATTATTTGAATCTGTACAAAGTAAACTTCCGATACTTATTGTTATCCTATTTCTTCTGTTCATCATTTATATCATTTTAATCATCCAAAAATCAAGCTGTTGTGAATATCTGTGGCCGGGGGCACAAATGTGATATATTTGTTGAACAGATGATAGGTTAAAGGCGATATAATAGGTTAAAGGCGATACATCTGTTCGGTGTCTTTTATGGCACGTGGTGAATGTTCTCTTTGGCCCGTAGTGCAAAGATGAACTGTTGTTTGGTATGATTATGACCAAAGGCTGAATCTGGTATAATCATGACCGTTGGTGTTATATTGAATGTCTTTGGCCCGTAGTGCAAAGATGAACTGTTGATGTGCATGATTATGATCAGGAACTGTGAATTTGTATTATCTTGACTAATGATATTTCAGATGATAAAAGTTGATGATGTTTTTCCTAAAAAGAGAACCGAGTGGACATTATAGTCTGCATTATTCTTCTAATAGATTACTCATTCCGCTGCTATTATTGATCTGAACGTTGTTTAAGAATTTAACTGCAGTTTTTGATATAAACCTTGTAGTCTATTGTATTCTATCAAGAACTCAGCTGTTGAAGACTAATGATAATTTATTCGTCATTATCTTAGTCATGATATTCTTTACTGGGCTATTTGAGCTCACCCTTTCTTTTGTTCCATTGTTTTTCAACAGGAGATGAAAACATAACAGGGTCTAGCCGGGGAATGGAGTGAGGGTCCGAGGAATAGTTATCATAGTCTTCACGTTTTGTAAAATAGTGTGGCAATAATAGTGAAGACTTAGTTGTGTATTATTATACACTGTATTGTTGTACGTTGTGCTTTGTTGTAATAATTTTGTTGTAGTCTTTTGACGACTTAAGTTTGGGCTGTGTGGGCCCAGATTTGGGGGCGTCACAACTATGCTAGTGTTCGACGCAGCTCGGTTTGGTTCGGCTCGGCTCGGCTCGGTTCGGTTCGTTAGCTGCTTCAGTTTGAATTGTATTTCTTACATGTTTAATATTTTTAAATTCTACATACAAATAATTAGTTATTTCATATTAAATCTTAAAGTTTGTCTTATCAATAATTGTTAATTTTTTAATAATTTTCTTTTTTTATTACTTAAACATCTTTTTGTTTTTTTAATAATTGATTAAAAGTACACATTTTTATTAAATAATTAATAAATAATAATGTGTACTTCTTCACATGTAATTTAATTAAAATAATTGTAATATTTTCATAAATTTTTTAACAATGATTGTTAGATTATTACAATTTATATTACTGATAATTTAATAAATTATAACCCATGTCATAAATCACATAAATAATGTCATTAATCTTCATGCAATGACAATTTGACATTAATTAAAGAATGATACAATACAATTGCTTACATTTGCTTGAGTTATTGAAATTGCCAAATTAAGATAGAGAATAGAGAAATCAAGTTATCAATGTATCGAGACATCACTAATAGAGTAATAATCGTTGTTTACATCAACCTATTGTTCATCAACCATATAATTAAAAGTGCAAACTTGATTTTAAAATTTTAAAATTTTTTAGTGTTACAGACTTATAATGTATATGTGAGACGGTGAGAAAAAATAATTAACTAACTTTGTTTTATGCAATTAAGTAATCATATTTAGTATAAAAAATAGTGTTTAAAAAGTTTAATAATCCAATAAAGCAATGTCACGGTACCGTTTGCATGAAATTAAAATGAGTTAATAATTTAAATTAAAATAAGCAAAAAGGTGAGAAAAAAAACAAAAACACAAAAAGTCTCTAAATTACTTTGAGCCTTTGATATTAGAATTGTAGTTAATTTACAAAATTGTAAAATTTAATATATTACTTTAGTTTTTTAGAAAAAAATTATTTAGTTTTAAACAATATAATTATAAAAATTATAAACTTTTTATAAAATAATTCTCAAGATTTATGTTATTCAAAAGTTAATTACCACATTCCTTTTGAATTAAAAATTCATACTTGAGCAGTTGATCTTATTACTTATATTTCAGAATGGAAGAAGTATCTAGTAGTAATACATTTCAAGGGTAACAACTTAACAATATTAGTTTATTATATATTGAATTAATCTAAATCAACTAAATTCACATTATTTTAAATTTTAGAATTTTATAATTTCATTATAAGAAAATCTCAAATAAGACTCTTTTTATGAAATAGATGGAGTATTTTTTTTCTTTTGTTTTACCTAAAAGTAAAAAATACAAAAATATGAAAATAATTAATTAATTGAGCAAGTAGTAATATCGCCCTTTTTTGAGTTAATTAAAAGTAGTAATATTTATTTATTTTAGACTAATTAAGTAATTAACAATAATATTGACCACTACTACTAATTTAATATATATGAATATATTATAATATGATATTATGATATATTATATCTTTTTTGGCTATTCCTAATTCCTAAATAAACTCGAGTATCTGAGTCCTCTTAGCCTTGTAATTAAATTTAAATTTTTTTAAAAAAAATAAAAATATTTAGCCTAATTTTTGCGAACTCGAGCATAATAGACGAACTCGAGCATTATAGGCGAACTCGAGCATGCTCGCGAACTCGAGCATTATAGTCGAACTCGAGCATATAGTCGAACTCGATCTGCTCGCGAACTCGAACATGTTCGCGAACTCGAACTGTTCGCGAACACTAACGAACCGAACTCGCACAAGTGCGTTGGTTCGATAGTGCTACTCGAACATGTTCGAGTTCGACTAATGTGGTTCGAGTTCGGTTCGAGTTCGACAATGTTCGGTTCGGTTCGGATCGTTTGCAGCCCTAATTTAAACTTTCTCTTAATTAAAACTAGCTCAAACAAATGGATATAAGTGCATAAAAATTTAAAAAATCTCAAACAAAGTAATAATCAATAATAAGTCAAAATTTAGACTAAGCAAAAATTTATTCCTTTTTCAAAAGTTATTAAATAAAAATAAAAATTTTATCATTGGCTAAAAGTTTAAAATTCAATTAATTCATTGCTTAAATGACACCAAAAAAATAAAATAAAAAATTACCCCATTTTTGTAGGAAACTTGGTTACACTTAGCGTGTGCAACAAGCCTTTAAACCCCAAGGTTACCCCCAAGTGGACGACTTTTGTTTCGTGAGGGTTTGTAGTGAATATACCCACAAAATTCAAAATTTTAAAATTTTTAAAATTCCTTAAAAAAAAAATTCCAAAATATAACAAAAATCCTAAATCCCTTCCCCCACACTTAAAATTTACATCGTCTCCAATGTAAAGTAAGATACAAAGAAAAAGTAAAAATAACTAAACTATAAATGCAAAAATAAAAAAAAAAATTATACTCCCCTTGGGTTGCCTCCCAAACAGCGTCTTTGTTTATTGTCATGGGCTTGATAACAGGCTTAAACATCATGTCACTCCAATTCCATGAATTTTGAGTACCCCATCCATCACGTTATTTTTCATCGGTAAATTCAATCTCCTTTGCATTCGACATGACTGTTCGACTCCCTTTTCAAGTAACAAGTATTTGATACGGTTGAGGAGAGACTTTAAATCCGGAATGGAAACCTGCAAAACAGAATATAAAATTTTGTAATGAGTAACAGGTAATGGAATGGAAATAATTGCATTATTTTCTAAAATCACTGGCAAATAATTTAATGGAGCTTTAGTGTAAGACCCCGAATTTTATGAAATATAAAATTTAATTTTTCTTCATATATTTTTTTTCATGAAACAGTAAGTGGTTAAATCGATAAAATTAAAAGTTAAGGATGTTATGTGCAAATTTTATTTTGTCGGACAATATTCGTTTTGTCGGGGAATATTCGTTTGGTCGGGGAATATTCGTGCCGTACGACGGCGCCGAAATAACAAATTATTTGTGGACCCCACAACGGAATATTTGTCGGATATAGAAAACGACAGAAGTAACCTTTTTAAATAAAAATAGTCAACGGTGTTAACTGTTAAAAATACCAGTGATAAAAGAATAGTAGCATACGGTAATTTATGGTATTTTACTGTAGCATGCGGTACTCTACAGTAGCACACGGTATTGCACAGTGTCTTATATTATTGATCTGAAATTGACACCCTAACTGTTGCACATCATTTCATCAATAATTGTTGTTGTATAATATTTTATGTTATCAATTCAATAATTGTTGCTACACAGTATTTTGCATTATTGATTTAATAATTGTCATTACACTGCATTTTATATCATTGAGTCAATAATTGCTGGTGCGTTGTATTTTAAAATTATTGAACCAAATAATTGTCACAGTAGCAAATACACAGTAATTTATATTATTTAAATTAATAATAATCTGTAACATGTTTATTACATTATTATTATCATTGTTGTAGCATTATTTTATATGTTGGATCCACAGGTAGAATAAATAAAATAAAATAAAATAAAATAAATATTATTATTTTTCAAAAGTTACTATTCACTGACGGAAGTTACTGTTCACATCGGAAAAGTTACTCCGGAGTCACTGTTCACTCCCGGAAATCACTATTCATCGGCTGACAAAAGTTACTGTTCATTACTGTTCACTTTTTGAAAATTTTAAAGTTACTGTGCAAGTATTGAAAATTTTTTAAAAAAAAACGTTTGCGCAGCCTCTCTCACCTACCAAATGCACAGTGCCCACCTACCACGCATAGTACCCCATTTTCCCCTATAAATAGCTTGTTCAGCTGAATAGAAAAATCACACCTAAAACATAAAATTTTTCTATAAGAATTTTATGAGTTTTCTCTGAGAATAGTAAGGTTATTTTGAGAGTTTGAAAGCCAAAAGGAGTGCAGAAATTTTTCAAGTAAGTCTTTTATTAAAGAGTAGTAATTTCATAAATTCATATATTTCGCGGTATTCACAAAACTTCCTTTAGAAGACTCTTCTATTAGAAGATTCATTTTTAAAAGCTTTCTTTAGAAGATTTATTTTGAAATATTATTTTAAAAACTATTTGAAAGTTGTTATATTATACTACAAAAATTATGTTAAATATATATAATTTTGATAGTTCATAATATACGAGTTATTATACACTTTGAAATTTATATGTGGTAATTACTAATTTATATTATAAATATATAGGTTGATCAACCTCATTTAAAACAATATCCAGTCACGTGTTAAGGTAAGGAATATCATTCTTTTCACACTCTTAAATTTATTGCGGTAAGGAATATTATCTTCTTTCATATTCTAACTTACTACGGTAAGGGGTATCACTCTTTTCATCATCATAAATGGATATTATTTTCTTTCTTACTTGAAGGGATTATCATTCTTTGATTCTCGAAAATAATATCGTTTCTTTCTTGTGCCATTTATTTCCATGTATTAAATTGTGGGAATAACCTTACGGCGCGGTTTACCGCCTGTTGGTGAATAACCTTTTGTATTCATTCCTTATTAATCTTTGAGAATAACCTTACGGTGCGGATTATCGCCTGTTTGGTGAATAACTCTTCGTGTTCAAATTCTATTAAATTGTGGGAATAACCTTACGGTGCGGATTACGCCTGTTTGGTGAATAACTCTTCGTGTTCAAATTCTATTAAATTGTGGGAATAACCTTACGGTGCGGATTACGCCTGTTTGGTGAATAACTATTCGTATTCAAATTGATGGGAATAACCTTACGGTGCGGATTATCGCCTGTTGGTGAATAACCCTTGTTATTTGTCTCGTGTGGAAATAATTTGTCTACACGAATTATCACATGACACTTTTATTCCATATTCGTAAGTGATATCATTTTCCTTTATACTCATAAGGGATACCATCTTTTTCATCTTCCATTATTCAAACTTACTATGGTAAGGGATATTAATTCCCTTCACCTTTTGTTAATCAAACCTGCTACGGTAAGGGATATTATTTTCTTCCATACACCTAAATCGAAACTTATTATGGAACTATTGCTTCTATAATTCCTGAAAATATTATATGTTCCATAATAGTTGAATTTCATTAGTTCAACTGAACCTTCCTATTTTCTGAACATTTCTATTGAACTGTAATCGTTATTCTGAACTGTGGATCTTGAATATCATTTTTAAATTTCACTCCACATCATGTTGGCAATTTGGACATTATTTGAATCTGCACAAAGTAAACTTCCGATACTTATTGTTTATCATGTTTCTTCTGTTCATCAATTGTATCACTATTATTTGTACTAATCATCAAGAATCAAGCTGTTGTGAATATCTGTGGCCGGGGGCACAGATGTGATATAATTGTTGAACAGATGATAGGTTAAAAGCGATATACTAGGTTAAAGGCGATACATCTGTTCGGTGTCTTTTATGACACGTGGTGAATGTTCTCTTTGGCCCGTAGTGCAAAGATGAACTGTTGGTTGGTATGATTATGACCAAAGGCTGAATCTGGTATAATCATGACCATTGGTGTTATATTGAATGTCTTTGGCCCGTAGTGCAAAGACGAACTGTTGATCTGCATGATTATGACCAGGAACTGTGAAGTTGTATTATCTTGACTAATGGTATTTCAGATGATAAAAGTTGATGATATTTTTACTAAAAAGAGAAGCGAGTGGACATTATAGTCTGCATTATTCTTCTAATAGATTGCTCATTCCGCTGCTATTATTGATCTGAACGTTGTTTAAGAATTTAACTGCAGTTTTTGATATAAACCTTGTAGTCTATTGTATTCTATCAAGAACTCAACTGTTGAAGGCTAATGATAAATTATTCGTCATTATCTTAGTCATGATATTTCTTACTGGGCTATTTGAGCTCACCCTTTCTTTTCGTTCCATTGTTTTTCAACAGGAGATGAGAACGTAACGGGGTCTAGCCGGGGAATGGAGTGAGAGTGCGGGGATAGCTATCATAGTCTTCACGTGTTATAAAATAGTGTGACAATAATAATGAAGACTTAGTTGTGTTGTATTATCCACTGTATTGTTGTACGTTGTATTTCATTGTAATAATTTTATTGTAGTCTTTTGACGACTCAAGTTTGGGCTGTGTGGGCCTAGATTTGGGGGCGTCACAGTTGGCATCAGAGCTTAGGGATATGGTCTTTAATGGAGATCTGGGGTTAGAACTAGGAGGGGAGAGACGAATATAATCAGTCACTAGTGTGTCACACCTAAATTAGATTTTATTATCTAATGAGTTGATTTGAATATAGGGACATGAAGTGATGAGTCAGTTTATTTGAACTAACATTTATTTTGTGACCACAGTTAAGTATGGCATCTGGAAATCAGGAGGTTAACCACGGAGTACCTGAAGTGAATGTAGAGGCCACAAACAATTCTTCTACAAACTCAGAGTTGAATAATTTGCCTAAAGCAAAAATTATTTGTATCCGATCTAAAGAAGAAGAAGGTGAAAGTTCTACCGTCGTTCTTCCAAATTCGTTCTTTAAAGGATATCCGGAACTTGCGGAAATTGTTGCCTTTAATTTGCTCGACAGTTGGAAACATATCATCACCTGGTTATGCTCGATAACAAAGGATCAGAATATATGGACGTTTCATATAAGTCTTTGGGATTTATGGTGTTCGAGCTATGATTTTCAAGATTATTTAAAAATGATGTATCTATACTTTTGGGCGTTACAATTTAGAGGAATTCAGGTTAAGTTAGTCACTATCGTGGAAACTGTAGTCTATCGAAAATACTATTTTAATGGAAATCATTGGTACGCTACTACTGATGAAGTTGAAGAATCTGAGAAACAGTTCGTTAGAGAACTATTTTGTGGTATCCCCATGGTTGAAATACGTGAAGATCCGGATGAAGTACATGGGACTCGATTTGATGATGACAGCCTTGATGATCAAGAAATCGAATGAGGTGATGACCGGTAAGCTATTCATCAATTCTCGAGAAGTCTATGCCATGTTAGATATTGGCTCTATCCACTCTTTTATCTCACCTATATGTACTCAACGTTTAAATTTGCCTATTGAAAACTTAAATCTTGTCTTATCAGTTGAAATCTCATTGGGAGAAATACCTATTACATTTACTATCTATAAATCTTGCCTAGTTTAAATCAACAACCTCACATTACCTGTTGACCTTATTTCTTTGGAGATGCATGAATTTGATGTGATTTTAGGAATTGATTGGTTGACTACCCATCATGCTAAAATTGATTGTTTTCATAAGAATATTAGTTTTCATATTCCTAATCAACCTGTCATGCAAATTCAAGCAACTAAACCATTGAAATCTATAACTATTATTTCTAGCCATAAAATCATTCGTTTATTGAAAAACGGATGTCAAGCCTTTTTAGCACATGTCATTGATTTGAACAAAAACACGTCGAACTTGAATGATATTCTTATTGTTAATGAGTTCCTGACGTTTTTCCTGAGGAACTTCCTAGCTTATCCCCAAACCGAGAAATTGAATTCTGTATCGATCTTGAACCCGATACTAAACCCTTTTCCAAAGCTCAATACCAAATGGCTCCCATAGAACGCCAAGAGATGAAAGTTTGATTATTAGATATCGGTATCATTCCAGCGAGGAATGCGAGAAGAGTTTTCAAGAACTCAAGAGGAGACTTGTTTCAGCTCCTGTTCTGACCATTCCATCAGGATCAGGAGAATTCGTCATATATAGCGATGCTTCAGGCAAAGGTCTAGGTTGTGTCCTTATGTAACATGGAAATGTTATAGCTTATGCCTCTCGACAACTCAAAGATTATGAGAAAAATTATCCTACTCATGATCTAGAGTTGGCAGCAGTCGTTTTCGCGTTGAAGATCTGGAGACACTATTTGTACGGAGAAAAAGTGGATATCTATACGGATCATAAAAGTCTCAAGTATTTCTTCACCCAAAAGGAACTCAACATGCGACAACGACGTTGGCTTGAGCTGTTGAAGGATTACGACCACACAATCCAGTATCACCCGGGAAAGGCGAACATTGTAGCTGACGCTTTGAGCAGAAAATCTTATGCGAGTACAAGTGCACTGCTGACAACACAAAAGCGTATTTTGTACGACTTGCAAAAGATGGAGATAGAGCTAAAGACACCAGGGACCCACTCGAAGATTGCTCACGTGCGAGTAGAACCGGCTTTAATCGATAAAATTAAAGCTGCGCAAACTACCGATCCGGAACTGATGAACATGATGAAGAAAGTACAAGAAGGTGTCATTCCCGAAGCAAGAATTGACGAGAAAGGAATACTTCGAGTTAACTCTCGACTCTGTGTTCCTAACGATCCTGAATTAAAGCATAAAATCATGATGGAGGCACACAACACGCCATTTGCAATCCACCCTGGAGGTACCAAGATGTATCGAGATCTTCGACATACATTTTGGTGGAACAATATAAAAAGGGAGATTGCAGAGTTTATCTCAAGGTGCTTAACTTGTCAACGTGTCAAGGCAGAGCATCAAGTACCTAAGGGTCCTTTACAACCACTTGAGGTTCCCGAATGGAAGTGGGAACACATCAATATGGATTTCGTGACGGGTCTTCCCAAAGTTTCTCAAGGCTTAGATGCAATTTGGGTCATCGTAGATAGATTGACCAAATCCGCTCATTTCTTGCCTATACGAGAAAACTTTTCACTTGAACGTCTTGCCGGTATGTACATAAATGAGATCGTGAGATTGCATGGCATGCCAGTTTCCATAGTTTCTGATCGAGATCCTAGATTCACTTCACGCTTTTGGATCAGTCTACAAAAAGCTATGGGCACTGAACTACGTTTTAGTTCTGCATACCATCCTCAAACGGACGGACAATCGGAAAGGACGATCCAGACCCTCGAAGATCTTTTGAGACTTTGTGTATTAGACTTCAAAGGAAGTTGGGATAAGTACTTGTCATTGGTGGAATTTTCTTACAACAACAGTTACCAAGCAAGCATAGGCATGGCTCCATTCGAGGCTTTGTATGGAAGGAAGTGTCGCTCTCCAATATGTTGGAATGAGGTAGGAGAAGCAAAACTGTTGGGACCCGAGTTGGTACGCTTAACGACCGAAAAGATCCAAATGATCCGACAACGAATACAGACAGCACAAGAACGACAAAAGAGTTATGCCGATCTTCATCGGAGAGATGAGAGATTCAACGTCGGAGATCATGTATTCTTACGTATTTCTCCATGGAAAGGGGTTACGAGATTCGGAAAGAGAGGAAAACTCAACCCTCGATTTATTGGCCCATTTGAAATCCTCGATCGGGTGGGAACTGTAGCTTACAGACTAGCCTTACCACCAAGTATGTCTCGCATCCATAACGTTTTTCACATATCTATGTTACGTAAATATGTGAAGGACCCAAACCACGTCATTGAGTTAGAACCAGACGTTATAGCAGAAGATTTAACGTATGAGGAAGTACCTGTTAAGATCCTAGATAAGAAGGAGCAGATCTTACGCTCAAAGGTTATACCTCAAGTTAAGGTTTTATGGAGGAACCAAGATATTGAGGAAATGACCTGGGAGCTAGAATCTGAGATGAAGTCTAGGTATCCATACCTCTTCGAAATGCCAGGTACGTCAATTTCGGGGACGAAATTTCATAAGGAGGGGAGGTTGTAAGACCCCGAATTTTATGAAATATAAAATTTAATTTTTCTTCATATATTTTTTTTCATGAAACAGTAAGTGGTTAAATCGATAAAATTAAAAGTTAAGGATGTTATGTGCAAATTTTATTTTGTCGGACAATATTCGTTTTGTCGGGGAATATTCGTTTGGTCGGGGAATATTCGTGCCGTACGACGGCGCCGAAATAACAAATTATTTGTGGACCCCACAACGGAATATTTGTCGGATATAGAAAACGACAGAAGTAACCTTTTTAAATAAAAATAGTCAACGGTGTTAACTGTTAAAAATACCAGTGATAAAAGAATAGTAGCATACGGTAATTTATGGTATTTTACTGTAGCATGCGGTACTCTACAGTAGCACACGGTATTGCACAGTGTCTTATATTATTGATCTGAAATTGACACCCTAACTGTTGCACATCATTTCATCAATAATTGTTGTTGTATAATATTTTATGTTATCAATTCAATAATTGTTGCTACACAGTATTTTGCATTATTGATTTAATAATTGTCATTACACTGCATTTTATATCATTGAGTCAATAATTGCTGGTGCGTTGTATTTTAAAATTATTGAACCAAATAATTGTCACAGTAGCAAATACACAGTAATTTATATTATTTAAATTAATAATAATCTGTAACATGTTTATTACATTATTGTTATCATTGTTGTAGCATTATTTTATATGTTGGATCCACAGGTAGAATAAATAAAATAAAATAAAATAAAATAAATATTATTATTTTTCAAAAGTTACTATTCACTGACGGAAGTTACTGTTCACATCGGAAAAGTTACTCCGGAGTCACTGTTCACTCCCGGAAATCACTATTCATCGGCTGACAAAAGTTACTGTTCATTACTGTTCACTTTTTGAAAATTTTAAAGTTACTGTGCAAAGTTACTGTGCAAGTATTGAAAATTTTTTAAAAAAAAACGTTTGCGCAGCCTCTCTCACCTACCAAATGCACAGTGCCCACCTACCACGCATAGTACCCCATTTTCCCCTATAAATAGCTTGTTCAGCTGAATAGAAAAATCACACCTAAAACATAAAAATTTTCTATAAGAATTTTATGAGTTTTCTCTGAGAATAGTAAGGTTATTTTGAGAGTTTGAAAGCCAAAAGGAGTGCAGAAATTTTTCAAGTAAGTCTTTTATTAAAGAGTAGTAATTTCATAAATTCATATATTTCGCGGTATTCACAAAACTTCCTTTAGAAGACTCTTCTATTAGAAGATTCATTTTTAAAAGCTTTCTTTAGAAGATTTATTTTGAAATATTATTTTAAAAACTATTTGAAAGTTGTTATATTATACTACAAAAATTATGTTAAATATATATAATTTTGATAGTTCATAATATACGAGTTATTATACACTTTGAAATTTATATGTGGTAATTACTAATTTATATTATAAATATATAGGTTGATCAACCTCATTTAAAACAATATCCAGTCACGTGTTAAGGTAAGGAATATCATTCTTTTCACACTCTTAAATTTATTGCGGTAAGGAATATTATCTTCTTTCATATTCTAACTTACTACGGTAAGGGGTATCACTCTTTTCATCATCATAAATGGATATTATTTTCTTTCTTACTTGAAGGGATTATCATTCTTTGATTCTCGAAAATAATATCGTTTCTTTCTTGTGCCATTTATTTCCATGTATTAAATTGTGGGAATAACCTTACGGCGCGGTTTACCGCCTGTTGGTGAATAACCTTTTGTATTCATTCCTTATTAATCTTTGAGAATAACCTTACGGTGCGGATTATCGCCTGTTTGGTGAATAACTCTTCGTGTTCAAATTCTATTAAATTGTGGGAATAACCTTACGGTGCGGATTACGCCTGTTTGGTGAATAACTCTTCGTGTTCAAATTCTATTAAATTGTGGGAATAACCTTACGGTGCGGATTACGCCTGTTTGGTGAATAACTATTCGTATTCAAATTGATGGGAATAACCTTACGGTGCGGATTATCGCCTGTTGGTGAATAACCCTTGTTATTTGTCTCGTGTGGAAATAATTTGTCTACACGAATTATCACATGACACTTTTATTCCATATTCGTAAGTGATATCATTTTCCTTTATACTCATAAGGGATACCATCTTTTTCATCTTCCATTATTCAAACTTACTATGGTAAGGGATATTAATTCCCTTCACCTTTTGTTAATCAAACCTGCTACGGTAAGGGATATTATTTTCTTCCATACACCTAAATCGAAACTTATTATGGAACTATTGCTTCTATAATTCCTGAAAATATTATATGTTCCATAATAGTTGAATTTCATTAGTTCAACTGAACCTTCCTATTTTCTGAACATTTCTATTGAACTGTAATCGTTATTCTGAACTGTGGATCTTGAATATCATTTTTAAATTTCACTCCACATCATGTTGGCAATTTGGACATTATTTGAATCTGCACAAAGTAAACTTCCGATACTTATTGTTTATCATGTTTCTTCTGTTCATCAATTGTATCACTATTATTTGTACTAATCATCAAGAATCAAGCTGTTGTGAATATCTGTGGCCGGGGGCACAGATGTGATATAATTGTTGAACAGATGATAGGTTAAAGGCGATATACTAGGTTAAAGGCGATACATCTGTTCGGTGTCTTTTATGACACGTGGTGAATGTTCTCTTTGGCCCGTAGTGCAAAGATGAACTGTTGGTTGGTATGATTATGACCAAAGGCTGAATCTGGTATAATCATGACCATTGGTGTTATATTGAATGTCTTTGGCCCGTAGTGCAGAGACGAACTGTTGATCTGCATGATTATGACCAGGAACTGTGAAGTTGTATTATCTTGACTAATGGTATTTCAGATGATAAAAGTTGATGATATTTTTACTAAAAAGAGAAGCGAGTGGACATTATAGTCTGCATTATTCTTCTAATAGATTGCTCATTCCGCTGCTATTATTGATCTGAACGTTGTTTAAGAATTTAACTGCAGTTTTTGATATAAACCTTGTAGTCTATTGTATTCTATCAAGAACTCAACTGTTGAAGGCTAATGATAAATTATTCGTCATTATCTTAGTCATGATATTTCTTACTGGGCTATTTGAGCTCACCCTTTCTTTTCGTTCCATTGTTTTTCAACAGGAGATGAGAACGTAACGGGGTCTAGCCGGGGAATGGAGTGAGAGTGCGGGGATAGCTATCATAGTCTTCACGTGTTATAAAATAGTGTGACAATAATAATGAAGACTTAGTTGTGTTGTATTATCCACTGTATTGTTGTACGTTGTATTTCATTGTAATAATTTTATTGTAGTCTTTTGACGACTCAAGTTTGGGCTGTGTGGGCCTAGATTTGGGGGCGTCACATTTAGCCTCCTTCAAATATTGTTCCAACTTAATTTCTTCTTCTTCCTCTAACTCCAAATTGTTGGTAATTGCAATCTCTAATTTTTTTTTTGTTTATTTCCTTAAAAATTTCCTCCACCTTAGGCATGTCATCATCAAAAAGAACATCATTGTCTACATTAACATTGTCCGCTTCATTGATATTGTTTGCTTTCTCTTGCTTCGGTGATGGAAGGACTGTCTTTACTGGATCTTCTACATCGTTACCACTTTTTAACACTTGTGCACGTGTATTCTCCGTTGGATTATCCACCGTTTGAGAAGATAATTTTTCAGAATCTTGTTCCTGCAATTGACTAAGTGCGATTGCCATTTGTCCCATCTGTGTATTTAAATTCTGGATTCTTGTCTTCGTTTCCTGATGAAATTGTAAATTATTAGTTTCAAGTAATTTAAGCATATCCTCTAAAGACATATCAGAATTAAATGATTGGCCATGTTGTGATTGTAAAGTGTTAGCAGTAAGTTGTTTAATCATATCCTCTAAAGACATATCAGAATTAGATAATTGGTCTTGTTGTTGTTGGGAATATGGCTGCATGTCTTGCTGATAACTTGGAAAATTCTGATTTGCGGGCAGATTCATTTGTGGATTCTTATAGCCAAAATTAGGATGATCCCTCCATCCTGAATTATACGTGTATGAATATGGATTATATCTTCTTTGCGGTTGACCAGAAAGATCACTTGTTACATTGACTTGTTCATAGGACTGCTCTCGAATAATTGGGCACATATCAGTTAAATGTCCTATCACCGCACAAATCCTACAAGCTTCTATCGATTGCGCATTACCTTCAACCATTTGATAAACAAGAGAAGTTAGACTATCAATTTGTTACTTAAGAGAAAAAATAGTTACCTCATTAACATAATCAGCTATGACTTCCTTTCTTACCTACACAACTCAATTAAACGATGAAAAAGTAGAAAAAATAAAGTCTAAGAAAAATTATTAATTTGAAATAAAGTATACAAAAACACAAAATTAAATTAGAATCAGTCCCCGGCAACGGCGCCAAAATTTGGTGTGATGTCGCAAGAACCCAAAAATAAAATCTTACTTTGGAAAAATATTAATGTAGTAGTGCAAGTAAGAGTCGATCCCACGGAGAATGATTAATTTAATTTTATGTTTTCCTAAACCAAAATTGGGGGAGTTTTAATTAAAGAAATAATTTAAATAAAATTAACTAAAATAATTATGCAAGTAATTTAATGAGAAGAAAAGGTCTTGGTTTAAGTCAACATCCACCATCAAGAATTGACAACTGATTACTGATGCAAGAATAAATCAATTCATATTTTAAATATTCAACGTGAAATAATTACTCACATTCGAATAAATTTTCTATCTCTCCTTAATTTTAGTTAAGTAGAAACAAACAACCTAAATGACCCTTACTGCTAAATAACCTAAAACAAGCGCTAAAGATTTAACTTAGTAGAAGCTTTAAGAATTAGAGAGATCGTTGAACTAAACAACACAATCCAAGCGTCTGCGTTTAATTTAGATGAATATTCTTCATAAGATATAACAATCTTTTGATCTGCAAAGTAATTATCAATTTTAGTTGCTTCGCAAATTAAAGTGACCAAACAATTACGAATTTGATATTTAATTTAGCAGTAGATTTTAACGAATAATAAACTAGTATGCATCCTAATAATCAAACGAATTAATCATAAAATTAAACACAGAAAAATATCCAATACTCAAAATATAAATTGAACAATTAAAATAAATTAGATCTCACAGTGTATAAATCTTGATGGCTTCAATCACTAAAACAAAGAAAAATAATTAAGCTACACATAGCCATAAAAAAATACCAAAGAATAAAAGAGAGATTTTTTCTAGCAAAAGTTATATCTCCAATTGTGTCTCAAACCATCTATTTACAGGCTACATATTTCTCCTAACCCTTATAAAAATTACACTTTCCTAAGCCTAATAGGATTTAAAATACAAATAAAATAAATATAAAATTCTTGTTTATTTTCCTATTCTAAATTGCAATTGGATTCCTAAATTATCTTTTAATTTATCTGCTGTTGGAACGCCTCGCAGAAACAAAATTCAAACTGCCATTAGCTCCAATTTTCCTACAAAATAAAATATAAATTAATTAAAAATAAATAAAAATAATATAAAAATAATAATAATGCATTAAATTAAATAAATTACGTAAAACACTAAAAATACTTAAGCATAAAATACATAATAAATAGATATAAAAACATACTTATCATTTTACGGTCTATAGTGATACATCACACAAGGGACTATATGCATTAAGGCAATTAAAATATTATGAGAAGGGATACCCTACCCATGACTTGGAGTTGGCAGCGGTAGTGTTTGACCTTAAAATTTGGAGGCATTATTTATATGGAGAAAAATGTGAGATATTCATAGATCATAAAAGTCTGAAGTATATTTTCACACAGAAGGAGTTGAACATGAGGTAGAGGAGATGGTTAGAATTGATCAAGGATTATGATTGTAAGATTTTGTATTATCCCGAAAAAGCCAACGTGGTGGCAGATGCTCTAAGCAGAAAGAGCAGAGAATAGTTATTTGTATTGACAGACCAAGAAGAACTTGTAAAAGAAATGGCTCGAATGGAGTTGGAGGTGAAAAATCTAAAGGAGTCATTAGGGATGGAAGCGAGCCCAACCTTGTTAGATAAGGTGAAAGAGACTCAAGACGAAGATGAAGAATATGACAGAATAAGAAAGAGGATGACCGATGGGGAGGATGTCAAGTTCAAGGTAGATAGCAAATGATTGCTATGGTTGGAAAATCGTGTTTGGGTACCGTTAGTGCCTGAATTACGATAGGAGATTTTGCAAGAGGTTCACAGTACGAGATACTCGATACATCCGAGTAGTACAAAGATGTATCAAGATCTAAGTCAGCATTTTTGGTGGCCAAATATAAAAAGGAAGGTTGCAGAATGTGTCAGTAGATATAAGTAGTGAATCGTAAGCACTGAACATGAGATTCAAGGGACCCGGATTTAGGGGCATCACAGTGGATATAAGGGAAACAACAGTAAACTTACCATTTGAGGGCCAGTGCAATAAAACAAGCCGACAGCACGAACTTTCAACATGACGGTGCAAGACGCCGTGGAATCTAAAGACGTGGAGTTTCTTAGGACTAGCAGGTTATTATCGAAGATTTATAAAAAAAAAATCGAAGATAGCAATGCCGTTGTCAAATTTGGCAAGGAAGACAGTGAAATATGTATGGACGGAGAAGTTAAAGAAGAGACTTAGTGAAGCACCTGTGTTAACTTTACCAGACGACACGAGAGGTTTTACGGTCTATAGTGATGCATCACACAAGGGACTAGGTTGTGTGCTTATGCAGAACGATAAGGGCATTGCGTATGCATCAAGGCAATTAAAAGATTATGAGAAAAGATACTCTACCCACAACTTGAAGTTGGCAGGGATAGTGTTTGCCCTCAAAATTTGGAGGCATTATTTATATGGGAAAAAATGTGAGATATTCACAGATCATAAAAGTCTGAAGTATATTTTCATATAGAATGAGTTGAGCATGAGGCAGAGGAGATGGTTAAAATTGATCAAGGATTATGATTGTGAGATTCTATATCATCCCGACAAAGCCAACGTAGTAGCAGATACTCTAAGCAGGAAGAGCATAAAGAAGTTGTTTGTATTGATAGATCAAGAAGAACTAGTAAAAAAAAATGACTCAAATGGAGTTGGAGGTGAAAATTCCAAATGAGTCAATAGGGATGGAAGCGAGCCTAACCTTATTAGACAAGGTGAAAGAGGCTCAAGACAAAGATGAAGAATGTGACAGAATAAGGAAGAGAATAACCGATGAGGATGAGGTCAAGTTCAAGGTGGATAGCAAAGGATTACTAAGGTTTGAAAGTCGTGTTTGGGAACCGTTAGTGCCTGAATTACGAGAGGAGATTTTGCAAGAGGCCCACAATACGAGATACTCGATACATTCTGGTAGTACAAAGATGTATCAAGATCTATGTCAATATTTTTGGTGGCCAAATATGAAAAGGGAGGTTGCAGAATGCGTTAGTCGATGCCTAACTTGTCAGAGGGTAAAGGCAAAACATCAGAGACCAAGCGGTTTATTACAGCCGTTAGAGATTCTTGGATGAAAATGGGAACATATCATGATGGATTTTATGGTAGGACTTCCATCAACACAGAATGGATACGACACGATATGGGTGATTGTAGATCGACTAACAAAGTCCGCGCACTTTTTGTCGATCGAGATTATGTTCAGTTTGGATCAGTTGACCAAGCTATATATTAAAGAGATAGTTTCAAGACATGGAGTGTTGGTATCAATTGTGTCAGACAGAGATCCACGGTTCACATCAAAATTCTGGAGGAGTCTTTAGAAAAGAATGGGGACGCAGTTAAGAATAAGTACAACGTATCGTCCACAGACTGGTGAGCAAAATGAGAGAACAATTCAGACATTAGAAGATGTGCTCAGAGCATGTGTGATGGATTTCAAGGGCAATTGGGAGGATCATCTACCTTTAGTTGAGTTTGCATATAATAATAGTTATCATGCGAGCATAGGCATGCCGTCTTATGAAGCTTTATCTGGGAGAAAATGTAGAACACCTCTATATTGGGATGAGGTAAGAGAACATCGACTGTTGGGACCGACATTGGTTCAACATACTGTAGAAATCATTAGACTAATAAGAGCTCGGCTAGTAGCAGCTCAGGACCGTCAAAAGAAATATGCAGACCTACATCGACATAAGAGAGATTTTGAAGTAGAAAATTTTGTGTTTATGAAAGTATCTCCTTGGAAAGGGAAGATCAGATTTGGGAAGAAGGGAAAACTGTGTCTGAGGTTCATAGGACCATTTGAAATATTAAAGAGAGTGGGTGAAGTGGTGTACAAGGTAGTTTTACCTCCTGAACTTGAGCATATTCATAATGTGTTTCACGTGTCAGTATTATAGCCATACAAGCCTAATTACAATCACGTCATATCCTATGAGTCAATACAAGTTAAGAAAGACTTATAATATGAAAACATTTCTTTCAAGATATTAGATAGGAAAGAGAAAAAATTACGAAATAAGGTTATACATTTGGTCAAAGTACTTTGGAGGAACCACAAAGGTGAGGAAGCTACGTGGGAACTTGAAGAAAAGATGAGGAATAACTATCTGAATCTTTTTGAGTAATTTTAAATTTGTAATTTCGAGGACGAAATTCTTGTAAAGGAGAGAATGTAATAACCACGAATTCTATGTATCATTGTAATTATAATTATTAAATAATTAACAACGAATTAAAATTTTTGTACTAATTATTTGTACGTTAAATAATTGAAGGAATATACTTGTGTATGTGTATATTTATTTTGTAGGATAGCAAGGTGGTAGAATAAATTATTAAAACAAGTCTAATTGGATTAAATTTTAAGTCCAAATGATGTATTAAACTAGGTCTAATAAAGTAATTTAGTAGTCCATATATTTAATTAAATGTTGATTCATGTTATATTTAAACTAGCCCAACGCTTAATTTAATTAAATGTAGCATGTGTTAGTTAATGTTAGTCCAGTGGAACAAATAATTTGAGCCCAAAGAAATTAAATGAAGAAGCCCAATACATTTAATTATTAAGTCTAATGTGGAGTCCAAACTAAGTCAAAGATTGGTCAATATATATATAAAAAGAGAAAAAATAAATCAAAATTAGAAGCCAAAAAGGTCATTTGGCCGGTCATGAGTGAGCCCCACTTGGGGTGAAGTGTTGTGCAATGCTGCTTCATTTATACACTTTACTTTAGTTGTTCACCAACCATAGTCAATCAACATGTCAATCTTCTTGTCAATCACTCAAATAGTAAGCACAAATTAGCCTCTAATTGCACCAATGCTAGTTGATTAAAGAGTTAATGAGAGGTTACCAAAGTCCTATAAATAAGACCTCTGTCAAGCTTTAATAGGTTTGTCATTTCATTTGTCTAGCATTTCTAGAGAGAAAGCGAGAGTTCTAGTGATAGTTGAGAGTGAAACACTTCAAATGTGGAAGATATTACTAGAAGAGGAGTTTGGAGGATGACATATAATCTCATAACCTACTTTGGAAGGATAAGAGGAAGAACTTTCAAGTCTAAGAGGTTCAAAAGTGTTCTATATCCTCAATATGTCATTTCTATAGTCTATATATATTTTAAGTAGTCAAAATATATTTTTAACCGATCAAAACTTATTTTGAGGCTCTAGAAGTTTAAAGCCATGATATATAGCCAGATTCATAGTTTGGTATGTTTATTACATGTATTGATATCTGTGATATATAAATAAATGGAAGAAAAGTTCATATAATATTCTACCAGTAAAACCCTAGTTAGCTATATGCTATTTATTGCGGTAGTTTGAGATTTACAAGTTGGATATTTGATTTCTATGACTATAAAGTTATATGTATGAGTTATGAAGATAACCCAACTTGAAACTCTCAAAAATATGAAAAAATGAAGAAATTATAGCTTTTACCGCAAAACATGTCATTTTGGAAACCCTATATGGATCGATCATAAATTTCATGTCAACATGTTTACAAAAATGTTATCGAACCATGAAATGTTATAAAACAAGAAGTTAGGAAGATAACAAAACTGATTTTGTGTCATTTGGATGTGTAAACTTCATTTTATGCAAGTTTGAATCAAAATGGAAAAATCTGAAAAAAGTTTACAAATGTTTCTACAGTACGGCACCGGGGCACAATGCCTTTTCCAAGAAAACAAATGTTTTCGAACCTGGTCGGATCGGTTCGGGCCAGAAAGTTAAAAAAATAAAAATATTTTATTATTATGGGATATAATTAATGTAATTTAAACATTATAAAGAGTTAATTTAATAATTTATAAAATAAATAAAATATTATTAAAAGATTAATAATATTATAAAGTTAATAAATTATTATTAAATAATTAATAATATTATTAAATGATTAATAATATTATAAAGTTAATAAAATATTATTAAATGATTAATAATATTAGAAAATGAATAAAATATTATTAAAAGCTTAATAATATTATAAAGTTAATAAAATATTATTAAATGATTAATAATATTAGGAAATGAATAAAATATTATTAAAGGATTAATAATATTAAAAAGTTAATAAAATTTTATTAAATGGTTAATAATATTAGAAAATGAATAAAATATTATTAAATGATTAATAATATTAAAAAGTTAATAAAATTTTATTAAATGATTAATAATATTAGAAAATAAATAAAATATTATTAAATAATTGATAATATTATAAAGTTAATGAAATATTATTTAATGATTAATAATATTAGGAAAGAAATTAAATATTATTAAATAATTAATAATATTATAAAGTTAATAAAATATTATTAAATAATTAATAATATTAGAAAATAAATAAAATATTATTAAATAATTAATAATATTATAAAGTGAATAGAATGTTGTTAAATTAGTAATAATATTAGAAAATAAATAAAATATTATTAAAAATGAGTAATAATATTATAAAGTTAATAAAATATTATTAAATAATTAATAATATTAGGAAGTGAATAAAATATTATTAAATGATTAATAATATTAGAAAAGAAATAAAATATTATTAATAATATTAGGTAGAAGTTTAATCTATATTAAATGATTAAGATAGGTTTTATGTGATTAAAATATTTTTTGAATGTTTATTATAGCTTAATTATTTAATTATGTGATTAAGTGTAGATAAGTTAAGATATACAAATGTTATTATATTAACCTATATATGATGCTAATTGAAAGATCAGCTTGATAAATTATGAAGTCTGTTCAAATGATGTTAAATTGAATTGGTTATCAGTAATCAACAAACGAGACAAGTTATCTGACCCTTAACTTGCATTTATTTTTTTCTACAAGTTCTCTAAACCTATTCAAATTATTATTGATCAACTTCCTAGACTTGTATTTAATTTCGTCAGAGCTTTGAGTGATTTAATTATTTTAAATTATTTCACATCTACATTGTTATTGTATTCGCACATAGTACATTTACAAGATTTATGGTTCATTAAATCAAGAACTGTTTAAGAATGTCGAAGCTAATTGTTTCGACTAGACATTGCATGTATAGATTCATCAATTTGAATATTTTAAGAGTTTATCCAAATAATGGTTTGGTGCGGATTCTTACAGTAAAACTGAAAACGAACAACCCTAGATAAGGGGATTATATTCGAGAAACCGATATTTGTGCAAGATATTTGAATGTTATGTGTATAAATAAGGTACAAGAGGTTGATCCCCTCGAGTACCAAACTATCAAGGTGTCAAATATATATCTGACTTACCTTAAGCAGTAGTTCATGGTCCTTGAGGCCACTCAGTAGTAAAGATTCAATCATTTCTTGTACATTGAAAAATTGATTCTTGTTCTTTCACAATTATTATCTATTGTTGAAACTATTGATATTATTTCTCATTCAATCATGATATATCTTGTATTATCTGTTCTTAAACTTGCTGAGTAAGCTAGTTGCTCATCCTTGCTATATCATGACTCATTTTTCAGCAAAGCTCGAATGCTTTAAAAATGACAAAGATAAGGAAAAAAAGTTTAGATTAGACTATTGCATGTTAATTAATTAATTGCTTAATACGTAATTACCTTTGTAAATCTTTTGTAATCCACCAGTAAAATCGGTTAGTCGACCCAGTGAATCAGTTTTAAAAGTATATTTTAATATTTTTTTGGTACCAAAATATTTATATTTTTAAAATTAGATATTTTTAGTAATATTGTACAATAATTTCACTATATTTTAACTTTTAAAAAATTAGATATTTTAAATTTTTTTATATATATTTATGATGTCACTGATTCAATAACAGTTCTAACAATGGTTGAACCAGTGATCTATCTACCTAGTACACTTTTCGATTAGATAAGTGGTCTAGGTTTAAAAATTAAGTTTATTAAACTCGGATTGGACCGGCGGTTCGACCGGTAAAAAACGAAATTGGTCTATACTCTAGTCCAGTTCAGCCCAAAAAATCAGTTTTTTAATAGAACCGTCAAAACTCGGTTTGAACCGGTTGACCACCGGTTGAAGAACCGGTAAAACCGGTTAAGTTGACCTAGTGAACTGGTTTTAAATTATTTTTTCATATTTTTTTTGTGCAAAAAAAATTTTATTTTAAAAATTAGATATTTTTAATAATATTGTAACATAATTTTATAATACTTTAGCTTACAAAAAATTAGATGTTTTAAATTTTTACTAATTATTAAAAATATATTTTCTTATTCATTTATGACATCACCGGTTCAATAACAGTTTAACCACTGGTTGAACTAGTGATTCATCTATATAGTACTTTTTTCGATTCGATGATCGGTCTATATCTGAAAATATTGTTAAAAACCATGCTTAAAACTCACCATATATTCGTCACGAGTGCTAACCCAATGAAATCACAAGGGTACATTGAAGCTCTCAGTCAAACAAATCTATTATATATATTAAAACGCAATACATTTTAACCACAGCATGCCATATGCCACGCTCACATTAACTCAACTTCTCACCAGCATTTATTAAAATTGATTTATTATTATATTTATCCAATAATCTATTTTTTGAATATTATCCCATAAAAATATGAAAATAATCACAAATATATATTTGATTTTTATATAATTGCGTATAACTCTCACACATAAAAATATAACTCTCACAATAATTATTTAATTTTTTTTAAAGTTAATTTTTTTAATATTTTGCCATAATTGCATATAACTCTCACACATAAAAATATATAATTATATAACTAATTCTCACAAAAAAAATATGTAATATTATCCCATAATTCAACAAAAATATAAATCCAGTTTATATATATATATATATATATAATTCTTACAAAAAAATATTTATTTTTTTAACTTTTTGTGTGAATATGGAATTAAAAAATTATAAATGTAACATTGTTCAATAATTGTAAATAATTCTCACATAATAATTTTTTGAATATAACTCACAAAAAAAATGTAATAAAAATCTAATTACAACTGAATAATTTTTTCGCTACACTCGATCAGAATATTTTCACACAGACAAATAAAAATCTAAAATCATCTAAAACTAATTTTTTTTTTAATATTATCCATAATTGCATATAACTCACACACATAAAAATATGTACTTATCCAATAATTTGGTTTTTTTTAATATTTTTTACAGCTATTTATCACACAAAAAAATATGTAATATTATCCTATAATTCAACACAAATATAAAATTGATTTATATATATATATATAATTCTCACAAAAAATATTTTTTTTTTTTTTGCTTTTTATGTGAGTATGGAATTAAAAAATTGTAAATGTAAAATTATTCCATAATTGCAGATAACTCTCACACAATAATTTAACTTCAAATTTCTGTCGTTTGATTATATCTCAATAATGTAGCAATTCAAAATTGATATTATCTAATAATCTATTATTAAATATATTAAAACGCAGCACACTTTAACCACAGCGTGTCATATGTCATACTCACATTAATTTAACTTTCCATCAGCATTTATTACAATTGATTCATTATTATATTTATCCAATAATCTATTTTTTGAATATTATCCCATAAAAATATGAAAATAACCACAAATATATATCTGATTTTTATATAATTACGTATAACTCTCACACATAAAAATATAAATCTCACAATAATTATTTGACTTTTTTAAAAGTTAATTTTTTTTAATATTATCTCATAATTGCATATAACTCTCACACATAAAAATATATAATTATCCAATAATTTGATATTTTTAAAAATTTTACAACTAATTCTCAGACAAAAAAAAAATATTATCCCATAATTCAACACAAATATAAATCTGGTTTAATATATATAATTCTCACAATTTTATTTTATTTTTTTTTACTTTTTATGTGACTGTGGGATTAAAAAATTGTAAATGTAACATTATCCCATAATTGTAAATAATTCTCCCACAATTTTTTTTTGAATATTATCCCATCTAATTGTAGATAATTCTCAACAAAAAAAATATAATAAAAATCTAATTACAACTGAATAATTTTTCCACTACACTCAATCAGAATATTTTCACAAAGACAAATAAAAATCTGAAATCAGCTAAAACTAATTTTCTTTTTAATATTATCCCATAATTGCATATAACTCACACACATAAAAATATGTACTTATCAATAATTTGGTTTTGTTAATTTTTTACAGTTAATTATCACACAAAAAAAAAATATAATATTATTCCATAATTCAACACAAATATAAATTAGGTTTTTATATATATAATTCTCACAAAAAAATATGTATTTTTTCACTTGTTGTGTGAGTATGGAATTAAAAACTATAAATGTAAGATTATCCAATAATTGCAGATAACTCTCACACAATAATTTATCTTCAATTTTTTGTCATTTGATTATATCTCAATATTGTAAGAATTTCAAATTGATATTATCCAATAATTTAGTTTTTGAATTGTTTTATTATCCAATTTTTACAGATAACTCTGACACATAAATATATGATATTATCTAGTAATTTGAATTTTTAATTTTTTTATTTATAAATAATTTTCGGGCACAATACTGTATATTATATATAAAAAAATTATTATTTTAAAAAAATTCCTTAATCACTCAAAAAAAATGTAATATGATCCCATAAATATAAATCTAAACTGATATTATATCGCAAAATTGAATCAATTTCAAATTGATATTATATCCCATAATTTTAATTTGATATTAACTCAAATTGATGGATGATTGATCTAAATAATTTTTAATTATATATATTTCTTAATAAAATAAATAATCCCACTGCAATGCACGAGATTGTATCTAGTTTGAGAATAAAAACGAAGATAAGAATAGCATCATAAATGAGAAAACGTTTTTCTCCTCTCAAAAATAGAAAATCGTATCTGGATTGGATAAAGTCAAAACTTAATAAGCTACTATTTGGCATCAAAGTTATGGAAAAATGTTGAATTTGTATAATGTTGTGGGCAAAAAATTAAATATCAGTTTAATATTAATGTTAAAAAATTATTTTAGATAATAAATAATTTAATAATTAAAAAATATTTATTATATACCAAATTTATTCTATATTTTAGACTCAAAGATTTCTTAAAACACATAAACAATTGGTACAATAAAAACAATTACACTAATATAATTTTCAATAATACGAAACTAAAAATTAATTCTAACTACTATAATTCTAGTAACACAAATTGAGAATTGTTTACATAAACTAAACTAAGTTAATTCCTACTTAACAAACCTTCGGGCGATGCACCCCACCAGGCATCTAGTCATACCTCTAAGATAAAAACTCTAAAAATAGTTGTTTTGTTCATTTATTGATGATGAGTTCGTTGATGTCCTTTTTTGACTAGGATGTGACCTCTTTTATAATCTCCTCCATCTTAATAATTGGTGTAACTTTTATACCCATTATCCCTTCAACTTCCTGAAATCGTTGATAGTGCATGGGGTCAATAACTGCTTCAATTCTTTAACCGTTTCAATTCATTCTTCACACGTCATTATCGTATTCGTCATGTAATACACATGATACTCTTAATAAATATTTTTGAGCTTTCATAATTTAAAAGTTATTTAAGCCTTTTCTTTTTAAATATATTTTATCAATAATCTGATAAAATATGGGTAAACGACGAAGGGTCCGTTCGGCACAAGTTTAACTTATAAGTTAAAATAGGGTATGAAGGCAACTAATTGATACTCAGTTATAAGTTAAAATAAATTATAAAGATTACTAAAAAGATACTAATAAAATTAAAATAAATTGTAATGATTACTAAAAAAGATATTAATAAAAAAAAATACTTGATTCAACATTTAATCATAAAAACTACCATTCCAACACTAGATAAACATTAAAAAGAACCACAACTTCAATATTTATGAGTTTTTCTTTTTTCTTTTCTTTGAAATAATATCCTTTTATTTATCAATATTATTATTATTATCTTAGACATTTTAATATGGTAAAATTTAAATAAATATTGAGAAAAGATTTATCCTAATGAATGTAAAGTTAATTATTATTTTTAAATTTTAATATCAATTAATATATTAAAATAAAAAATTAGATCGAGAGAGAATGGGGCGAGAGAGAATAGAGAGATTAGATGTAATTTGTAAAAAAGATAAATGATAGAATAGCCATTAATTATATTTGGTCAGATTTACTTATATTTAAAATAAGTTATAAGTCATTTTTTGATAAATAATAAATTGTTACTTTGCAAAAATAACTTATACGTCAATTTATAAGTTAAAGAATACTCAAATAGTAAAAACTAACTTATAAGTTAGTTTGACTTGACCAACTTTTAAGTCACGATCGAATAAGCCTAAAGCCTTAAAAAATGACTCGACAATTTTTAACTTCACTTGAATCAAATATTGAAAATTTATAGTTCATCTAATTTCACCTTTTATGTTTTAGCACCGAGCAAAAGTTCTGGAAATTAAACAATTATTAAGTGTTTCGTTAGTATGTTTTTAGTACCAGAAGGTAGCTCGGTTTAATTCTACAAAGTTACAAAACGTTTGTAACAGTATTGAGAGAAAATGAGTTGGGTTATTTTTGTAATTTTAGTTAACTGAATGGTTTTGAAACTCGACCCAATTGCTTCAAGTAGTTGATTTGTCCGGTCTGATTAAATTAATTTGGTCAAAATTCGATTTGAACCGATAATTCAACTAATAGAATCGGTTAAGTTGACCTAGTGAACCTATTTTTAACACTAATTTTTTGTTAATATTAAAATTAACCACTTCAGTACTCTTGTAACACAAAGTCATTATATTCTAGTTTATTAAAAATAAGATATTTTAAAATTTTATTAATTATTAATAAT
Source organism: Hedera helix (assembly GCA_947179155.2). Lineage (NCBI taxonomy): Eukaryota > Viridiplantae > Streptophyta > Magnoliopsida > Apiales > Araliaceae > Hedera > Hedera helix. The sequence continues at coordinate 12,189,397 of OX359266.1, read as the reverse complement.
ATATAATTTTTATATACTTATAACATTACGTGTTTAATAATGGTTCAATCACTAATTTAACTAATGACTCATTGATCCGATAATTTTTTCTGTCCAATTACTTATTTGAATCTGAAAACATTGGTTAACCGGTTAAAAATGTTAGTCAGTTTTTGAAAATTTTGATTTTTATTTGTCTAGAGCATGTAAAACGATTTCTATTTACTCCTTTTTGAAGGTCACATATTTAACAATAAAAAATAATGAAACATTTTTCATAAACATAGTAAACTTTATCTCAATCATAGCTGGAAAGTGGATACCAAACTTTGTACACTAGCCACTAGCTAGTATACTTTATACTTTTATTACAGCATAAGTATTCGGTGGGTACTTTGTCTTTTTCAATAGATGATTTCTTTTTTAATTTTTTGCTTAATTTTCTTATTTTTTAAGTTTTTAAAATTATAGAAAAATGACTACTTTTCTTGTTGATGTTCTTATGTCCAAAAAAATTAAATTCAAATGAAAAAAATTAAATTAAATAACGCAAGTTAATATTTTATAATCTCTACTGTATTATCTATTTACGAATACAACAAAATTTAATATAATAATAAAATAATAATTTATACGTAAAATAAAATAAAAATTAAGAGTCTTTTATATTTTATACCCCAAACAATATTAAATAACCTATAGTGTTGCCATGTGTTAAGAATGTCTTGAAACATGAAAAAAATCCTTGAATATTTCAATTGATTTTGATCATATCTCATACGGGTTGATAACGTCTAGTATTTTAAAAACATTAAGTTTTTAAACTTTTTGACCCTTTCAATTAAAAAATTAACATGCCAGTGTGACATACGTCCAAGAACAATACAATTATATGTAGCACTAACTTTATTTAGTCTTTTTATTGCACCAACTTTATTTAGTCTTTTTATTAGTGGTGAAAGAATTATAACGCGTTAGTTATGGTAAACGATATTATGTCATTTTATATCATTGTCAATAAAAATAAGACGATCGTTTGCTCCATTAATAAAAATACAACTACTAGAAGATAATATTTCATCAGTTTCATATTATTTTATCATTATTAATTTTTTTAAATCAAATTAAAATATTTTTAAATGTAAAATAAATTTAAATTACTTTAATTTTAATTAATACAGTAATAAATATTAAAAACTATCTAAAAAATATTACCTATTGTAAATTTTATTATTTTATAATTTTTAATAAGTGATTTAATTTTAAATTTAAAAATATTTTAAATTAACTTACAAAAGTCACCAATGATCAAATAATTTTTATAAAAAAAAACTATAACAAACACAGTTAATTTAATTATTAAATACTGATAGTTAATTTGTTAAATATACTATGAGGTTCTTTGTTGTCCACCCCCCCCCCCCCCGCCCCCCCCCCCCCCCCCCCCCCCTATTACCGAGACACAACATAACTATAACATAGCTCCATAACTCGTAAATAATTAACGGTTCGTCGAATGAGAAAATTCTTCGATCGGACAAGGAATAACGATACGTCGGATTACAAAATCCGGCCAGGTGATCATCACTATCAGGCGGAGTTCGAGTACAGATTGTGATGCTTGATGTAATCAATTACTTCATCTGGTGTCAAATATTTCACTGATAACCCTCTAGAAATGCAATCCCTGGAAGCGACATTATAATATAAGTAAGCTCCTCTACCATAAAATTCATCAAACCAACGAAATCGTCGTACCCACTGTTAAATGCAAACACCTAAGAGATCATTATTACCTTACTCGCGTTGAACTAATTCGGTTTGGAACCACTTCATCCACGATTTTGATGTTATTCTGCAAGATTACATAAAGTAGAAGGATATGAACAAGTAGATTTTATCATATTGAAATTTAAAACCCTAGTATCCCTTTCTAGAGCATGGACAATCTCGAGAAAATCATTATGTTTAACTGGGGTTTGTATTATTTCAACTCAGAATTAGCAGCATCACTTGAAGAATCAAAACAAAGAAGCCAGCAGACATTGAAATAAGCTCCCTCCGATTCAAATTATAAGATATTAATTGATTTTTTAAAGTCGATTTAAGATATTTCCAAACTCAAAATTGACATAATTTATTAACAATTGCGATACAATCAAGTCTTACAATTAGTAACACTTTTAAGATAATTTACGATATTTCATCATTGACAAAAATCAAATGAATCTATGTTTTGTATATGTCCCAAAAAATGGACTTCAAAAAGTCACTAATGACCTTAAATTTTGTAAGGGAGTATAATGTTTAACTGCAGAGCTGGCCAATTTGAGAATTAAAAAGTAACACACTAAAAAAACACAACGATAAATCAGCTGACAATACCTTGTATGCACTCCAAATGTCATTACTGCAAATAATTTTCTCAATGTCTTGACCTTCTCGTCGAATGCAAACCACACCATAGTCTATACATAGGGTCCTGACCTAGAAATGGGAAGAGATACATTCAAATTAAATATTTCTCCCACACTTCAAAACTCCAAAAAGATTTTAGACTCTTCCCATACAATAAGCTAAAACCTAACAAAGCAAATGTTAGATTACTTTTTTAGATATTCACAAAATAACAGAAAAATAACCTTTTGCACTAAAACTTACCACTTTATGAGGTATTAGAGGCTCACTATACCAAGATGGCGACTGCATGTCTACATCATCCCAATAATAAGGTTGCAGTATCATTGCACAATATTTTTTGTTAGTGAAATAGAGATTTGTGACATGCAGTCACCATCATTGCATTGTGAGCTTCTGTACCACTAACAAATGGAATGGTCATGGCATCAAAATTAAAAGGATACACGGAATTTTGTGGTAGTATTGACTCTTGAAATTTTCTCAATAATTTTCACCTCCTCAGGAATCCATGTTCCAGGAGTGCTGATAGATTCTAGCAGATCAGAACCGCAGACAAGCATGACCTTCATGGATGCTACAACCAGAATATACAAGTAATGAGAATGCCATCATATGAGATACAAAAACACAAAATATGTGCAATACAATATGGAATAAAAACAGTTTAAGGTGATAATGCAAAACCTGAAACAAAATAGTATTAATACTAATTGTAATAATGTTCAGAATCAGAATTATACACAGGTGCATATGTGACTCTATTATTAGATTAAAACACGTGTACCTTCGCATATGATTATCAAATAATGAGTCATATTAGTTCCACAAGAAAATCAGAAATACCTCCAAGACTAATCTATGAGAAAATGGATCTGTTTAAGCAAAAAAAAAAACAAAAACAAAAACAAAGTAACACAGACTGGCTAAAAGGTTTGGATAAAGGAATCTAAATACAGTAGATTCTTAATACCAAGCTTTTTCAATCATACAATTCCTGTTTAACTCGTATGATAAAGCATTTGTGACAAACACTGATTAAATTTGGCATCCAATTCGATTGTTCAAGTGAAGAAGGAAAGAAATGATACTGCGAGCCTACCACTCTCAACCAGTCCACTATTACCCAAGGAACTTTTGATTCTGGACAAGACAGTCAATGTGCGCTGGAAGGTACACTGATTTGCCTATAAAAAAAGAATAAGTTTAAAATCAAAATACACATATAATTAGATGTTAGCCAGTAGTTATATGTCAATAGAGTCTAGATGCAAGGAAATAAATACTAAGCAAAACCAATATAGCAATATTACTAAAATGACACGCAAAATTTCTTAAAAATTTTCAACATGTTACAGGGCTATACAGATCTGTACATATGGGGAGAGAGAGAGACCTCCCAGGGGTCCACCATTACAAAATCAGAACTTTTGCAAGCTTGATGACACATTGAAATACGATGTTCAGCCGATATAAGACCCTATTAAAAGTACCACAGTCAGCTACAGTTTCATTAAAAAATTAAAATTTACGCTGTAAAGGAAGCATAAAAACTTGAAATTTCTAATTGAGCTGTAAACTACTTATTCAAGCACAATATTTCTTGATCATGACTCAATGATCAGGTGTAGGAACAGACTCAATGAGCAGGCAGTAGTATATACCCTCGTCCAAAAAAGAGATTTTCATATGAATTTTTGAGCAAGTATTTTTTCTTTATTCCCCCACAAATTAAGGTTAGCCTAGGACACATTAAGACCAAAAAAAATTGAGTATTTTAAACATTAAAATTTAAGACTAAATTTTTGTATTGAGAAACAAATATTGAAAATAAACGAGGGTGTCCTACAAAAGCCTAAACATGCGTAAGAAAATCAAAAAGTCAACTTGAGTCTATTAGATGGAGATAGTGATCGATAATATTCAAATGATACCAACCTAAATAAGCTACTGATACCAATACAAGACAGAGATACTACAATACACGACACGAGGCATGACATTTCCCAAAAAGAGGATACCACACATTGGGGGATAGCCTAAATTTTATACTTATTGCTAATGAATATAAATATATTTCTATAATAAATAAATTTAATTACTAATAGAGCATAATAACGATCAAGAAAAATAGTGAAAACGCTAGCATGTTATATAATAAACATCTCTAAATGTAGCATTTGCATTTATAACATAGCCAATATATAGGAGTCAAATATTCCATCAAAAGTGTAATAAAGTAATAATCATCGGTGAAATTAAAACCAAAAAAATGTCCCCAACATGTCGTTACATGTTCGTAATTCAAAACGAAAGAAAGAAAGTGTCGAGACTTGTCCCAACATGTGTCCATGTCCATGTTCGAGACGGCACAGACACTAACTCCTTGACGTCCGGAAAGTGTAAGCGCTTTATAGATACCAGTCTCTGTAACACAATATATATTTTGGGGAAACTATATACCAGAAATGGCAAAGGCTTGAGGAACAATCTCGAGGTCATTCGTTTCAATTCTCATACTTGTGGCCAAAATTACCCATAAAAAGCAAATTTATGTGATGTACAAGATACTTCAAAAATCTCATAATTCTGTGAAAAATATCGATAGAAAAAAGCTAGCGTGCCATGATAGATATTCCAAAAGGACCAAAAGTATGTAGTTTTAGTTTTAATTAGTGCCATATTCATAAAAATATTTAAAACTCAATCAATGGAAAGACACGTAATTAGTTGAATCAAGACATAATATAACAGTCTAGTACCACATCGTAACATGTGGGATAATTTGACATATATATATAAAGACTCAAGCTATTATTACTGAAACCTTCAGTTATGACCTTTTGAGTGAGTCTGTAGTGAGATAAGATGACCCAAGAAGATATTATTGAAAAAACGCACTAAGCCTTAGTATGCTATGATTTGATTTGAACTCGGGTTTTGACACAGGTTGCTACACATAAGATACAAAACTTTTCATTCATGAACTGAATTTTTAATATATCTACATATATACCATTAATTAAGTCAAAACTCTGTAGATTTAGCTGAACCTATAAATAGAGTTAGTAAACTATCAAGAGTGTCACATTAGATGTTACTTTCCCACCTAAACAATAGTCTCTTGTCGGCTAATCATAGTACTCCACATATGTAATAAACATTTTGATGCCTGCACAAGCCTAAACTTATAAGATACCCCCTTTCCCATTAAAACTAAAACAGAAATTCCTAGACAGCTATAACCTGTTAAAGAATCTAGCACAAAATTCCCTTTGCTTTCTTACCATCATTTTAAAAACCATTCAATCCGCTTATAAAGGAAAAGGCTTTCCAGTTTTCTGATTGGGCGCTAGTTTGATGTTAGTATCTACATGCTAATTTCCAATGTACTTATAAGTTATTACTGGCATGCTTAATGTTATGATACACAATGCTACATACCTTTTTCTTGTATGCATCATTTACAGGTGACATATATCCTCCAATAACAGAGAAACCCTCTGAATTTAATGCGTCTCTAGCCAGCTCTAAGCACAAACACAAATAAATCAGTATATTGTTTCATATTAGCTTAATAAATGTATACGTAAACAAATATGCATCTCCAATGAAAATTTAGCAAAAATATATATAACAATGGTCATAGACATGCATACATCAATATATATAGGGACATCTAACTTGGATACAACCCATATTAACAACTGACACACAGGAGCAATGATTTCATACTTTTGCAAGGAGTGAAAAGAAGACATCAAATAGCTAAGAAACCACACTTTACTAGTTATTGAGATTAATAATAAAACTTAGGTTTGGAAACAAATTTGCACTCCTCTGTTGATTAACTACAGACAACGCAAAAGTTTACGACATAATAAAGAAAATTTGGGATAAAGTATATCACAACAGATAAAAACCGTAAAAAATATATTGACTCAAACATAGATTTTATTTATTTATAATCTATGCATAATCTTAACTACAGAAGGTATTGAATCTGCGCAAGAAGTTCATTCCAAGGGATTTTGGTGTTAAAATCTTAATTCTAGATTAAGCACTTAAGCTTGAAGTTTTGCTCGGCAAGAATCAAGCTTAGGAACTACTTACCAAAAAGACGTAGATGCATACATGTAGGAGGATTGAAACTTCCAGATGACAATAAAACTACAGACACTGTTTCCCTATTATTGCAACAGAGAGAGAAAGTTAGTCTGTCAGGTTAAAAAGATACTCCAAAAGAAAGGAAAGTGTTACATACAGCTGGATAGTGAAGTGTCTAACTGTCTATACCTTTAATATATTTTGGTAGTACTTGTTATATATTCGGACAAACATTGATACCCAAATGGAACTCATATTCCTTGCCTTTCAATTTTTAGGATTAGGAGATGCCACTCAAGCTAACATTTTAGACCTCTAATATGGTTGCAACAATTATATTTCCTGAACAGTAATTGTTAGATTTAATGTATAGTTTCAATTAGCTGAATAACTCTGCCTAAACCTCTTCTTTTTTTCTCATCACTTTGTGAACACCAGAGGATAACCATAATATGATAATAAGAACAAAAACTCAGGAATCTAAATAAGAAAGATTCAAAAAATTACAAAACTTCCACAAAACTTATCATGAATATAAACGTTCTAAACTCGTCCTACATATAACTTTAGAAAGTTGAACAAAGAAAAGAAAATTTGGTAGCACTGGTGAAACATGCCAAAACAATGATAACTATCACTTCCATCGGAATGCAACATTGTTAGATTTTAAGCAACTGCCAGTAAAGTATAACTGGTGAGGCGATTTAATTTAATAAGAACTTACCTCGTTTTATGAGTTGCTGAGTCATCCAGATCTTTTGATCCTAAAGATAGTTTCTCCAGCGGTAAGGCAGTATCCATGCTACCTAGAGAGCAACAACTACTTAACGTCATTAACAGCCAAAATCTGAAGCTCATTGCTTCTTCTTTTAAAGTAAATGATTACAGTAGAAGCACCAAGAGGGGGAACACCCAAGCACACAAATATTATATAAAAGCATAAGGGAAATAAAGAGCATCCTAATCCTCAAAGAATACAAACCTCACCCCATACAAAGAATCTCCCAGAAAAACCTACACTAGTCAGAGCCTCTTAAAGCAATGACCCTTTAATTTTGAGTAAAATTGAAAAAACCAACTGTGATTTACCCAAATTCTTGAGTCACCACTTGTGATTTGGAAGCTACCGATTCAACACTTGTGGTTTGTACCTCAATTCCATCTAATTTGACAGCAAGAGGACTCCACTCGCTAAAAAGAGAGCCAAGTGTTATCCAACAATAGTAATGAATGTTTCAGTGACAATAATACACTCAAATCTCACTCAAATTTAACAAAGCATACCCCTCATATAAAGATTGAAATTATTGAAATTGAACTCAACAATCATTCTTTCTGACCATTTTTATAAATAAACATTCTTACTTTTTCTTGCTATATATAGAGAGATAAAATATGTTATCTCACTATATATAAACCTAAATCAAATCAAACAGAGCCCCCAATCCTAAAATTAAAACTAACCCAGAATATAAGACTAAACCTTTGATTTTGGAGCGCCTAATAAGACTCTTTCAAAACCTGGGATCGAAGATATAGAACAAAGCCTGGTCCGTCGACTTTGTGTGGGTTTCAAAGCTGGCGGAAAATTATCAGAAAACAAAATCAAACCTGAATTCAAAATTAATCCCCACCGCCACCTCACCCCTTTGTATAGAACAAAGCCACCAAACTCTAACAGATCAAACCTCGAAAAACTAGCCACTAGCACAAAATCTCCACTATTTTCGATCGGCAAAAGGAATAAGAGAAAGGAGAAGAAGAAATAGGTGCACAGAATCTCCCATCATATTGCTTGCTTGGGTTTGTAAAAGAAGTTTGGCCCTCTCAATGGGCCAGCAGCAGAAGGAATTTTTTTTTAATAAAAAACAAAGCAGCATGAAGCTTTTCTTTAGAACTGGGTTCCTAGCTTTTTTTTTTGAAGCGTTTATTGAGTTTTAAAATATGTTGTAAATTATAGTATGAGAAAACAATTACGAGAGAAAATGTTGGGAAGAATAAAAGAACTATTTTATTTCATTCTCAAGTGTGTTCTTCATCAAACAAGATGTCTCTATTTATTAGTTTACAAAGACGAAGGAAAAATGAACCAGAAATAAATACATATATATGTATTAAAGAGATGCATATATTTTCTTGAAGGGTACATTGGATTAGGAGAGTTCAGGAGAGTTCAATGGATATTCACATATTCGTGTATAGACAAATTCACGTATTCATAACACTCCCCCTTCAATATCTATTGTATTAAGAATATGCCTCATTAAAAACCTTGCCAAAAAAATTTAGTGGAAAAAACCTATGCAAAGAAAAAGAGTACAGTATGTATTTTACTCCCCTTGATGACAATATCCTTTGAGATCTTTAAAATGCCGCATTTCAATCTTTTGTACAAGCTTTTCAAATGTTACAGCTTTTCAATATTATCACTCGAACAAATTTGTTTAACATTAATGTCGCCTTTTTCTTAGAGATCATGAGTGAAGAAGAATTTATGTGAAATATGTTTTGTCCTATCACCTTTAATGTATCATTCCTTTAAATGATCTATACAAGCAGTATGTTTTTTCTCGGTTAGGAAATTTGTCTGATTCATTGTTTATAATTAACTCTAATTGATCGTCATTCGGATAATTTATATATTTAATAAGTCGGTATACCAATTAGTCGTTCGTGTACCCTACATATAGGTTTAAACGTTCATCATATACACATATTTATTTTTTGAAGTCTTACAATGTTTATGTATCATAATCGGAACCCACACTTTAAGTGTTTACTTATTACATATCATTTATTTTATTTCATTTATTATTTTTTTATCCGACCCGACCCGGTTTAATCCAGATCCAGTCCGACCAAAATCCTAGACCAGCGCCTTGGCACTCCAGTTTAGCCTGTAGATAGTGCCCCAGCGCTATCCTCCAGAAACCAAATAAAACAGTGAGCGTCCCGACGCTCAGTTTTGGCCTATAGACAGCGCCCCGACACTGTTCTCCAAAACCAAAGCCCTAGAATTTTTCATCTTCTTCAATTTGTTTGTTTTAAATTGTATGTTCATAACTTGTTCATTTTACATTCAAATGAGTTCAAATTTGGACCACAACTAGTTGAATACATATATTTTACAAATCCAAAAGCTTTTACCATTTTTTAAAATACTTGTTAGCTAAAATATTGGTCTCACATTCTAGGCTTTACAATAAAACATGTTTTACTAGAAAAATCATCATAAATCCATTTAAACTCATTTTTCATTCATGTCACTTAGGTTATCTCCGAATCTTATAGATATAGTTAACACAACTCATAGATCTTAAGATTAACGTACCCATTTGGAGTTATGTGACTTAGAGAACCATGTTACCACTTTTTAAACCTTAAATCCATACATATATTCATCTTCCTACGCTTTTATGTATCAAAACACAACTTAAATACAAAACTCCATCATAACTCATCTTTATACCTTCGGATTTTCAACAATGTTCTCCCACAACCAACATGCATAACTACACTACAAAAGTAAAATATTGTAAGACCTCGAATTTTATGAAATACAAAATTAATTTTTTTTCATATATATTTTTCCTAAAACAGTAAGTGGTTAAATTGATAAAGTTAAAAGTTAAGGATGTTATGTGCAAATTTTATTTTGTCGGACAATATTCGTTTTGTCGGAGAATATTCGGGTCGTACGACGGCGCCGAAATAACTAATCATTGGTAGACCCCACAACAGAATATTTGTCGGATATAGAAAACGACAGAAGTAACAATTTTAAATAAAAATAGACAACGGTGTTATCACTTTTAACTGTTAAAATACCGGTGATAAAAGAATAATAGCATATGGTATTTTACTATAGCATACGGTATTAGACAGTAGCACACGATATTGCACAGTATTTCATATTATTGATCTGATAACGTGGTCATTGCACAGTATTCATCAATAATTGTTGTTACACAGTATTTTGCATTATTGATTCAAAAAATTTCATTACACTGTATTTAATATCATTAAACCAATAATTATTATTGCACTGTATTTTAAAATTATTGAACCTAATAATTATCACAGTAGCAAATATATAGTGAATTATATTATTAAATTAATAAATGATCTGTAACGTGTTTCTTACATTATTGTTGTAGCATTATTTTATTTTATATGTAGGACCCACAAGAAGAAAAATAAATAAATAAACATAGTATATATATATATATAATTTATTATTATTTTGAATAGTAAACATTTGGGCCATCTGTGGATGTCACATGGAAATGGTTTGTTGAAGTTTGGTGAAGAAAGCAGCCAGGCGGCCGCTGAAATTTTCTCAGGCTAGCGTGCAGCACGCCAGCCCACCTACCGTGCATAGTAACTTATTTTCTCCTATAAATAGCTTGCTCAACTGAATAGAAAAATCATACCTAAAACATAAAATTTTTCTAAAAGTATTTTATGAGTTTTCTCTGAGAATAGTAAGGTTATCTTGAGTGTTTGAAAACCAAAAAGGAGTGCGAAAATTTTCAAGTAAATATTTTATTAAAAAGTAGTAATTGCACAAATATCTATTTCACATGGTATTCATAAATATTCCTTTATAAGACTCTTCTTTGAGAAAATTTATTTTAAAAAACTTTCTTTGGAATATTTATTTTGAATTATTATTTCAAAAATTATTTTTGAAGTTATTATTTTACACTATAAAAATTTATATTATATAAATAATTTTGATAGTTCATAATATATGAGTTATCATACACCTTGAAATTTATATGTGGTAATTACTAATTATATTATAAATATATAGGTTGATCAATCTCATTTTTATCAATATCCAGTCACGTGAAAAGGTAAATGGTATTATTTTTTTCATCATCATAAATGGATATTATTTTCTTTCTTACTTGTAAGGGATACTATCTTTTTCATCTTCCATTATTCAAACTTACTACGGTAAGGGATATTATTTCTTTTATACTCTTAAACTTACTATGGTAAGTATTGTCTGGTAAAACTTCTGAAATGATTCTAATTTTCTTAACAGTTTGTGCTTTATTTAATATCATTTCAATTGTACATTCTTATTTACGTGAACCTTTCTATTGAACTGTAACCGTTATTCTGAACTGTGGATCTTGAATATTATTTTTGAATTTCACTTCATATCGTGTTGACAATTTGAACATTATTTGAATTTGCACTAAGTAAAAATTGTAAACTTCCGATATTTATTGTTTATCCTGTTTTTTCTGTTCATTATTAATATCTCTATTATTATTATAATAATCAATAATCAAATTGTTGTTGATATCTGTGGCCTGTAGCACAGATTGGATAAAGGTGTTGATAGGTTAATGGTGATATATTTGATGATGTGTCTTTTAAGGCACGTGGTAAATGTTCTTTTTGGTCTGGGGGAAAGATAAACTGTTGTTTGGTATGATTATGACCAAAGGCTGTAGACTGGTATAATCATGACCGTTAGTGCTATATTGAATATCTTTGGCATGTAGTGCAAAGATGAATTGTTGACTTGCATGATTATGACCAGGAACTGTGAAATTGTATTATCATGGCTAGTGGTGTTTCAGATGATAAAAGTTGATGATATCCCTTACCGTAATAAGTTTGAATAATGAAAGATGAAAAAGATAGTATTCCTTACAAGTAAGAAAAAAAATAATATCCATTTATGATGATGAAAAGAATGATACCCATTACCTTATCACGTGACTGGATATTGATAAAAATGAGATTGATCAACATATATATTTATAATATAATTAGTAATTACCACATTTAAATTTCAAGGTGTATGATAACTCATATATTATGAACTATCAAAATTATTTATATAATATAAATTTTTGTAATGTAAAATAATAACTTCAAAAATAATTTTTGAAAAAAATAAATCTTCAAAAGAAAGCTTTTCAAAATAAATCTTCTCAAAGAAGAGTCTTCTAAAGGAAGATTTGTGAATGCCGTGTAAAATAGGTATTTGTGCAATTACTACCCTTTAATAAAATACTTACTTGAAAAATTCTTGCACTCCTTTTAGTTTTCAAACACTCAAGATAATCTTACTATTCTAAGAGAAAACTCACAAAATACTTGTAAAAATTTTTTATGTTTTAGGTGTGATTTTTCTATTCAGTTAAGCAAGTTATTTATAAGGGGAAAGAAGGTACTATGTGCGGTAGGTGGCTGACTTGCTACACACCAGCCTGAGAAATTTAGGGCAGCAGCCTAGCTACTTTCTCACCAACCTAGCAACTCATTTTTCATGTCATTTCTCATGTGTCCCCCACAAAGGGCCAACATGTTTACTATTTAAAATAATAATAAAAATTAATTTTTTATTTTATTTTATATTTCTTCCTGTGGCCAGGTCCAACATATATAATAAAATAATGTTACAACAATAATATAAGAAACACATTACAGATTATTATTAATTTAATAATATAAATTACTGTATATTTGCTACTGTGCTAATTATTAGGTTCAATAATTTTAAAATACAGTGCAATAATAATTATTGATTCAATGATATAAAATACAGTATAATAATAATTATTGAATCAATAATGTAAAATACTGTGTAACAACAATTATTGATGAATACTGTGCAATGACCACGTTATCATATCAATAATATGAGACATTGTGCAATACCGTGTGCTACTATAGAATACCGTGTGCTACAGTAAAATACCATATGCTACTATTTTTTTATCATCGGTATTTTAACAGTTAAAAGTGATAACACCGTTGACTATTTTTATTTGAAAAGGTTACTTCTGTCGTTTTCTATATTCGACAAATATTCCGTTGTGGGATCTACCAATGATTAGTTATTTCGACGCCGTCGTACGACCGAATATTCCCCAACAAAATAAATATTCCTTGACAAAATGAATATTGTCCGACATAATAAAATTTGCACATAACATCCTTAACTTGTAACTTTGTCAATTTAACTGTTTACTGTTTCAGGATAAATATATATGAAGAAAAATTAATTTTGTATTTTATAAAATTCGAGGTCTTACACTTAATGTTTTTTTTCTTTCCTAGATCGGTTATTCAAGTAATCGAAATATTCAAAATCAATACCAAATTCCGAACCCAAAAACTGTAACTTAAAACGGGTATAACCGAATTTTTAAAAATAACCAAAAAATCAAAATAATTCGATTTTGTTCGGTTTTTCAGTTTTACCTATTTTTTGCTCACTTCTAGTTATACTCCTTCATTGTATAAGTTATTCCATATCACTGATGTTTGACCATAATTCCTCTACTATTCTCTCCATTTTGGTGAGTTTTCTGAGTGTATATCTTTTATGTTCCTCACCAAGGCTATATTCTCAGATTTCTCTATTAGACCTGATGTCTTCTTTTGTTTCTTCTTCTTTCTTCTATCTTTTTCTATTTCTCTCTCACTCACTCTCTTTTCATGTAAGATAGTCATTATATACTTAGAGAGATCTCATTCATTCTGTCCATTGAGAATTTTCTCGTTGATAATTCTTTCAGTTAGGAAATAGTCGTTGCATTTAATATTTCTGATGTGATCATATCTTTGCAGTGTTAGCGAGATTCTTCTTCTGAGTTGTCACATCAACCAGTTCATAATGGTATTTATCCGTAAGATAAGGTTCGGCCTTCTCTGCACAAAGTGTCTTTTCTTGTATGCTGCAGAAGGTGTCAGTAATCTTTCGGCTATGTCTTCTTATCATTTTACCATAAATGAAAACCTTGAGTAAGTGGAAGTTTGACCTTTATAGCCATTAATCATATCCTTGTCTGATTCCTCTTCTGAGTTTGACCAGTGATCATTTTGTCACTTTCATTCTTTTGATCACTTCTTAGATTGTATTTTTTTGATCAATTTATTATGGAGAATCTTTCATAGATTGCCATTTTGCCGATTGTGAACTTCATTTATTCTTATTAGCCTTACGATTATTTTGCTTTACGATTCAATGATTTGTATTACGATCTTAGAGCAACCATATGATCTTCTTCTGTTGTCATACGATCTGCTTTACGATCTGTGGTCTTTATGTTCTGCTCTACGATCTATAGTGCTTTCTTTAAGTTTTTGATTTACAAATTTTATGGACTAATGCTTTACGATCGTACTTGTTCTTCCATTATGTAGTTTTTGTGATTCTTCTCTCAATCTCTTCTGCAGTTGTACTTCATTCTTAATTTTCTTATTTCAAATTTTACTGGACAGTCTTGGTTCACTTCCTGATGTCCAGACTTTGATCTTCAAGATTTCTTGAGCATATTCCATTTCTGCTTGATTAGCTCCCACTCACCTAAGCATTTACTGTATGTTGAAATTATGCAATTTGATTATGTTTTTTCTTGATTTTCTCTTAGCAGCTCCCCCTCACTTAAGCACCTGTCATTTGTAGGATACTGAATCTTCATTAAAGTATAGATCATTTCTTCTTCTAGTACACTAGCTGTAGCTGATTCATATTATGTTCATTTAGCTAGTTTTATTCAGAATCATCCCTATCATTTCTCATATTGAGTCTATCTCTAAATGCCATTTGCTTTATGAACTTTGATATATAAGGCAATGAGGTGTTTCATCATCGTTTTTAGCTCTTTGTCTTAAGATGGCTCTACGAAATTTGTAACTCAACGATCTGAGAAAATTTTGTTCAGTTTCATTCTTCGATCCTGAGTACATTAATCCTTTCAGAATTTGTGAGCTTTGTCTTTACTACTTTTACCTAGATCCTTTTGATCTTTGTTGTAATGAATCTGCTTGTTAGAGCTCTACAAACTCTTCATTTGCATTGATCATGTAGGATGACTTTTGCAACTTCAATTTTTTGTTTAATAATTTTCTTTATTTGTTCTGTTAAGCTTTATCTTTAGTGGTCTTGATTTCTTATTGAATCTCCCTTCTTTTTTATCTAACTCTTCTTCGGCTATGTGATCTTCTTCTTGTTATACGATCAGAATCTTCTGTTTTGCTCTACAAACGGAGTTTTGTTGTTGTACGATTTACACTGTTATACGATCTTTGTCTTTTGCTATATGTTTCGCCTTGTATCATTCTTGTCATACAAATTGTTCTTGCAATACGATTTTGATCTTGTAGTTGGGTTCAGCTTCTTCAATACGATTCAACTATTACTATACGATCTGGTATTTCAATACGATCTTGGACTTGCTATGCGATTCTAATATAACAATATGTCTTGAATCTTTTATACGATCCTTCTTAAGTCTTCATGTCATGCTTTACGATATGATCCTTTTAATCCTAATCTATTACATTTTTGATATCACTATGTATCTGATTTCAACGTAACACTTTTGATCACTAGTGTCCTTTTACATTTTATTATTCTTTTGAGAACAATACAGAGTTTATTTTAACTTTTTGGATCAACCTAACAAATTTGATCATCTAAGTCTTTTTACATTAATTGTTCTTCATAAATACTGTACAAAGTTCTAACAAATGTTTATAACTTCACATTTGTCTAATTTCTCTTATTTTTTATTTTGCAATCAGTAAATAACTTTAACTATAACAGTGAAGCACACTCTAACTCGACGAATACACAATATCACACTAAAGATTATATAGCACACATTATAATCAAGACTAACACATTATTATAAATAGTTATGAATCAATTATTATTTTGTCAAAAATAAGTTTTCCTAAAAATTTTCTTGTTATCATCACATGAAAGCAGATATTGTTTTGTCATCATTAAATTCAAGTAGACATATGCATAAATTCGTCTAACAAATACTGACTTATAAGATAAAATAAATTATAAAGATTACTATACTGACTTATACTTGATTCAACATTCAATCATAAAAATTTTCATTCCAACACTAGATAAACATTAAAAACAACCATAACTTCAATATTTATAAGTTTTTCTTTTTTCTTTTCTTTGAAATAATATCCTTGAGTTATTTATCAATATTATAATTATTATCTTAGACATTTTAATATAGTAAAATTTAAATAAATATTGATTAAAGATTTATCCTAATGAATGTAAATTTAATTATTATTTTTAAATTTTAATATCAATTAATATATTAAAATAAAAAAATAGATGGAGGGAGAATGGGTGGAGAGAGATATAAGAGAGATTAGATGTAATTTGTGAAAACGATAAATGATAGAATAGCCATTAATTATATTTGGTCAGATGCACTTATATTTAAAATGAGTTATAAGTCATTTTTTGATAAGTAAAAAATTATTACTTTGCAAAAATAACATATAAGTCAATTTATAAGTTGAAGAATAAGTTATAGTTGAACACTCAAATAGTAAAAAGTGACTTGCACTCAAATAGTAAATTATCCGGTCCGATTTGGTATGGTTGAATCAATTTGGTCAAAATTCGAATTGAATTGATAATTCAACCGATAAAGCTGGTTAAGTTGACCTAATTAACCGGTTTTTAATTATTTTGTTAATACCAATTTTTTTTTTAATATTAAAATTAACCAATTGTAGTACTATTGTAATACAAATTCATTATATTTTAGTTTATTAAAAATAAGATATTTTAATATTTTATTAATTATTAATAATATAAAATTTTTATATACATATAACATCACGTGTTCAATAACGGTTCAATTACTAATTTAACTAATGACCCATCCACCCGATAATATTTTCGATTGAATGATCAGTTTAGTTATGAAAACATTGATTAACTAGTCAAATATGTTAAGTTAGTTTTTGAAAATTTAGACTTTTATTTATTCCTTTTTGAAGGTCACATATTTAACAATAAAAAACAATGAAATTTTTTTCATAAACATAGTAAACTTTTTCTCAATCATAACTGGAAAGTGGATACCAAACTTTGTACACTAGCCACTAGCTAGTATACTTTATACTTTTATTACAGCAGAAGTATTTGGTGGGTACATTGTCCTTTTCAATAGATGAGGGAAAAAATAATTAATTTTTTGCTGATTTTTCTTATTTTTAAGTTTTTAAAATAATAGAAAAAGGACTACTTTTTTTGTTAATGTTCTTTGTCCAAAAAAATAAAATTCAAATAAAAAAAGAATTAAATAACGCAAGTTAATATTTTATAATCCCTATTGTATTATCTACTAGAACACAACAAAATTTAATATAATGATAAAATAGTAATTTATACGTAAAAATAAATAAATTAGTCTTTTTGTTTTATACCCCAACCAATATTAAATAACTTTTAGTGTTACCATGTGTTAAGAAATTGTCTTGAAACATGGGGGGGGGGGTGGGGGGGGGGGGGGATTTTGAATATCTATAATATAAAACAGAACGGCTCAAATCTTAAGGTTTTAACATCTAACGGTCTCTAATCAATTTAGGCTTCAACATCTAACAGTCTAAAATTATTTGGGGCTTCAACATCTAACGGTCACAAATTTATCTCTCATTTTCTCCCTTAATTCAATAATTTTTTTCAAAAATCTATCCACTTACATTTTCCGCCCAAATCAAATTCACTACTACACTATAATAATAATAATAATTAATATATTAATAGTAATGTTAGTTCCCGGAGGCACACAAGTGATCTAGAAGGGGGGGTTGAATAGATCTTTTAAAAACTTTTTACTTAACTTCAAAAGTTTATTACCAATTAATTCATTGAATCAAGGTTTGTTTGCACAGCGAAATATTAGTTTGAAAGCTCCCCTTAAAGATTAGTAAAACTTCTCCTTTGAGTTAAGACTGTATTGAAGATAGCCAGTTGTCAAGTCAACCAGTTTTAGCAGTTGTATTTATATATGTATATATGACAGAATGTAAATGACAGAATGTAAATAACACCAGAGAGTTTTAAGTGGTTCGGAGATTGAATAACTCCTACTCCACTCTTCTACTACAACGAGTAGGAAATCCACTAAGAATGGTTTATACAGAACCCTTCAAGCACATCAGGCCTGGAAACTCTGGTTCACTAAGAACCCTTCAAACCCAACAGGTTTGGCTAGTTTTAGTCACTAAGACAAGGACATAATTGCCCTCTTCAAGTCCAACAGACTTGGCTCCTTGCTTGTTGATAGATGTTGGAGTTGCTACTGAGTTGTACTTTAAGTTCCATTGACTTTAAATACTCAGTAGCAGGATGTGATCATTCTTGAAATGATATTGAGTTCGGCAATGATGCTTGGCTTCTTTATATGCTCAATATCTTCTTGTGATCACCCATTGTGCTACTAGGCTTTTGTACTTCAGCTCCTTTAGTACTTGATAACTTCTCGAGACGAACTCCTGAGATGACTGTGAAGCTCCTTCCTTTCGGTACTCAGTTGTTCCTTCTTATCATAGACTGTTTATAGCTTCTCGATATGGGCTTCTGAGATGACTGTAATGCTCATTCCTTTTAGTACTCAGTTGCTTCCATGTCTGTATCAAGTTGGCGTGTAAGCTTCTCTCTACCACGTGCATAGCAGCTCTGAACACTTCTCTTGTAATAGAGTTCTTTCTCTCTATGTCTCTCTCAATTCAGTATTAGTGTTCTGATGGATCGTGGAGTTTTTCAGCATATTCATTTTCTATTTAACTCTACGATCTGTTGTTGTCCACCATCCTTTCTTGTATTTCAACAACAACAACTTTTCTGTGAATTATTAAAGCCTTTATATCTTTGTGCATATTTTACCGTTGAAAGATCCGTTGGGTTTCTTTGGCTTTGTGCAGATCCTTGATATCTCTGATGTTGACTTTCTGTTGCTTGTGTCAGTGCTTTTTCCCTTTTCTGACATGTTCTGATATATCAAACTGTAGCTTAGCTCTCTCTAAATTTATAGTCGTTGCACTCACAGAGTTATTCAGCAAAGATTATTATATTCTTTGCTAATTAATCTTCTGATCCATCAATAAATATCTTCCTTGACTTTTAGAACCAGTTGTTCTGATGCATTTAGAGATGTCCCATTAGTCTGACTTTATTCACCTTTTTCCTGAGCAGTGGGTCCTGACTTATAGTCGTTTAGGCACAAAGTCTTCTGTGACTCTGACATGCATCTGTATCTCAAAAACACTTAATCTCTTTCGAATCTGGAAGAGAAATATACTCTTTCCTCTCGCACCATATTGCAGTTATGTTCATTTACTGCTTCTTATAGTGAATTCGTAGAATGATTGTCTGCTCATTCAGACTCTACGAATTCAGCTTCACTCGTTACTTGAAGTATGTCGGGTAAAAGGTTGAGTTGGAGCGATCTTCTCTTTTACTCTGCGATCTTGTTGTTTTGTTCAGATCGTAGAGTTTGTCTGCAGTACTTTGCGTTATGATTCCGTTCTACTAGCTTGTCCTTCTGTGTAAGTCGTGAAGTTGCTGACTACAGTGCTTTTTAGTGGAATCGTTGAGTTGTTGTCTTAGTTGGCACATCCTTTATTTCTACTCAACGATTGTTCCATGTGTAGAACAGTCTTCTGCATTATCTTGTCATCCGGTTTCACTCTATGATTTCTTCTAACTATGCAAATCGTATAGTTCTCGTATGTGCTTGTTCTTCAAGTTTACTCTACAATCTTGCTAGATTGAGTATATCGTAGAGTACTTTTCTTCTCTAGTTCTGCGTCAACTGCAGTCTTGCTTAGCTGTCTGTTTGACGATCGTAGAGTTCTGCTCCACGATTTGTACTTGATTAGTCTTTTAATTTAGCTTGTATATTCAGTAGACCTCTTGCACATTTGTCTCTCTTTGATGATCGTAGAGTTATCCTGGTAAGAAGTCGAATGTTTCACTCTACGAATCATACTGAATCGTTGAGTCTTCTTTACTTGGAATCGTAGAGTTCATTCTACGATCATATAGACTGATCAGATCTAACATAAGATCAACCTAACAGATTTGATCTTTTCTAACTAAGCCCTTTCGTACATTCTTACATTATTATATATATTGAAAGGACTTTACAGACTCTGTCATACATAAATACAACAATGATTCATTCTTATGCTACTCTGCTTATATCATGCATCTTTTATTCAGAGTAACTCCTACAGAAAGATCAACCTAACATTTCTGATCTTTAGAATCTAAGTCCTTTGTACACATATATCTTTTAAAAGGACTTTACAACATTTGAACCAGATAACTTTTATTCTCTTTTATAAGCAACAGATAGTTTTCAACAAGATCATATTTATGTTATACAAGTGTATAAATCACAGTATTTGAAATAGGTAATATATCATACACACATTATCATGTAGGCACATAATTTGATTAACATATAATCATTTTGTCAATTATCCATATAGGCACATTTAGAATATCAACGCACCTAATCAAGTAAGCACATAAACACATTAACACATAAGCACTTTGTCAGATACACCTTGACAGTCAACAATGTAAGTACATTTACCACAATCATTTTTGCACAACAGTCATCATCATCAAATCAAACAACCTTCAACAAGTAATAATAATAATAATAATAATAATAATAATAATAATAATAATAATAATAATAATAATAATAATAATAACAATAACAATTATAATAATAATAATAATAATAATAACAATACTAATTATAATAATAGTATTAATAATAATAATAATAATAATAATAATAATAGTAATAGTAGTAGTAATAATAATAATAATAATAATAATAGTAGTAGTAGTAGTAGTAGTAATAATAATAATAATAATAATAACAATTATAATTATAATAATAGTAATAACAATAATAATTATAATAATAGCAATAATAATAATAATAATAATAATTATTATAATAATAGTAATAATAATAATAATAATAAATAAATAAATAAATTGCACGTAAATAACATGGGTCACCCTTTTAGCATTGACGTCATTTTTCTGTTTTTCGGATATTGCGATCATTATGTTTTCACATGCAAATTGATTTGGGCAGAAAATCACAGGGACAGTTCAGATTCATTCTAATTAATTTGTAAATTATTTTAAGTTGCAAAGAGTTTTTAGTTAATAGAGTATTTTTGAAATTTTAATCTATGTCATGCCTTTAGGCACGAGCAATTACGTGTCATATATTTGGTGTTTTTATGGGCTATATCGAAAGCAACTATGGTATGAGAATCTATTGTCTAATTTCAAGAAAAAAATATAGAGGAAAAAATGTTATGGTGATGCGATTTAGTTGGTATTATGATAATACTTTTTTGTTTGGACTTCGAGTGCTCATTTTATATTTTTGGGTATATATTCAAAAGTCTTTCTTTTGGATTTTTACATCTTCTTCTTTTTTCCTCATTGGATACCACCAAATAGCTTGCAGTACTACCATTTTTTTCCACATGAAATACTATTCATGAATCATATTGATCGATAGTTAGAGATACTGGAGGCAAATAAATATTGTCAAACTTCTCATTCTGTTTTGTCAATAAAGAAAAGGTGTGTGTGATACCCGAAAATATTATATTACATAAATTTGAGCCGCTATCGTCAATCAATTAATTGCTCAAACCTGTCAATAACTAATTTTAAGTCGGGAATGAGTAACACACTAATATTTACCTAAAAAATAAACTATAACTGGATTAAGTATCAAACTTTTTGTATTAATAATTAGACTCTCAGTTTTATTATGGAACTGAAAGTTCACAACAGTTTTAAAATTTTCAATTTAAAAATATTAGATACAGTACTCAACTGTTATATTAGTTATGCCGTATTTTTCAGGTGTGAATTATCCCTAATTTCAATTGATTTTGATCATATCTCATAAAGTTTGATAACGTCTACTATTTTAAAAACATAAAGTTTTTAAGCTTTTTGATCCTTTCAATTAAAAATCTAATATATCAATGTGACATACGTCCAAGAACAATTCAATTATATAGTGAAAGAATTATAACGCGTTAGGTATGGTAAACAATATTATGTTATTTTATATTATTGTCAATAAAAATAAGACGGTCGTTTGCTCCATTAATAAAAATACAACTACTAGAATATATTATTTCATCTGTTTTATATTATCGTATCATTATTGACTTTTTAAAATCAAATTAAGATATTTTTAAATTCAAAATTAATATAAATTATTTTAATTTTAATTAATATAATAACACATATTATAAATTATCTAAAAAATATTACTTATTATAAATTTTATTATTTTTAATAAGTAATTTATTTTTAAATTTAAAAATATTTTAAATTAATTTTTAAAAATCAACAAAAATCAATAATTTAGAACGGAAGAAAATATACTATAAGAAACGGAGTTAATTTAATTATTAAATATTGATAGTTCATTTGTTAAATATACAGTATGAGGTTCTTTGTTGTCCCCCTTATTACCGAGACACAACATAATTACATAACTACAACATTCGCTTACACATGTATCTAATTTCACAATTATCATCAATATAGCTCCATAACTCGTAAATAATGGTTCACCGAATGAGAAAATTCTTAGATCGGAGAAGAAATAACGATACGTCGGATTACAAAATCCGGCCAGGTGATCATCACTATCAGGCGGAGTTCGAGTACAGATTGTGATGCTTGATGTAATCAATTACTTCATCTGGTGTTAAATATTTCACTGATAACCCTCTAGAAATGCAATCCCTAGAAGCGACATTATAATACAAGTAAGCTCCTCTACCATAAAATTCATCAAACCAACGAAATCGTCGTACCCACTGTTAAATGCAAACACCTAAGAGATCATTATTACCTTACTCGCGTTGAACTAATTCGGTTTGGAACCACTTCATCCACGATTTTGATGTTATTCTGCAAGAATACATAAAGTAGAAGGATATGAACAAGTAGATTTTATCATATTGAAATTTAAAACCCTAGTATCCCTTTCTAGAGCATGGACAATCTCGAGAAAATCATTATGTTTAACTGGGGTTTTTATTATTTCAACTCAGAATTAGTAGCATTACTTGAAGAATCAAAACAAAGAAGCCAACAGACATTGAAATATGCTCCCTCCGATTCAAATTATAAGATATTAATTGATTTTTTAAAGTCGATTTAAGATATTTCTAAACTCAAAATTGACATAATTTATTAACAATTGCGATATAATCAAGTCTTACAATTAATAACACCTTTTAGATAGTTTAAGATATTTCATTATTGACAAAAATTAAATGAATTTATGTTTTGTATATGTCCCAAAAAATGGACTTCAAAAAGTCACTAATGACCTTAAATTTTGTAAGGGAGTACAATGTTTAACTGCAGAGCTGGCCAATTTGAGAATTAAAAAGTAACACACTAAAAATAAACAACGATAAATCAGCTGACAATACCTTGTATTCATTCAAAATGTCATCACTGCAAATAATTTTCTCGATGTCTTGACCTTCTCGTCGAATGCAAACCACACCATATTCTCTACATAGGGTCCTGACCTAGAAATGGGAAGATATGCATTCAAATTAAATATTTCTCCCACACTTCAAAAATCCAAAAGATTTTAAACTCTTCCCATACAATAAGCTAAAACCTAATGAAGCAAATGTTAGATTACTTTTTTGGATATTCACAAAATAACAGAAAAATAACCTTTTGCACTAAAACTTGCCACTTTATGAGGTATTAGAGGCTCACTATACCAAGATGGGGATTGCATGTCTACATCATCCCAATAATAAGGATGCAGTATCATTGCACAATATTTTTTGTTAATGAAACAGAGATTTGTGACATGCAGTCACCGTCATTGCATTGTGAGCTTTTGTACCACTAACAAATTGAGTGGTCATGGCATCAAAATTGAAAGGATAAACAGAATTTTGTGGTAGTATTGACTCTTGAAATTTTCTCAATAATTTTCACCTGCTCAGGAATCCATGCTCCAGGAGTGCTGAAAGATTCTAGCAGATCAGAACCGCAGACAAGCATTACCTTCAGGGATGATGCTACAAGCAGAATATACAAGTAATGAGAATGACATCATATTGGATACAAAAACACAATATGTGTGCAATACAATATAGAATAAAAACAGTATGCAAAACCTGAAACAAAATAGTATTAGTACTTATTGTAATAATGTTCAGAATCAGAATTATACACAGGTGCATATGTGACTCTATTATTAGATTAAAACACGTGTACCTTCGCAAATGATTATCAAATAAAGAGTCATATTAGTTCCACAAGAAAATCAGAAATACCTCCAAGACTAATCTATGAGAAAATGGATCTGTTTAAGCAAAAAACAAAAAACAAGGTAACACAGACTGACTAAAAGGCTTGGATAAAGGAATCTAAATACAGTAGATTCTTAATACAAAGCTTTTTCAATCATACAATTCCTGTTTAACTCGTATGATAAAGCATTTGTAACAAACACTGATTAAATTTGGCATCCAATTCGATTGTTCAAGTGAAGAAGGAAAGAAATGATACTGCAAGCCTACCACTCTCAACCAGTCCACTATCACCCAAGGAACTTTTGATTCTGGACAAGATAGTCAATGTGCGCTGGAAGGTACACTGATTTGCCTATAAAAAAAGCATAAGTTTAAAATCAAAATACACATATATAATTAGATGTTAGCCAGTAGTTATATGTCAATAGAGTCTAGATGCAAGGAAATAAATACTAAGCAAAACCAATATAGCAATATTACTAAAATGACATGCAAAATTTCTTAAAAATTTTCAACATGTTAGAGGGCTATACAGATCTGTACATATGGGGAGAGAGAGAGACCTCCCAGGGGTCCACCATTACAAAATCAGAACTTTTGCAAGCTTGATGACACATTGAAATACGATGTTCAGCCGATATAAGACCCTATTAAAAGAACCACAGTCAGCTACAGTTTCATTAAAAAATTAAAATTTACGCTGTAAAGGAAGCATAAAAACTTGAAATTTCTAATTGAGTTGTAAACTACTTATTCAAGCACAATATTTCTTGATCATGACTCAATGATCAGGTGTAGAAACAAACTCAATGAGCAGGCAGCATTATATTCCCTCGTCCAAAAAAAAGAGTTTCATATGAATTTTTGAGTAAGTATTTTTTCTCTTTTCCCCCTCAAATTAAGGTTAGCCTAGTAGGACACATTAAGACCCAAAAAATGTGAGTATTTTAAACATTAAAATTTAAGATTAAATTTTTGTATTGAGAAACAAATATTGAAAATAAACGAGGGTGTCCTAGAAAAGCCTAAACATGCGTAAAAAAATCAAAAAGTCAACTTAAGTCAATTAGATGGAGATAGTGATCGCTAATATTCAAATGATACCAACTGAAATAATCTACTAATACCGATACGAGACAGAGATACTACAATACACGACACGAGACATGACATTTTCCAAAAAGAGGATACCACACATTGGGGGATTGCCTAAATTTTATACATATTGCTAATGAATATAAATTTATTTCTATAATAAATAGATTTAATTACTAATAGAGCATAATAACGATCAAGAAAAATAGTGAAAACGCTAGCATGTTATATAATAAACATCTCTAAATGTAGCATTTGCATTTATAACATAGCCAATATATAGGAGTCAAATATTCCATCAAAAGTGTAATAAAGTAATAATCACGGTGAAATTAAAACCAAAAAAATGTCCCCAACATGTCGTTACATGTTCGTAATTCAAAACGAAAGAAAGAAAGTGTCGAGACTTGTCCCAACATGTGTCCACATCCATGTTCGAGACGGCACAGACACTAACTCGCTGACCTTCGGAAAGTGTATGTGCTTTATAGATACCAGCTTCTGTAACATGATATATATTTTGGGGAAACTATATAACAGAAATGGCAAAGGCTTGAGGAACAATCTCAAGGTCATTGGTTTCAATTCTCATACTTGAGGCCAAAATTACCCATAAAAAGCAAATTTATGTGATGTACTAGATACTTCAAAGATCTCATAATTCTGTGAACAATATCGATAGAAAAAAGCTAGCGTGCCATGATAGATATTCCAAAAGGACCAAAAGTATGTAGTTTTAGTTTAATTAGTGGCATATCCATAAAAATATTTAAAACTCAATCAATGGAAACACACGTACTTAGTTGAATCAAGACAAAATATAACAGTCCAGTACCACATAGTAACATGTGGGATAGTTTGACATATGTATATAAAGACTCAAGCTGCTATCACTAATACCTTCAGTTATGGCATTTTGGGTAAGTTTATAATGGGATAAGATGACCAAGAAGATATTATTGAAAAAACGCACTGGGCCTTAGTATGCTATGATTTAATTCGAACTCGGGATTTGACCCAGGTTGCTACACATAAGATACAAAACTTTTCATTAATGAACTGAATTTTTAATATATCTACATATATACCATTAATTAAGTCAAAACTCTGTAGATTTAGCTGAACCTATAAATAGAGTTAATAAACTATCAAGAGTGTCACATGAGATGTTACTTTTCCCCCTAAACAATAGTCTCTTCTCAGCCAATCATAGTACTCCACATATGTAATAAACATTTTGATGCCTGCACAAGCCCAAACTTATAAGACACCCCCTTTCCCATTAAAACTAAAACAGAAATTCCTAGACCGCTATAACCTGTTAAAGAATCTAGCACAAAATTCCCTTTGCTTTCTTACCATCATTTTAAAAACCATTCAATCTGCTTATAAAGGAAAAGGCTTTCCAGTTTTCTGATTGGGTGCTAGTTTGATGTCAGTATCTACATCCTAATTTCCAATGTACTTATAAGTTATTACTGGCATGCTTAATGTTATGATACACAATGCTACATACCTTTTTCTTGTACGCATCATTTACAGGTGACATATATCCTCCAATAACAGAGAACCCCTCTGAATTTAATGCGTCTCTAGCCAGCTCTAAGCACAAACACAAATAAATCAGTATATTTTTTCATATGAGCTTAATAAATGTATACGTAAACAAATATGCATCTCCACTGAAAATTTAGCAAATATCTATATAATAATGGTCAGACATACAGACATCAATATATACAGGGACATCTAACTTGGATCCAACCCATATTAACAACTGACACACAGGAGCAATGCTTTCATACTTTTGCAAGGAGTGAAAAGAAGACATCAAATAGCTAAGAAACCACACTTTACTAGTTATTGAGATTAATAATAAAACTTAGGTTTGGAAACAAATTTGCACTCCTCTGTTGATCAACTACAGACAACGTAAAAGTTCACAACATAATCAAGAAAATTTTGGATAAAGTATATCACAACAGATAAAAACCGTAAAAAATATATTGACTCGTACATAGATTTTATTTATTTATAATCTATGCATAATCTTAACAACAGAAGGATATTGAATCTGCGCAAGAAGTTCATTCCAAGGGATTTTGGTGTTAAAATCTTAATTCTAGATTAAGCACTTAAGCTTGAAGTTTTGCTCGGCAAGAATCAAGCTTAGGAACTACTTACCAAAAAGACGTAGATGCATATATGTAGGAGGATTGAAACTTCCAGCAGACAATAAAACTACAGACACTGTTTCCCTATTATTGCAACAGAGAGAGAAAGTTAGTCTGCCAGGTGAAAAAGATACTCCAAAAGAAAGGAGGTGTTACATACAGCTGGATAGTGAAGTTTCTAACTGTCTATACCTTTAATATATTTTGGTAGTACTTGTTATATATTCAGACAAACATTGATACCCAAATGGAACTCATATTCCTTGCCGTTCAATTTTTAGGATTAGGAGATGCCACTCAAGCTAACATTTTAGACCTCTAATATGGTTGCAACAATTATATTTCCTGAACAGTAATTGTTAGATTTAATGTATAGTTTCAATTAGCTGCATAACTCTGCCTAAACCTTTTCTTTTTTTCGCATCACTTTGTGAACACCAGAGGATAACCATAATGATAATAAGAACAAAAACACAGGAATCTAAATAAGAAAGATTCAAAAAAATACAAAACTTATCATGAATATAAATGTTCTACACTCATGCTACATATAACTTTAGAAAGTTGAACAAAGAATAGAAAATTTGGTAGCATTGGTGAAACATGCCAAAACAATGATAACTATCACTTCCATCTGAATGCAACACTGTCAGATTTTAAGCAACTGTCAGTAAAGTATAACTGGTGAGGCGATTTAATTTAATAAGAACTTACCTCGTTTTATGAGTTGCTGAGTCATCCAGATCTTTTGATCCTAAATATAGTTTCTCCAACGGTAAGGCAGTATCCATGCTACCTAGATAGCAATGACTACTTAACGTCATTAACAGCCAAAATCTGAAGCTCATTGCTTCTTCTTTTAAAGTAAATGATTACAGTAGAAGCACCAAGAGGGGGCAAACCCAAGCACACAAATATTATATAAAAGCATAAGGGAAATAAAGAGCACCCTAATCCTCAAAGAATACAAACCTCACCCTATACAAAGAACCTCCCAGAAAAACCTACACTAGTCAGAGCCTCTTAAAGCAATGACCTTTAATTTTGAGTAAAATTGAAAAAACCACCTGTGATTTACCCAAATTCTTGAGTCACCACTTGTGATTTGGAAACTACCGATTCAACACTTGTGGTTTGTACCTCAATTCCATCTAATTTGACCGCAAGAGGACTCCACTCGCTAAAAAGAGAGTGAAATGCTATCCAACAATAGTAAGGAATGTTTCAATGACAATAATACACACAAATCTCACTCAAATTTAACAAATCATACCCCTCATATAAAGATTGAAATTATTGAAATTGAACTCAACAATCATTCTTTCTGACCATTTTTTATAAATAACATTCTTACTTTTTCTTGCTATATATAGAGAGATAAAATATGTTATCTCACTATATATAAACCTAAATCAAATCAAACAGAGCCCCCAATCCTAAAATTAAAACTAACCCAGAATATAAAACTAAACCTTTGATTTTTTGGAGCGCCTAATAAGACTCTTTCAAAGCCTGGGATCGAAGAAATACCAGAGAGCAGAGTGGCCTTGATTCTCACTTACTAGGACAACCTAGAGAATTGTAGATTAGCCTGTTTGAATCGAGACTTTAACTTGGTTTGGTCCGTCGACTTTGTGTGGGTTTCAAAGCTGGCGGAAAATTATCAGAAAACAAAATCAAACCTTAATTCAAGATTAATCTCCACCAAACCACCACCACCTCACCCCTTTGTTACTTTGTATAGAACAAAGCCACCAAACTCTAACAGATCAAACCTCAAAAAACTAGCCACTAGCACAAAATCTCCACTATTTTCGATCGGCAAAAGGAATAAAAGAAAGGAGAAGAAGAAATGGGTGCACAGAATATCCCATCATATTGCTTGCTTGGGCCTGTAAAAGAAGTTTGGCCCTCTCAATGGGCCAATTGGGCCAGCAGCAGAAGAATTTCTTTTTTTTAAAAAAACGAAGCAGCATAAAGCTTTTCTTTAGAACTGGTTTCCTAGCTTTTCTTTTTGAAGTGTTTATTGAGTTTTAAAATATGTTGTAAAATATAGTATGAGAAAATAATCAAGACAGAAAATGTTGAGAAGAATAACAGAATTACTTTATTTCATTCTCAAGTGTGTTCTTCATCGAATAAGATACCTCTATTTAAAGGTTTACAAAGACGGAGGGAAAATGAACCAAAAATAAATACATATACATATATTAAAAAGATGCATATATTTTCTTGAAGGGTACATTGGATTAGGAGAGTTCAAAGGATATTCACAGATTCATGTATAGACAAAACAGTGCCCCCGCGCTGTCCTCCAGTTTAGCCTATAAATAGTGCCTCCTCGCTGTCTTCCAGAAACCAAAGAAAACAGTGAGCGCCCCGGGGCTCAATTTTGGCCTGTAAATAGTGCCCCGACGCTGTATTCCAGAACCAAAATCTTAGAATTTTTTAGCTTTTTCAAATTGTCTGTTTTAAATCGTATGTTCATAACTTGCTCATTTTACATGTGAATGGGTTCAAATTTGGAGCACAACTAGTTGATTACATATATTTACAAATCCAAAAGCCTTTATCATTTTTTAAAATATTTGTTAGCCAAAATATTGGTCCAACATCCTAGGGTTTACAACAAAACATGTTTTACTAAAAAAATCATAATAAATCCATATGAACTCATTTTTCATTCATTTCACATAGGTTATCTTCGAATCTTATAGATTTAGTTAACATAACTCATAGATCTTAAGATTAACATACCCATTTGGATTTATGTGACTTAAAGAATCATGTAACCACTTTTTTAACCCTAAATCCATACATATATTCATCTTCCTACATTTTTATGTATCAAAACACATCCTAAAAACAAAACTCCATCATAACTCATTCTTATACCTTCGGATTTTTCATGATCCCACAACACAATAAAGTTATCCCACAACCAACATGCATAACTACATTACAAAAGTAAAACATACTAACATAACTAAAATGTTAGAGTTAGAACATTTCTAAACATTTCTTGTGGCTTGATCTTGATCCTTCTTGCTTATGGTTGCTTTGATCCTTGCTAGTGTCCCCCTCTTGCTCCTCTTTCCAACCAAAATCTCTCCTTCACTTCTCTTGGTTCTCTAGCTCTCAAGCTCTCATTTTCTCTACACTTTGGCTCTCTCTTTTCTATCTATGCTTGGTAAATGAAATGGGAAATGTAAACTCTTGCAAGTATTGGTAAATGGCTCTATTTATAGAGCAAATGTAATCCCACACAATTAACTATAACCTTACAACAAAATAAGCTACGTATGATTAGGTTTAATTCATTACCAACAAGACTCCTTATTTTTTAGAAAAATGACACAACTTTGGAGTGATTTAGGGAAAAGTTTTCAAAATTCCAAGGTTGCACAAGGCTCCATGGGAGCCAGCTACCACCTATTTTTCCTCTATTTTCATTTTCTTTTTAATACCTATTTGTGCATGTATGTATACACACACACACACACACATGACAAGCTTTGGCCAACATTTGACTTGTTTGAGCTAGACCTTGGGCTTGGTGTAAGAAAGTATTGGGCTAACACTTGGGCCTATTACTTGTTATTCTCATTGGACTAATTTAACTTACATACAAAACTCACAAACATTTCCTTACCCTATGGATTGGGCTCAATTTAACTCCATTCATCTACTAACATCCAAGACATATCACTTGGGTTGCTTACTTGCATTCAAAATTCACTAACATTACACTGCCTTATGGATTAGGCTATAATAATTTCCTATTGGACTAACATAATAAACATAACATGTTGTTTCCCAGAGGCACACCAGAGATTTAGAAGGGGGTTGAATAGATCTTTGAAAACTTTTTCTTGTTTTAAAGATCAATTGCTAGATAATTAATTTGTTCAATTAATTTAGCACAACAAAATATTAGAATAAAACCCCCCTTAAAGTTTTAATGAAACCTTAATTCTAGCTTTAGTGCATGTGAAATTAATTCTCTAAAGGTTGATTTTGATTCTGTAACAAAATCAAAATTGTCTGAGAGTTTGAAAGCTTAAAAGAAAACTAGGGTTTTAAATGCTCAGATTAGAAGTGTAAAAGGCGGATATAATTTGTAATGTTATATATATGAAACTTCCCTCTTATTTTTCCCAAGAGGAACACGTGAAAGAATTTAATTGATTACACGTCATTTCATAGTTGTTGTTAACAACTATTGTTCAGTAACTTTTGGCTTTTACTTGTTTTTCTTGAGTGTGACCTTTACTTGCCATAAAGTAACCGATTCAGCTTTTTCGTAGTGTAAAGTATCATTCTACGATTCCTTCAGTTCTACGACTTGCTTCTTATCTCATAATCATTCTACGATGGTTCTTCACTCAAACGTCCATTCTACGATTTTTCTTGAAGTAATCTACCAAATGAATTTAATGGAGCTAAGTACTTGCAAAATAACACATTCTTCATTTTGGTATCTAGACTAGTTTGGATCCTTCCTTGTTAGTGCCTTTTAGTATCCAAATTTGTTTGAATTTGAATTTATTATTTAGTGATGGATAATAATCATTATAACATAATTCAGTCATATGATCATGATTATAATATATACAACATCTATTATTATGCATGTGTGAGTGTATGTATGTATGTGGATCTTCCCATATGAAATGCTTGTGGATGATATTTATTTTCAGCTTCTTTTTTTTTCTAGACTTGTACTTCCTTTGTTCCCATACTGCTCTATGGTTTTGAAAGTTTGTAAAGACAAACCAGTCCCACGATTTTTGCCTGGTTGATTTGTAGAGTATGTTTTATTTGATTCTACGATCTTTCAAGGCTCAATTGGAGACTTTGACTTACTCTTCAGTTTTAAAAAACCAAAACCATTGTGTGATTTATTTTTAGGAATAACAATTTGTTCTATAGAGATAGTATAGTTTTAAATATTAGGCTCAACTATATTTGTGAATTTTACAAACATAATGTCTCTATTAGGATTAGAAACATTATTATTGCAAATTTCCATTTATTTTTCTACATTCAGACCTAAAGAGAAATCTTCAAATCCTAACCCTGACTTATCAGATACAAATCTCTGACTTATAATTAATGAATCCATAGATGCAGAAGAATGATTCCACATAGAGATTGTTTTCTCTATATTCTCTATCTTTGATATTAGAGTTACCTCTCTGTGTGCACTTTGTTCAGTTACTTTTCTCAATTTAGCATTCTTAGCCTTAAGATCGTCAAACAAAGCAATACTTTATAGAGCAGTTTTTAACTCTACGAGAACTTTCTCTTTTTTCTTTTGAAGAAGAAAATGATCATTTGATAAAACTCCTGAATATTTTCATATATTGATGTAAATCTAACGTTATACCATGCAAAACAATTATAAGATTATCAATATTTATGTCAGGAGAATTAAAATCAAATACCTCATTTATGTCCAATGTTCTACGATCAGTAGTCCTGTTTTAGCATCTTTCTATGGCCATTAGACATAGATTTATCACGTGAGATTCTTCATCATCACTAGAGTTTGAACTAGATCATTTGAAAATGAAATAGGTTAAAAAATGTAATTTTATATAACATTAATATTTAACAAGTTTTAAATAATTATAATATTATTATATGATTAATATTATTAAGAAATTAATAAAATATTATTAAATAAATAATAATATTAAGAAATGAATAAAATATTATTAAATGATTAATACTATTATAAAGTGAATAAAATATTATTAAATGATTATTAATATTAAAAAATAAATAAAATATTATTAAATGATTAATAATATTATAAATTGAATAAAATATTATGAAATGATTAATAATATTATAAAGTGAATAAAAAATTATTAAATGATTAATAATATTAAGAAATGAATAAAATATTATTAAATAATTAATAATATTATAAAGCTAATAAAATATTATTAAATATTTAATAATACTATGAGGTGAATAAAATATTATTAAATTTTTAATAATATTATATAGAAGCTTAAACTATATTAAATGATTAATGTAGGTTTTATGTTATTAAAATATTATCAAATGATGACAATATTTTCTTAGTGTTTAATATACATTAATTATTTAATTATGTGATTAAGTGTTAGTAAGTTAAGATATACAAATGTTATTATATTAATCTAGATATGATACTAATTGAAAGATCAACTTGATAAATTGTTATGTCTGTTCAAAGGATAGTAAATTGTATTGGTTAGCGGTAATCAACAATCGAGACAAGTTCCATAACCTTATTCAAATTGATATTGAACAAGTTTCCTATACCTGAACTTGTATTTAATTTTGTAAAAGTTTAAGTGGTTTAATTATTAAAAATTAATCTACATCCATATTGTTTATGAATTCGCACATAGTGCATTTGAAGATTTATAGTTCTTTGATTCATGAACTGTTTAAGAATGTCTAAGCTAATTGTTTCGGCTAGACACTACATGTATAAATTCAATAACTTGACTACTTTTAAAAGCTTATCTAAACCATTGGTTGGTGTGGATTCTTATAGTAAGTTTGAGAACGAATAACCCTAAATAAGGGGATTGTATTTCGGGAAACCGACCTTTGCGCAATATGTCTAAGTGTTATGCATATACATTGGGTTGAAGAAATTGATCCCCTTGAATACCAAAATAATAAAAGGGTCAGATACATATCTGATTTACCTTAAGTATTAGTTTATGGTCATTCGAGGCCACTCAGCAGTAAAGACTCAATTATTTCTTTTCATGAAAATTTGATTTTTGTTCTTTCACAATTGTTATATATTGTTAAAAATTCATAAGTTATTCTCACTCACTCATGATATATATCTAATCTTATATTTACTATTCTTAAACTTGTTGAGCAAGCTAGTTGCTCACCCTTGCTATATTATGAATCATTTTTCGGCTAAGCCTGAATGCTCCAAGAAGGACAAGGGCAAAGGAAAAGCTAAAGCTTAGATTAGATTATTGCATGTTAGATAGATTTAGTGTTTAATATATAATTGCAGTTTGTAAATCTTTTGTAATCCCTTAATATATGTACTATTTATGTTAAGGTTATAAGACTTTGGGATTGTAGTCTTTTTTGTAAGGAACATTTATGTATTATTCCGCGAAGATTTAATGAAGACTATATATTTAGTTGTTATTATGTTTTGGATTATGAGAACCAAACCCGAGGTTATGGAACTCGGATTTGGAGTCGTCATAAGTACAATTTTTGGAGCTCAAGCAGGGGAACATGTCAGTAGCAGATTACGCAGCCAAATTCAATGAATTGGCAAGATTCGCTCTACACCAAGTGGACACTGAAGTGCGGAAGGCATGAAGATTCAAACAAGGACTGAAACCTTGGATTTTTAGCCGAGTGGCAGTTCAACAAATCGACTCATTTTCAACACTATTAGAAAAAGTCATCATAGCAGAGGGTGCAAGTGAAGTTCTAACAAAATTTAACCAAGAACGAAACAAGAAGAAATCTAATGGAGGAAACAAACAAGGAAGCGACGGGGGTAGTAACTTTAATAAGCGAAAATGGAACAATAACAGTTCAGGGACACCCCAAGGAATCGAGCAAAAGAAAGGGACCAAATACAGCAAGTGCGGAAAGAATCATTCAGGTTAATGCATTAAGGGCAAGAACGTCTGCTACAATTTTGGGCAAGAAGAGCATATCACTCCTAATTGTCCCAAACCAAAGAAGGGAGGTTGTTTCTCGTGTGGAACTGCGGATCATCAGATCAAGGATTGTCCCAAGAGGAAGAATGATGAAAGAAGTGAAAATAAGGGAAGCAACAACAGGCTAACCATTGAAGGGCTGATGTAACAGAACAAGCCTACAGCATGGACTTTCAACATGATGGTGCAAAACGCCGTTGAATCTAAAGACGTGGTGTTAGGTATTATTTTGATCAATAATATAAATACTTACGTATTGTTTGATTCGGGTGCTACCTGTTCATTTGTGTCTAATGATTTCGCTAGACGGTTAGAATTGCCTAAAGAAAAATTAGGAAACCCAGTGAATATAGAAGTTGTGAATAAATAAGTAATTCCTGTAGAGTATATATATAGAAATTGTTGTAAGAAAATCAGGGGTCAGAAGTTGTGTGTGAATTTAATTCCGATACGGTTGGGAGAGTTTGATGTTATACTGGGAATTGATTGGTTATTCAACTACAGAGCGGTAATTGATTGTCAAAAGAAGCGTATACACCTTAAGACATCAAATAAGTCTAAAGTCGTATTTTATGGCAGCAAGTCGTCAAGACAATCTTGTCGTCTGACGATGATGCATGCCAAAAAACTGTTAAAAAAATGATGTGTAGGATATCTGACACATATAGTGGATACGCAAATGGTGACTCCTGAGATGGAATAAATATCAGTAGTTAAAGAGTTCATGAATGCTTTTTCAGATGAACTGTCAGGTCTTTCGTCAGATAGGGAGGTAGAATTCGTGATTGATTTAGTATCAGGGACAACAACGATATCAAAAGCACCATAAAGAGTTATTGGATAGGAAATACATTCAACCTAGTGTTTCTCCATAGAGAGCACTAGTGTTGTTTGTAAAGAAGAATGATGGATAGATGAGACTTTGTATGAACTATAGAGAATTGAACAAAATAACAATTAAGAACAAGTACTCGTTGCCAAGAATTGACAATTTATTTGATCAACTAAAAGGGACGAATTACGTTTCAAAGATTGATTTAAGGACTGGTACCATCAGTTAAAAGTAAGAAAGGAGGATGTACCCAAGATAACATTCAAAACTCATTACTGCCATTATGAGTTTCTGGTGATGTCATTTGGACTGACGAATGCGTCAGTCGAATTTATGGACATGATAAACAAAGTGTTCAAGTAGAACTTGGATAAATTTATAGTTGTGTTCATTGACGATATTTTTGTTTATTCAAAAACTGAAGAGGCGTAAAATATTTAAGATTGGTGTTAGAGATATTAAGAAAATAGCAGTTGTATGTAAAATTTTCAAAGTGTGAATTCTGGTTTGAGAGAGTTCAATTTCTAGGTCATGTTATTGACAAGGAGGGAGTTTCAGTAGATCCTGCAAAAGTGAAAACGGTGATTAATTGGGAACAACCAAGGACGCCAACGTAGATTAGGAGTTTCTTAGGGTTAATGAGTTATTATCGGAGATTTATCAAGGACTTTTTGAATATAGCAACGCCATTAACAAATTTGACAAAGAATACAATGAAATATGTATGGACAGAGAAGTGCGATGAGAGTTTTCAGAAGTTAAAGAAAAGACTTAGTGAAACACATGTGTTGACTTTACTAGGTTTTACGGTCTATAGTGATGCATCGCACAAGGGACTATGTTGTATGCTTATACAGAACGACAAGGTCATTGTGTATGCATCAAATCAAGACAATTAAAGAATTATGAAAATGGATACCCTACCCATGACTTGGAGTTAGCAGCGATAATGTTTGCCTTTAAAATTTGGAGGCATTATTTATATGGGAAAAAATGTGAGATATTCACAAATCATAAGAGTCTGAAGTATATCTTCACATAAAAGGAGTTGAGCATGAGGCAGTGGAGGTGGTTATAATTGATTAAATATTACGATTGTGAAATTCTATATCATCTCGGTAAAGCCAATGTAGTAACAGATGCTCTAAGCAGAAAGAGCAAAGAGAAGTTATTTGTATTGATAGGCCAGGAAGAACTAGTAAAAGAAATTGCTCAAATGGAGTTAAAGATTAAAAATCCGAAAGAATCGAAGAAAAAAATTGATAGAGATGGAAACAAGCCCAACTTTATTGGATAAGGTTAACGACGCTCAAGACAATGACGAAGAATGTGACAGAATAAGGAAGAAAATGACTGATGAGGAAGAGGTCAAGTTCAAAGTGGATAGCAAAGGGTTGTTAAGGTTTGTAAATCGGGTTTGGGTAGCGTTAGTGCCTGAATTACGAAAGGTGATTTTGCAATAGGCCCACAGTACGAGATACTCGATACATCCGAATAGTACGAAGATGTATCAAGATTTACGTCAGTATTTTTGGTGGCCGAATATAAAAAGGGAGGCTGAGGAGTGTGTCAGTCGATGCCTAACTTGTTGAGTGTAAAGGCAAAACATCAGAGACCAAGCGGGTTATTACAGTTATTAGAGATTCTTGAATGAAAATGGGAGTATATCATAATGGATTTTGTGGTAAGACTTCTAGCAATACAGAAGGGATATGACGCGATATGAGTGATTACAGATCGACTAACAAAGTCAACGCAATTTTTGCCGATCAAGATTAAGTTTAATTTGGATCAGTCGGCCAAGTTGTACATTAAGGAGATAGTATCAAGACATGGAGTGCCGATATCAATTGTGTCAGACAGAGATCCGCGCTTCACATCAATTTTTTAGAGAAGTCTTCAAGAAATAATGAAAATGTAATTAACAATGAGTACAGCGTATCATCCGCAGACTAATGAAAAAAGTGAAAGAACAATTCAAACGTTGGAAAACATGCTTATAACATGTGCGATAGATTTCAAGGGCAGTTGGGAGGACCATCTACCTTTAGTTTAATTTGCATACAACAACAGTTATCATGCAAGCATAGGCATGCCGCCTTATGAAGCATTATATGGGAGAAAGTGTAGAACACCTCTATGTTAGGATGAAGTAAGAGAACGTACTATTGGGGCTGAAATTGGTTCAATAAACAACAAAAATTATCAGAGTAATAAGAGCTCGACTAATAGCAGCTCAGCACCGACAGAAGAAATATTCAGATCTACATCGACATAAGCGAGATTTTGAAGTAGAAAGTTTTGTGTTTATGAATGTATCTCCCTAGAAAGGAAAAATCAGATTTAGAAAAAAAGGGAAACTAAGTCCGAGGTTCATAGGACCGTTCAAAATATTGAAGAGACTGAGTGAAGTGGCGTACGACGTAGCTCTACCTCCTGAATTGGAGTATATTTATAATGTATTTCACGTGTCAGTGTTGCGGTCATACAAGCCTGATTACAAGAACGTCATATCCTATGAGCTGATACAAGTTGAGAAAGACTTATCATATAAAGAAATTCTTATCTAAATATTATATAGGAAATAACAGACTTTACAAAATAAGGTTATACATTATGTCAAAGTGCTTTTGAGGAACTACAATGTTAAGGAAGTTACGTGAGAACTTGAAAAAAGGATGAGGAATAATTATCCGAATCTTTTTTAGTAACTTTAAATTTGTAATTCCGGGGATAAAATTCTTATAAGGGGGGATAATGTAATAACCATGAATTTTAAGTTACATTATAATGATGATTATTAAATAATTATTAATGAATTAAAATTTGTGTGTGAATTAATTGTGCATTTACTTAATTAAATGAATATATGTATGTATGTTATATTTATGAATCAAATAATGTAACAAGGTAGTAGAATTAATTAAAACAAGCTTAATTGGATTATATTTTAAGTCCAAATGAATTATTAAATTAGGTTCAATAAAATTAACCTAGTAGTCCATGAACATAGTAAATTTATTGGTCCATGTTATAATTGAACTAGCCCAATGCTTATTTTAATTGAATATAGCATGTGTTAGTTAATAAGAGTCCAATGTAATGAATTAATTGAGTCCAAACAAATTAAATAAAAACAAATTAAATGAAGGAACCCAATAGAATTTATTGAAATAACCCAAAGTGAAACCCAAACTAAGGTCAAAGGTTGGTCTATATATATATAATAGTAATTACCCGTGCTTAAAGGCACGACATAACGAAAAAATAAATTAAAATTAAAAAAATAAAAATATTATTATTATCTGTATTATTATTATTAAAATTATAAATATTATTATTATCGGTATTATTATTATAGTTATTATTATTATTATTATTATTATTACTACTACTACTACTACTACTACTATTATCAGTATTATTATTATTATTATAGTTATTTTTATTACTATTATCAGTGTTATTATTATTATTGGTATTATTATTATTATTGGTATTATTATTATTGTTGTTGTTGTTGTTGTTGTTGTTATTATTATTATTATTATTATTATTATTATTTATCATCATCATCATCATTATTATTATTATTATTATTATTATTATTATTATCGGTATTATTTTTATCATTATTAATTATTATTATTATCTGTATTATTATTAAGAAAATTATAAAATATAATTATTATCGGTATTATTATTATTATTATTATTATTATTGTTGTTGTTGTTGTTGTTGTTGTTGTTGTTAGTGTTATTATTATTACTATTATTATTTTGTATGAGTTTTGGAGTGAAATTTATTA